>VXAB01003406.1:0-30000 GCA_013399175.1 Odontophorus gujanensis | reverse complement strand
TTCAGTCATTAGAGATGCAAAAAGACTCAGTGTGCTAAGCCTTGTCTATGCTGATATCTTCCTACAGTAGGGAACACTCCCACTGGCATCAGTTTTCCCACGTACCTCTGTGGTGGGTGAGAGCTGAGTTCAGCAGTCTTTACAGCAAATGGAGGGGAGTGTGCAGAAAATCCTCCTCTCTTCACCTTCTGTCCTGGGGTTCTTCTCCCCTACCAGTCCAAAAAAATCCCTGCCATTATATGGCAGGTGAATCTGATAAAGAGAGGATATGGCAATATGAAACAATTTTCAGTATTTATATCTTATATTTATATGCTTATTTACATATTTATATGTTTATTTATAAATATATAAGCATATTTATATGTTTATTTACCGAGGGAGATCCCATCTAATTCTGAGCATTATTTTAGATCTTTTCTATATTTTTATTTATTTTATTTTATTCTGTGTCTGAAGAACCATTCTTTTTATGCCCACCAATTCAAGAGTTCCTGAAAAATGTCTGTAAGCTATCCTTACCCATTAAAGAAGCAAAAAGTGAAAGGAGAATTCTGGTTAAACACAGTTGTATTTTGATGATAGCAAACTTTAAATGTTCCAGAATAATGACTGTGCAGAGAAGGAAATCTGTGTATGCATTTTGTAATTGTGCTACCAAAAATCTTGTTTTATTTAGTTTTCAAATGCTGCTACTGACATTATGCTTGATGTTAGGTAACCATTATGTTTGTGGGTGTATGAGTTACTAGAGCTTGGAGAGCTATTTAGCTCACTATAGTGCAGGTATCACACCTGGTCAGCTGAGTTCTCTGAACATTATGGACTGTCTTGGTGAGAGGCCTGATTCAGCTGCCCTCCTATGGGGTCTATCAGTGTCTGTGATGCCATGGAAAGAGGCACTGTGTATGTGGGTCTTCACAGATGTTTTATGTCATCTTTGAGATGTCAGATGCATCTTGAATATTCCAGGACATTTCAAATGACATTAGATACCAAACCATGGTCAACCAAAATAAACTCCATATTTCTGATGGTATTCAGTGTGTCTAAGGACGCTGAGTTCTCTGTGGAGTATGTAGACAGCAAAAATCTGGGGAGAGAAATCCCTCTGCAAAGACAAATAGAATGGAAATATATATACTGTTCTTAAACCGAGATGCTACAAGTCAGCATCCAGCCAGGCAGTCGCACAAAGAGATGTGATGTCAGAAACACAGGAGGCCCATTGCTACCCTACCCGTGAGTATTTTGAGAGCAATCACTTATAAATAATGGGACATAATCATTTTCTACCTATGTCAGATGTTGCAGGCTCTACTGCATTTGAGTAGCTACCCAGGATCCAGGAGGAGCAAAAGCACAAAGACAAACTGGGAGACGTGCACCAACAGCACCTCATTAAACAGTGGCTGTGCCGTGAATCTCAACTCAGGAAACATGTCTTAAGAATTATAGTCTGATGGGACCTTTTTTAACAGTAGTAAAAGTGCGCCATCTGAATTTCCACATACTATTTATCTTAAATCTTTCATTTCCCATGCTCAGTGAGAGCTATTAGATCATTTTCCATATGCTGCCACATCTTCAAGGGGTGGGTGCCCTGTCCAGTATTCTAGGTAACAGAACATCTATTAAACATCTCCTTTACTTCTGAAACTTTCATTATAAATGTCCATTTAGATTAATCATGCAACTTGACAAAAATACCTTTTTCCTGCATTCTCTGTCCTACACTCGCTATTTTTCCTCTGTCTCACAGTAACAACAAAGATGTTCTCAGTTCTTGTTTGTTTTGCNCCTTTTTTAACAGTAGTAAAAGTGCGCCATCTGAATTTCCACATACTATTTATCTTAAATCTTTCATTTCCCATGCTCAGTGAGAGCTATTAGATCATTTTCCATATGCTGCCACATCTTCAAGGGGTGGGTGCCCTGTCCAGTATTCTAGGTAACAGAACATCTATTAAACATCTCCTTTACTTCTGAAACTTTCATTATAAATGTCCATTTAGATTAATCATGCAACTTGACAAAAATACCTTTTTCCTGCATTCTCTGTCCTACACTCGCTATTTTTCCTCTGTCTCACAGTAACAACAAAGATGTTCTCAGTTCTTGTTTGTTTTGCCTATAATTAAGGGAAGGGAAATTTCCCTTATATGAAGGGAAATAGAGAAGGAGCACCAACGGTTTAGAATTTATCTCCATGATACAGGTCAAAACCTTAAATTAGAAATCATAACCACTGGTGTGTGCTGCTTCATACATTGCTTCCAGAATCTAAATAATAATTCCTCATATACGTTTTTACATCTTTGCATAGATCCTTAAATTTCTTGCTGGGGATTCAGGACTAAACTGGATGCAGATTTTGTTACTTCTTTGTGTTATGGTCTCAAGTTTACCTATGTTAATGTGGGAGAGCAT
The DNA here is from genome assembly GCA_013399175.1 of Odontophorus gujanensis. Classification (NCBI taxonomy): domain Eukaryota; kingdom Metazoa; phylum Chordata; class Aves; order Galliformes; family Odontophoridae; genus Odontophorus; species Odontophorus gujanensis. Next base: position 27,570 of record VXAB01003406.1, on the reverse strand, counting down.
TTACAAGTATTGTAATTTGAATATGTATCTTAAGATAAAGAAAAGTTTAACTTGAAGAAATATAATTGCATTTGCCTCTTATCCTAAAGTCCTGGAAGAAGACCTGAGAAATGGGTACTCAATACTCATTTTGTTGATAGAATATAAGCAAGTATGCAAAACTAACTCTCCTTCAGGAGGGATTGAAGAGTGGACACATAGTAGTATGTAAGTAGGCAAATAATTCCTATTACAGCTTTTCAATATTTTGTTATAAATGTGTGTTGTAAACTCCTATTACCTATTGTATCTGGACCACAATTTTAATTATTCATGGATGTTCTTCACAACCGAAGAAGTCTTCAGTTAAAAAATATCACAATTTTTGAATTACTGAAGTGTGTAAAATGCTCTGTTTCCACTGTGTTTAGTAGACAATGAAAACAAACCACAAACCAAGAGAAAAAATGCTCTTTTTAGAGAAAATTGCTGCAAAAGCAACTGATAACTGATTTTTACTTGGATGAATATTTTCCTTGTTTCCAGCTGCTCTTTCTGTTCTTCCTGTACAGAAGCATTTTAGAACCAAAGCAGTAAATTGTCTAAATGAGACCATCCTTACTAATTAAAGGTCTTCTCAAATTAGTGTTGAGAAAGGCTACTTTGAAAAATATGTTGTCACGTTTTAAAACTTTAGGACATTAGTCAGGTTAGATCTTAAAACCTGTTAAGAGGTTGAGGTGAATCCTAAATGGAAATCTATTAAGTTATTAGAAAAGCTTATTGAGCTTTGACACTTTTCTGACATTATTTACCTTTTTCTCTTCTGGGCCTGAGGCTTGGCAAGACTTAAAGCAGCTGATTTCAGATAGCTGCTATGTGTATAAAGGAAATTTCAAATCCCTGATTGAACCCCTCAAAGAACAATTATCTTAAACATCAGCTTAAAGGTAATATAGAGATTAAGACTTCTAGATTTCTGTGGTGTTGTGAACATCTATTTTTTCCATAATAACAAGGCATTAGTCTTCTCCACAAAACAGTTTTAATACCATTGCAATATTTTTTTGTTCTGTTGTACAATAGTTTTATCACAATAGTTGCAATGAACTGTGTATCTGGTTTGTTTAGATGACCTTGTCTTACAGAGCATTGCCCAAAACATCTTCAGGAAAGATGAGAACTAATTTATCTCCTACATATTTTATCTCCATAATTGTGCTTCAAAGTTATAGGTGATACTAAGCCAAAAATACTTTTTTCCCCAAAGAAAATGAAGATTTTTATATATATTTAAATGCTATTTAAGACTGCAGTTAAAATTGTGAAGAATAAAGGAACTGGATATATGCTTGTTTGTAATATCTCTCCTTTTTTGGAATGTATATACATTTAATATTGAACATACTGACAACTTTCCTTTGGAGGACCTAATAAATGTTTCTCTTCTAATATTTCTAAACAAAATTTGTTTGTAGAATTCCCACAAACTAAATGTGGGGAAGGCAGATCAAATCTCAGAGAAAATGCTATGTATGTGAAATATAGCATTTTGTGTCCAACTTTTGTGGCTTGGTCCTTGAACTGCGTCATAAAATTGTCCATTTACAGATAGTTCAGTTTACATTATTTAGTAGATTCTGGTGAGTTTTAGTGTCATTTCCTATTTTCAAGTAAAGGGAACGTATATTTTAAACTTCATCCTCTATTAAATGGTGTCAGCTTCCACAAGGGGCTAAACTAATTTCATAAGCCTGAGAACAGTATGATGGATACTTGGAAGCACTGTTGCTATCTGACAGCGAGTCTGCCATAGTTCAGAGTAGAAATGTACTAATGCTATTTTTTTTTTTTTTGACATTTTGTCAGATTTTGTAGACATCGTAGTCTCCAGTAACTTCACACTAAGTCATGCTTCTACTAAGTCCTGAGGCTAAGCTTCACCCTGTGGGGAAGAAAACAGGATAATTATAGATCAAATAAGCTCAAATAGTAGACCATTCAAGGGCCATTGCATTAGTTTATAACTTATTAATATAGCACAGATATTTTCTTAGAAACAGGTGTGAACAGGTATCTTAGAAACAACTTCTCAGATAGGAAATCCAAAATTTGTTAATTTTAGAATAATGATGCAAACAAATATCAGGAGTTTAAAAGAAAAACATCATAAGTAAACTTTTTAAATTTATAAAACTGCATCCTTGGAGATATTCAGATGTACAGAATGCCAAGCAGCCTGATCTCTGCTGGTCCTCTGTTGGGCTAGGAGTCACAACAAATAATGTCCAGAAGTTTCCATCCAATTAAAATTATTTTAGCATGTTGCACTTTGAGGAATCATAGAATCACAGAACCATAGAATTGCCTGGGTTGAAAAATAATCTCAAAGATCATCTAGTTTCGACCCCCCTGCTGTGGGTAGGGTTGCCAGCCACTAGACCAGGCTGCCCAGAGCCCCATCCAGCCTGGCCTTGAATGCCTCCAGGGATGGGGCATCCACAACCCCTCTGGGCAACCTGTTCCAATGCATCACCGCTTTCTGAGTGAAAAACTTCCTCTGAACATCTAACCTAAATCTCCTCTGTCTTAGTTTAAAACCATTCCCCGTTGTCCTATCACTATCAACCCATGTAAACAGTCATTCCCCCTCCTGTTTATATGCTCCCTTCAAGTATTGGAGGGCAACAGTAAGGTCTTCCTGGATCCTTCTCTTCTCCAAGCTAAACAAGCCCAGTTCCCTCAACCATTCCTCACAGGAGAGGTGCTCCAGCCCTCTGATCATTTTAGCGGCCCTCCTCTGGAACCATTCCAAGAGCTCTGTGTCTTTCTTGTGCTGAGGGCTCCAGGCCTGGATGCACTACTCTAGATAGGGCCTCTCAAGAGTTGAGTAGAGAGGGACAATCACATCCCAATCCCTTTTTAATGCAGTCCAGGATATAGTTGGCCCTCCAGACTGCAAGCGTCTACTGCTGGATCATGTCCAGCTTCTTGTCCACCAGGACCCCCAAGTCTTTCTCCAAAGGGCTGCTCTCCAGGATTTCGTTCCCCAGTCTGTATAAGTACCTGGGATTGCCTCGGCCCAAGTGCAGAACCTCTTTAGGTTCCACAAGCCCACTTCTCCAGTCTGTCCAGGTCACTCTGGATGTTTTCACTTCTCTCCAGTGTATTGACTACACTGCTCCAGCTTGGTGTCATCCACAGATTTGCTGAGGGTGCACTCGAGTACTTCCATTATCTACGTCATTGATGAAAATGTTGAAAAGCACCAGTCCCAAGACTGACCCTTGGGGGACACTACTCGTGACCGGCCTCTACAGAACTGTTGATCACAACCCTTTGTCTGCAAACAGCCAACCAGTTCTTAGTCCATCAAACAATCCACTTTTCAAATCCATTTCTCTCCAATTTAGAGAGAAGGATGTGGTGAGGGATCATGTCAAAGGCCTTGCAAAAGTCCAGGTAGATGACATCCGTCACCCTTCCCCTGTCCACCGATACCGTCACTCCATCATAGAAGGCCACCAGATTGGTCAGGCAAGATCTCCCCTTGGTGAAGCCATACTGATCAGATCACCTCTGTCTCATCTGTGCCTTAGCATGTTAACCTGGAGGATCTGCTCCATGATTTTCCCAGGCATAGAGGTGAGGCTCACCGACCTGTAGTTCCCAGGTCATCCTTTTTCCCTTAAAAATGGGAACAGTGTTTCCCTTTTTCCAGTCACTGAGGATTTCACCTGACAGCCATGATTTTTCCAATATGATGGAGAGTGGCTTAGCAACCACATCAGCCATCTCTCTTGAACCCTTGGATGCATATTATCCAGCCCCATGGACTTACATTCAGTTTCATGAGGAGGTCTTGGAATTGTTCCACTGTTACAGTGGGACAGAATCCACTCCTGTCTCCCACACTTACAGGTTCAAGATCCCGGCAGACATAGGGAACCTGGCCACCAGTGAATACTGAGGCAAAGAAGGTAGTTACAGTTGGTACAATCTAAACTAACAGCGGGAAATCTCACCAACTTTTGACAATAATGGATGTTGCTGTTTGGGTTTTTTTTACCCATCTTGCATCTCTTGCATTAAGAAAAACTGTTTAATTTTTCAAGCTCATGGGAGAGATTTATGGTCGCCTAGACTGATGGCTTTCCTACTACTACTTCAGTCTGGTGCACCAATCATCAACAGTGTCGTCTACATGCACTTAATTTTGTGCTGTATCCCACGGGCACACTCCTGCATCAGTGTTAATGGGGGAAAGAAAACCTCAGTTTCTACAGAGAGCAGATCCCCTTGTGGTCATTCACAGGCCTTGTGGGCTACAGGTATGACCAGTATGACTGGAAAGGTGGTTGACTGATGCATGGTACCTAGGAGACCATACAGATTGTCTGGTGACAAGAGACTGTTTTACATGGAATACCAGCTCTCATTGGAGGCCCTAGAGGAACTGAAAACCATTCAGGGGAGTTCAACATTTTTATAAGTTTCATATATTTATTTGAGATGCAATTTTAAAAATTTAGATCTGATTTTATTTTCCTGCTCTATCGATATGGTTTTAGATTTCAGCATACTTTATGTTTCCAGTCAGAATATATATACTTATTTAGAAACTTAAACTCAGCTAAATTAACGTTTTTGTTGAGTATATTTTGCATACTTAATGTGGTGTAAACATTGTCTACAGGTTTTATTCTGCCATATTTGAGAAATACCCCTTATATCTTGCAAATCAGCTTTCAGTCTGAGGCTGTCCAGAAGATCACTGGGTTTGGGAAGAAATTCATAGATAATCAGAAAGCAAGCCTGAAGGATAGGGTTAAAAGAAATAAATGCTCTTCTCTAATGTTTTCAGCAATTCCTCATGCCAGAAAAACCCTGCCTGGGAGAAATAACAGCTATACTGAATTGACATGTGAATTGGAAAGGCTAGATTGCTATTATGTTGTGGGTGGGCCTTTCATACTTCTGAAGTTATAATGTTTTTATTTAAAGAGTAAATTGGATTTCTAGGCATGTATGGTATACATCAATTTAAAATTATTGGAGTTCTTCATATTGTTAAGAGTGCTTCAGTTTGAAAGAGTGAGGCTTTCCTGCAAATGCCAAGTAAATTGCTCTGCAAGTCCAGAATCTTTGATCACCTCTGAATTGAAATGCTTAGGAAAGATGCTGTAGTGTTCTAATAATTTTACAGCTCTCTCTGATTCGTATGCCTAGAACCCCAATCATTTCTAAATTGAAGAGCTCTCATTATTTTCAAGTTTTACGTGCAGTACAAAATGATTTAAGATTATTCTGCAGCTTTTCATTTTTTGTTTTGTAAAAAATAAAAGTTTGGTTTTTTTTGCTTCTTCTTTAAAGGCCAACTCTTTTTTTTTTTTCTTTTTCTTTTTCTCTGCACTGGGAGACATTATGTGCTAATTCAAACATTTCACATTTAAAATGGAAATTAAATCGAGTTCTCTCCAAATAGCAATGATGATGGCTGGGGGGAAACAAGGGAAAAAAATCACTGCCTGGAAAGCCGAGAAATACAAAGTAAGAGGCTGTCAGTGATCCTTGCTGGGAAAAGTGAGAAGAACAAGAAACATATTGTCACTGTTCAGATGCGGTCAAGGTGAAGTGGGGAGACTGAATGAAAGTTACAACAATGTGACAAAAGAGAGACACAGATCTATTTAGTCTTGGAAGGAAGAGAGCAGGAGGCGCAGAAGGCTATTTCACATGTTGCTTCTTAGCTGATTTTTGCTGTCATTTTATCATACAATTTCAGAGGGAAATGATGTATGCCCTTTTACATCTCCTGACTTTTGTCTTTTAAGAATAACAGTTCGTTTTTTTTCTCAGTAGTGACCTTGTTCTTTTTGAACACATGGTAGTATTATAGTGTTTATAAATCACATGGATTACTAAAGAAAATTCTTATCACCATTGCTTATTAGCAGCAAAGCCTTCTCTTGTGTTGCTTTCCAAACACACACACTGTATGTTCTTTGTTCCCTACAGTTCACAGATTACGAATAAGATAAAAAAAATAAATAAATAAGGAGCATTATTGGAAGGGAAGCAGACCAGCCAGCTGGGGGCTCCTGCTAACATAGGCTTAATCCTACAATGCTACAAGTTACTCACTAAAATCACTCTTACCACCCGGAAGGATGCACCAGTTCCTACTGGCCCAGTTTGGAAAACTAGACTAGGGTCCAGAGTGGACATCCCCAAATGAAAGGGGAGAAAATTTCATCTAATATGTATTGCCATTTAGATGGAGTAAAGTTATGATAGCTGATGTGAAAGTAATGGCTCCTATTTTATTTTGTTGGCCCACAGCATCAGAGGCAGATGTTGGTGGCATGGCAGTAGAGGTTCAACCTTCCCAACAATATGCCATTAAATGCTGTTGCTATGTGACGGATGGTAGCAGGGAGGCGGTCAGACATTCTAGCATCTGACATGGAAGTGTGTATGAAACAAAGGTGTGTCCTCCACACAGAAAAAAATGCACCCATTCACATTCATCAACACTTTCTGAATGTTTCTAGAGATCAAACAGTGGATGTGAGCACAATGAGGCTGTGAATGGGTCTTGTGAATGCTCAGGAACATTAAAAAACACATATTCATGTTTGTCAGGACTTATTGAACCAATACAAGACTGAAGATGAGTTTTCTGGATCACATCATTATCAGTGTTGAGACATAGTGTCACCACTATGAGCAGGAGACAAAACAGCAGTCCAGGATGTGGTGACACATGAATTCCCTGTCTAAGAAAAAATTCAAGATGCACTTCTCTGCAGATGTGTAATGTCTTTTGCGGTAGGAGAATGGTGATCTTTCTGGATTTCCTGGGATCCAGACAAGCCATCAACTATGAGCACTGCATTACAACGCTGGCTAAACTGAAGGCTCAACTTGCAGATTCAGGACAGAGCAGATAACAACCTTTCTCTTGCAACACAGTAACTCTGGGCCCCATGTCAGTTTGAAGACCATTGAGCACGTTGTCAGTCTTGACTGGAACGTCCTGCTACACCCAGGGTTTAGTCCAGATTTGGTATCTTTGAACTTCCATCAGTTACGGCTGATACATAAGCAACATTTTCCTGATAATGATGCTGTCATAGAAGCTGTGAAACAGTGGGTTACCTCCATTTGTGCAGACTTTAATGAGCTCAGTATGCAAACTCTTGTTCATCACTGGTGAGAATTCATAGCTAATGGTAGTGACTATACTGAAAAATAGTGTTTAGTGGGTGAGAATTTACTCTATCAAATAGTATTATTGTGTTATTTGTATCTGTTGTAGTTTGCATGGACATAAATAGGAGGCATTACTTTCAGAGCAACCTATTTACATGCAAAAAGATGATAGATTTGGAGAACCCACCAAAATGCAAAAATTGGTGCACATGTACGGCAAAGAAATAGCAGACCAGACTAGAGAGGTTTTAAATGTTTCTTAGGTATGTTACCAAAAAAGTAACCTTAAAATATCTGGAAATATCTAAAGGTTTCCAATCTGAAAAATAGTTGCTGAAACAGGAAGCAGAACATGGACAGTCACATGTGTGGCACAATCAATCATTTGGGAGTAGTAAAATGATGTTCTGCATTTTCTAAAAAAATATTATTATTGCTTCAAAAAAAAAAACAAATCTTATGTACTTGAAGAGATCCTCTGATAAATACAGCTGCCACGGTTTTGTTCACTGGTTTACAACTCTCCTGATGCTATTGTAATGAGGCAAGTCAGTCTTTTCTGCTTCACCTATTATCCATACAGCATATGTTTATGTCCACATAGTGAAGAGCAAATACAGCCTCAGAAAGTGAGCTTATGTTAGTGCCATGGGTTTGCAGCTGGAATGAGGGAGGATGGGTTCCCTGCCAACAGCTCTGCTTTTGGGCATGTTTCTTCCAGCGAAGGGGTAGGCTGATTTCACAGCCTCATAAAGCCAGTGTTAACAGTTCAAACCTATCTTAACAATGGAGAAATGGTGCAGAAAAGAATGATGTGTTCCCCAAGATTTCCAGTGTATNATAATTCACAACCTTTGTTCCCCTTCGTGCACTGGCTCCCTTCTGGCTGAAATATGGTATTGTTACTAAAGTACCTGTAGGTTTTTCTGACAGGAGAAGTTACCACAGCATATCTGTTTCTGTTTCTAATGTTGAATAATTGGATTTCAACTTTCTGGTTGCTTGAAATGGTGTACTGTCTGTCTGTTTGACTGTCTACTAAGCAGTGCTCAAACTACAGGGTAACTAAATAGTATTTATGCAAATTAGAAAATCATTGCCCTCAGTCAGCAATTAGTATTTCACTAATACCCCAACATAATAATTTTCTGGATTACACAAACCCAGTTAGAAATCATGTTTTCTTTTCTGTACAGGTCTGATGGAGGGTATCTAAATACACTGAATTTGAGAATCAGTATGCCTAGCAAATCTCAGTTTACATAGATCTGTAAAATGTAAGTTAAAAAGAATTCATTACTTTTTCTAAGGGCATCTCAGACTATTATACAACTCAGTGCTACATAAAATAGTCAAAAAAGCATTTAATGTGTTGGACTCGTTTTTTAAGATAATCTTCATAGACATCTTTCTAACATCTCCTGAATTTTAAGATACTGTTTCAAAAGGTGGGTTAACTATTAGTGAATTAATCCCCTCACCTGTTGCTTGTAAGAATTTGTGAAAGGCAGCTGAATTATACCATTTTGTTTTCAGGTGGTTTGTACAGTCTGCAGTCCTTGATTTTCAAAAGCTACAGAGACACCATATGCTGTTAATCATCACTGTTGTATTTAGTTCTCAATTGACTGAAAGTTGTTGTTTTCAGATGTTATACACAAGTATGAAATCCATTACATGTGCTGTATTTCACTGTGAGGTGAGCACTTAATCCCGGTTTGCTATCATTGTTTCTGATACATTTATAAAGAGAGGTCTTCCTATGGGATCTATAAATCATGTATTACCTTTTAGCTATTCCATGGTTTAATGTTAACATGCTAAAATAAAGGTTTGTGTATTGTTCACAATGCACATAAGCTTTTCTTGCTGTGTTATGTACAGAATAATCCATATACCACCCATACTGAGAGTGGCTATTAAATATGCTGGCTCAGTTTACTAGTGGCTTTAATACACTTCTGTAACGAGGGACTACTTGTAACATCAAAGCATAGAGAGACATTAGCTCTTTTCCCCTATAGCCTCTGACCCGAAAGCTTTGCTTTTTATCTCTGTATAAAAGGAAAATATTCTTTTCAAAGAAGCCTAGCTTGAGTGTGGATATTTTCCCCATTGTAGAGTAAGAGCCTGTGAAAATAATCTACAATTTTTCATCTTTGTTCAGAGTATTGTTTCTTTTTGGACACTATGCCTCTTTGAGAGTGAAAACTCTTGCTTTCAAGTAATAGTGATTGGGAAATGCTATCTAAATCCTGAGATACTTATTTTTTTAAAAAACCTGTCATTTCTATTTTTAAAAGAAAGGAAGAGAGGTATACTGTGTGTACGGTCAGTGCAAGGGGAAGAAAATAAAGTCTGGGAAAAAAATTGTACTCAAAATAATGGATAACAGCCATACAGTGTTCATTATGTACCATGCTTGTCATCAAAACTATCTTTTTTCTTAAAAGTGTGTATACTTTTCTTTTTTCTCTTTTGTCTTTTAAATTATTAACTTTGATTGCCTCAAGGGAGACTTGTTCTTCAAAAGCTGCTAAGTACACACCCTTAGAAAATTTGGTTTTTGTATGACCTGCACAAGTTTGATTCATGTGACCCCTTCTTCCCAAGTAATTACAAGGAACGGAGCTGACTTAACCAAACATAAAAACAGTGTACAGAAAAAGGAAGGCTAAACATGTATGAGTGTATCACACTATGGCTCTATGTACTGAACTGATGGTATCCTGTTGGTTATTAATACTTTTCAAGCCTAAATTTTAAAATAACTTCAAAATCATAGAAATTTAATATTATTACAGATAGTGTACAGTTCCATCTTGTATGATATGGACTCCAAGGTTTCTAATAGTACCTGAAACTTTATTTGTGTTTCCTGCAAGGACTCTTTTCCTTACTGCAGAGAACCAAAAGAAATACTTTAGTACATTTGCTTTACTTATTTATGCTAAGTCTATTTTAAAGAGTTAGGAGTTTGTTTGTTTGTTTGTCTGTTTGTTTTATTTGCATGGATAATTTTGAGTATTATTTTTCTGGATTCCATGATTTATGACTTCTGAGATGCCACTGAGCAGGATTTGTTCTTTGACAACTAACTCAAAGAATCACAGAATCACAGAATTGTAGGGGTTGGAAGGGACCTCTAGATGTCATCGAGTCCAGCCCCCTGTTAAAGCATCTCCCTAGACAAGGCTGTGCATGTAGGCATCCAGGCGAGTCTTGAATGTCTCCAGAGGAGGAGACTTCACAACGTTCTGTGCAGCCTGTGCCAGTGCTCCGTCACCTGCACTGTGGAGAAGTTCCCACTCACATTCGTGCAGAACTTCCTATGCTTCGGTTTGTGGCCATTTCCCCTTGTTCTATCACCACACACCACTGAAAAGATTCTGGCCTTGTCCCTTTGCCTCCTACAACTTATGTATTTATAGACATTGGTCAGATCCCCTCTGAGTCTTCTTCTGTAACAGGAGCAGGAAACCAGAGTTGTGTTTAGTCAGTAATTAAGTCAATGATACTTCAATGTTTTTTGTGTACACTAGCTGAGCCATCTCATAGGTGAGAACATTTCTGTGATATGTTTTGAAACTTAGCTTGGGCTTTATTCCTTTTACAAACACCTTAAAATTGTTCAGCCAGAGGAAAGGTGGCAGAGCCTGATTTTGATATAATGATGTAATTAAAAAGAAAATAAAGCTACTCAATTTTCCATGTAAGATTATACATGAATAAATAAGTTTCAGTCTTTCTTGTTCTGGAAACAAGCTGGTTCACTTGTTTTGTGTTTTTAATAAAGGTACATCATTTCACTATACTTGCAGTAGTGTGCAGTGTATATTTTCCACTATGAATCTATTTATTAAAAAAGTCATTACTGAATTGCATTAGTGTAAGCTTTTTATAAAGTGTCCTAGGGTTTTTGGTTTTTTTTTGAGCTGTTTTCAATACAATATTTACAATATTTTTCCTACTTGTTTTTTGAATTAAGAACAGAAAACTTTTTCTCACAAATAGATCATAAATAACGCATATTTTATCCTTGTGCTACATATAGTTGCAAGTGTTTTCCTGGCATATTTCTTGCAAGGAGGAAGATGGGGAAAATAGGAACAGGATTTTTTTTTTACTATATTTTCTGATTGTAATTTTTAAAAATTTAGTAAACACAAAATGTTTTTCAAAAGGTAAATGTAAGTAAATTATGTATTGCACTTGTCTAGGTAGTTTAAAGAATCTAAAATATTCTGCCAAGAAAATGAATATTTTAGTTTGCATTCAACTAATATGCCAACTTATGGTTACTTACATTTTACTCCTGTTTGCGACAGGTGAAATGGGTGAATATCAGACAGCTCATTATAGAGACAAGAATGCTGCATTCCCAAAGTGGGATGACAGAACAAGTCATGCTACGTATTGTAATTTCAGTGCTACAATACATCTTCAAGCTGTCTGAGGTAAAATGCTTACTAAGCACTGCATTGGGTCTGTCAGATTGCTTCATGGGGTGGTAATTAAATTGAGACAGTTATACCATTCATTTTGTGGAACTAAGCCAGAATTATGTGTATCTTAAAAATATTCTACCATAGTCTGCTGATGGTAGCAAGAGCACAGGTGTTTTGCATATTAGATTCCACAAAAATCATCTTATTTCTCATAGGCCATGAGGGAGAAGGGCTGGACTAGGCTAAATCTAATGGAAACAAGTTTAAGATGGCAGATTCCTGGAGTGGATTTCGGTTGTGGTTAAGAGTAATTGATGGTCATTGTGACCAAATCTTGCATTAAAATTTCCTGCCTGAATTACAGTACTCTCAGACTGTATGGAGTTTAGAATAGCCAGGAGTCCACTTAAATGTCATTGACCTTGGCCTCAAAATTAAAGCTCAGGGCATGGTAGGAGGCAATGTGTTAAAAGAAGAGCAAGCTTCTGCTCTTATCTAGAGACTACCTGCATCTCTAAAAAAGATGGGAGCTGTCATGGGCCAGACCAAGAGCTCCAGCTGATTAGCAAACTAGGAGTGTGCTGGCATACTGTGTCAAAGGAGAAAGGATGAAAATCACTGCAAATCCAAAGTAACCCTGGCTCTGAAATACAGTTCTAGTTGGAGACTGCTAGCGGTTTTGGTGTCTTCTCATATAGAAGTACTGTTCTTCCTGAGACAGTGATGTAGGCAAATGGTGGACTTATAGAGTTGCATAATTGCATTCTTGCTTTCAATCCTGTTTGTCCAGTTGAGCAATGAGAACTGAAACTTGGGTGAAACAGCATGGACATGCAAAGGGTTTATTGTGTGCACAATGAGTTTAAAGTAACTGTTGACAGACTACTTGGAATATGGAATAAGGAAGCATTATGACAAATGCTGAAAACCATTGTTGTTGTAGCATTCAGAACATAAGAAAACTTTTGAGGTAGAAAAATTTTCCTGAAATAATGTGCTGAAATACTTGCATCTTTCCAAAATACAAAGAGAAAAAAAAATACAGTAAAATCTGTTACATAGGAAAGAAGTGGTGAAAAATAACTTGACTTCATTTGCTCTCAACTAACTCATCATGGTCTACTCACATGACTATATGTGAAAGAGAGAGATGGGGGAGTAATAGAGATAGATTCCTATGGGGTAATTCAGAATAAGATTCTCAACTGACTTGGCTCTCACCTTGAAGCATAATTTGTCATCAAATGATATTGTGACAGGAGACACTGCAACTGTTTCATTAATAAGATTTCTTATGCCATTCTCTGATTATGAAAAGGTTTTTTATTGTTGAAATGTTTGATTTGTCTTTTTTTTTTTAAATGTATATGTGAATCTGGCTTGTACATTACAAATACGACTTATGGAAGATAGCCTTTTCTTTATTAATTTATGGTTTTCTGCTGATTATTGAATTGTGAAGGACATTACCTCCTGCTTTATTTAACATTGTTTCCCTCCTGGTAAAGCATGCTCTACACATGTTCATATCCTTTGAGTTTATTGATGCTTTTCCTGGTTTTCTTGTATTTGCTTCCTTCTCTTTGATCTATTATACTCAATTAACATCAGTTTTCATCTAGGCTAATCTTTATTTGCTGTTCATATTATAATGGTATTAGTGACATTACTCTGAAGTAATGTCAGTCGTGTTTTTCACTTTGCACATTGTCAACAGTCCCACTGGAGTTCAAATTTAGACACAATGAAATAAAGCTTTGTGCACTGGTTGCCTTTAGTGATCTCAGTATCACAGAACCCTATTTTAAAGACTGTTGCACAGATCTGAAAATGAATTTGTCACTGGAAACAATTGTTAAAATATGGCCATAGCTGGGAACCTGGCAAACAGAAATTTAATATGAAGTAAATTAAGCATATATATTGTAGGATACATCTTGACCAGCACTATTTTATGATTATCTGGCAGTCTTTTGTACTCTTGAAACATAGAAATAGCTTTATTTTTGTTTTAATATTTTCATGGGTGAAGTTCATAGCACAAAGCATGAAACAGTAAGATCAGTGCATGTGATGATTTTCCACTTTATTCAGCTCACAGGAAAGCACCTAGAGTAACAGGCAGTAATTAGCTTTCATCCAAATAGTGTATGAAATTTTGGTCTGTAGACTCAATGTGCCTATGTCAACCAGAAGATTAAAGGCTCTTTAACTACATAGTGACACAACAGACTGAGCAAGCTGTGTAGGAACTGGTGTGGTTTGCTGTGTAATCATTGATAAGTGGATCACTGGAGCAGCCTGGATTTTTGTGTCCAATCCTGATAAATAGACATCAACCTCCTTTTATCTGTTCTCGTGTGTCACCATATATCCCTAAGTTCACAATGTAGCTGATGCAACTTATGTGGTGCTGGAAACATTCATCAGACACATAGAACACAGTAGAGTTACTACTTGACCTTCTTTGTTTGGACAACATGTCACAGCTTATTAATTAATTTGGTTGTTTATTGTACATTTTTTCTACCACTATGGATACAGTCCATGGATTTCAGGTGTTCTACAGTCAGGAAGAAAGCTATGCATAATGCAGTCTAAAGGCTGAATGAGATTCTCCTTCAAGTTTTGCTATTGGCACAAAAAGAAAAATATTCTAATGAATTTATAAATAGAGAGTTTATACACAGTGAACTTATTCTTTTCCACTGGAGGAATCCTAAACATAGCCAAGAAAATGTGAAATGACCTCAGATAATAATTTCACCTTCTCAGCTTAAAACTTTCCTCAGCTGCAGCAAACTGACATCTTGGCTTTCCATCACCTAGTATCCAGGATGACAATCTTCAATTACCCTTTAAATTATCCATTCACTGTTACAGTTGCCTTCTGTTACTTTTTCCTTCTGGCAAACCTACAATTTGCATCTGATTTAAAATTATTAATTTCCATTTCTAACCAATCTGTGAGTTTCACTAGTTTTTGGGAGATGTGTGGCTGGAGAGCAGCTCAGCAGAAAGGGGCTTGGGAGTGCAGTTGATGGCGCAGTGTGGGGCAGTAGTGTGCCCTGGCAACCAAGGGGCAAACTGCACTGTGGTATTCTCTAAACACAGGTTAGCCAGCCTGTCAATAGGTGATTCCCCCACTATATTTAGTGTTGATGCAGCCCTACCTTGAATACTGTGTGCGTGTCTGAGCTCCAAAATATAAGCATGAAATGAAAGCATCCAGGTCAATGAAAGCATCCAGAGGAGGGCTGGAAGGCATCTACTGTGAGAAGATGCTGAGGGCCTAATCTAGTCTGGAGAACAAGAGGTTTAGAGCTGACCTCACTGCTCTCATCAGCTCCCTCAGGAAGGGTAGCAAGGGAAGGTGCCAGGCTCTGCTACCTCAGATGAGCAGGATGATTAAGAACAGCGTGGATGTGAACCGGAGGAGGGTCAGACTGGATATTAGGAAAAATGTATTTACAGTGAGGGTAGTCAAATTCCAGAACAGGCTTTCTAGCAAGGTGAATGATGACCCATGCCTGCAGTGTTTGGAAGGCATTTGACCAGTGCCCTCATTAATGCATGCTAACTTTTGGTCAACCCTGATGAAGTCTGTCAGTTGGGCTGGATGAACTTTATAGGTCTTTTCCAACTGAACTATTGTATTCTATCTATTGTATATCTCCTTTTTGTTTGACTAAATGCAATGAAAGCAGTTCAACTTCAGGTAACATTTAAATGAGTTTAGTGGTTCACACATTACTGAAGTTATCTAGATGGCTGGCCATCTGAAGATCTCAAAATGCCTTAAGACTGGACAAAGAAAGATTCCAAGCTAACACACTTTCTCATTTAATATGAAAGATGACTAAATCAGACATTTAGTTAATAATATTTGATATTTGTGTTCTAAATGAATCTGAGTTGATAGGAATGGGGAAAGGGAAGAAATAAAATTATAGTCCATGTTATAATATTTGTGCTTAGACTTGGAAAGTTTTTTGGAAAGAGGAAAGTATGCTCACAGTCAGTGAGTACCACTTGTTGATAATTTCAGCTTTTCACTTAAATTTTCAAAATATTGATGACTTTTGACAACATTTCAAAAAACCAGCATTGCTCAAATGCCATCCATGAATGTTAACAGAAATAGGAGCACAGTGGTTAAGCAGGTTTTGAAAAATATTTGGAGGAGTTATATGAGAGATACTGATAGTTGTCATGGTAGCAGATCTTTTGTTTATATGAGACCAGATCAATTTATTTCTATCCTTAAAGTCAAAGAGATATCAAGGCATATATTTGGCCTAAAACTTGAACATAGGGAGTTCCATGCAAACATTCAGAAGAACTTCTTAAGGTAAGGGTGACAATGCACTGGAACTGATTGCTCAGTCTGGATGCATACCTGTGCGACCTATTGTAGGGTATCTTCTTTGGCAGGGGGATTGGACTCAATGATCTTTTGAGGTCCCTTCCAACACTTTCAATTCTGTGATTCTTTGATATGGATGATAATATTTATGAGTTTTAGTACCCTCTCTGAGAAACTGCCAGTGTTGCATTGGGTGATTAATTTAGCTCCTTGACATTCATTATGTCATTTATGAAGTAAAGATAAACTGGAAATATTATTGAAAGGATTTTTACAGTTTAAAATTTCTTTAAATTAAATCTCAGGTTATTTCTTCCTAATATGTGCTTTGCAGATAGAAATCCATTAGTTTGATAGTGTTACTATTCATCAAAATGGTACCTTACTGGACCAGTCTGATGTTTTACATTTGCATACTGTATGATTCTTTAACTCTTATCTCTCCCTGTCTGTGAATTTGAAACCATCAGAAAGATGTCACATTGGTTTGAGTATTCTTCAGTGATAAGAACAGTAATTGTTGTAGGGAGACTTCTTAATCTTGGGTCACTCAAATCCCTTTTAAAGACAGCAGGTGCACTCCAGAACAAGCATTAACAAGAAGAGATTATGAGGTAACCTGTTGTTCTTTATATCTCAGGATCTCATGACAAAGCTTACCATCAGCCAGTGTTCAGAAGCCAGTATCACAGGGAAAAAAAATCAAATGTGACTCGGGAAGGAATTTATATTTTCAATACCAAAGATGGGATTCATTTTAAAAGCTGAATACTGATGACTGTTACTAGAAGATAATTATATGAGTGAATTATAAAAACAAGAATAAAAAATACCAGAGGCTAAAAAAACCTGAGCTGCAGATATTCATGAAGGGTGCAATCAGATAGAAATTCTCAATCCTCAGAAATCAAAATCCAAAACTGCATTTTGCCAGGTTCATGACATGCTGCAACTTTCTTTTTTTTTTCATTCTAACCCTCATCTTCTTCCCAACTGTGATAAATGCAGTGAAAGTAAATTATTCATTCTAGCACCAGTAACAATATGACTTCATACATATGAGCTTGTGCTGTGGGCTGCTTAGCATTTACAGGATGAACTTTTGAAGCTGTACATGCTCAGAGTCTAGAAGAGCTCTACAAAATGTGATTATAACAGAATGAAACTGTTATTTTCAGCTCTTAGTCATTTATTATTGTTTATGAATTTTTTGATCCAAATATCAAGTAAACATTTTAAAAATAAGATTTTCTTATCTAATCCTGTCTGCTTCCATCAAGATCATAAGACAAAATTATTTGAGTGAAGTACATCCATGGCAGTCTTTGTGAGGTCAAGATTTAAGAACAAGTTAAGTCACTCAGATGATAAAGCCACACTTTCAAAAACAATTCAAGAAAAGATTTTTAGAGGTATTTAAATGCAGAAGTGTATCTAGCACTTTCTAAGATTACATTAATCTCAGTGAGTGTTATGGACTTAACCTTTCTTCACTTTATGTTGAAAACAAAATCAGCTAGGCATCTATCTCTGTTTCTAAATTACAAAATTCTTTTAAAAAAATCTGGCCTTTGATAACCCAAATCCCCTTGACTTTCAATAAGGCTTTTCATCCTAAATTCTAGATCTTCATAGGTGTTTTGGGGTCTAACTCTCTTAAATTAAAATGCAAGTTAAATGTCCAGATACTTTTGAAAATCTGAACCTCAGTTCTCAAGTCACTTCTGAAAATATAGTCTATAATCCCCACAGGTACTTGTGAAATATTTTCCCATAATTTCTGAGAAGCTTTTCTAGACAAATTTACTTTGTTAACACTCACTTTGTCCCAGAGTTTCTATTCCAGTCCTGGGTAATATTTATCATGGAGAGTATTTTAAACATTTTTTGACAAAGAGAATGTCAAAATGTAACAGAAGTATATGTTTATGCTTTCAGCAGGCATAATGGAATTTATATAAATTGAATTGTTATGATGAAAAACGCAACAGTAAAAGCAGTGGTTGTGTTTCTTGTAGTTCATTTACATCCCTTTCCCTGAAGATCTTGTACAGAAGGAGAACGAATTCCCCAATGAAGCCTATGATATCTTTGTCTTTGAAGAAGACTCAGGGGCTCATTGATGTTTAATGACCACTATTGACCCACACAGAAGAAATTGGCATGATCTACTAAAAGCAAATACAGTTCTTTAGAAATATTAAGAAATATTACAAGGGCTTCTCCAAAAGTAATGCTTCCTATTTTATGATCTTGGCTCACGATGTCATAAGCAAATGTTGGTGGTATGGCAGTAGAGGTTGAACCCTTCTACCAATATTCTGTTTTGCTGCTGTGTGACAGATGACAGCTGAAGGGCAGTCTGACAGAATGGCATCTGACATGGAAGCGTATAGGAAGCAAAGGTGTGACACTGAATTCCTCCATGTAGAAAATTGAACCCATTGACATTCAGCTACACTTGCTGCATGCTTCTGGAGGTGAAAGAGTGGATGTGAGCATAGAGAAGTGGTGGCTGGCATGTTTCAACACTNATTAACAAGAAGAGATTATGAGGTAACCTGTTGTTCTTTATATCTCAGGATCTCATGACAAAGCTTACCATCAGCCAGTGTTCAGAAGCCAGTATCACAGGGAAAAAAAATCAAATGTGACTCGGGAAGGAATTTATATTTTCAATACCAAAGATGGGATTCATTTTAAAAGCTGAATACTGATGACTGTTACTAGAAGATAATTATATGAGTGAATTATAAAAACAAGAATAAAAAATACCAGAGGCTAAAAAAACCTGAGCTGCAGATATTCATGAAGGGTGCAATCAGATAGAAATTCTCAATCCTCAGAAATCAAAATCCAAAACTGCATTTTGCCAGGTTCATGACATGCTGCAACTTTCTTTTTTTTTTCATTCTAACCCTCATCTTCTTCCCAACTGTGATAAATGCAGTGAAAGTAAATTATTCATTCTAGCACCAGTAACAATATGACTTCATACATATGAGCTTGTGCTGTGGGCTGCTTAGCATTTACAGGATGAACTTTTGAAGCTGTACATGCTCAGAGTCTAGAAGAGCTCTACAAAATGTGATTATAACAGAATGAAACTGTTATTTTCAGCTCTTAGTCATTTATTATTGTTTATGAATTTTTTGATCCAAATATCAAGTAAACATTTTAAAAATAAGATTTTCTTATCTAATCCTGTCTGCTTCCATCAAGATCATAAGACAAAATTATTTGAGTGAAGTACATCCATGGCAGTCTTTGTGAGGTCAAGATTTAAGAACAAGTTAAGTCACTCAGATGATAAAGCCACACTTTCAAAAACAATTCAAGAAAAGATTTTTAGAGGTATTTAAATGCAGAAGTGTATCTAGCACTTTCTAAGATTACATTAATCTCAGTGAGTGTTATGGACTTAACCTTTCTTCACTTTATGTTGAAAACAAAATCAGCTAGGCATCTATCTCTGTTTCTAAATTACAAAATTCTTTTAAAAAAATCTGGCCTTTGATAACCCAAATCCCCTTGACTTTCAATAAGGCTTTTCATCCTAAATTCTAGATCTTCATAGGTGTTTTGGGGTCTAACTCTCTTAAATTAAAATGCAAGTTAAATGTCCAGATACTTTTGAAAATCTGAACCTCAGTTCTCAAGTCACTTCTGAAAATATAGTCTATAATCCCCACAGGTACTTGTGAAATATTTTCCCATAATTTCTGAGAAGCTTTTCTAGACAAATTTACTTTGTTAACACTCACTTTGTCCCAGAGTTTCTATTCCAGTCCTGGGTAATATTTATCATGGAGAGTATTTTAAACATTTTTTGACAAAGAGAATGTCAAAATGTAACAGAAGTATATGTTTATGCTTTCAGCAGGCATAATGGAATTTATATAAATTGAATTGTTATGATGAAAAACGCAACAGTAAAAGCAGTGGTTGTGTTTCTTGTAGTTCATTTACATCCCTTTCCCTGAAGATCTTGTACAGAAGGAGAACGAATTCCCCAATGAAGCCTATGATGTCTTTGTCTTTGAAGAAGACTCAGGGGCTCATTGATGTTTAATGACCACTATTGACCCACACAGAAGAAATTGGCATGATCTACTAAAAGCAAATACAGTTCTTTAGAAATATTAAGAAATATTACAAGGGCTTCTCCAAAAGTAATGCTTCCTATTTTATGATCTTGGCTCACGATGTCATAAGCAAATGTTGGTGGTATGGCAGTAGAGGTTGAACCCTTCTACCAATATTCTGTTTTGCTGCTGTGTGACAGATGACAGCTGAAGGGCAGTCTGACAGAATGGCATCTGACATGGAAGCGTATAGGAAGCAAAGGTGTGACACTGAATTCCTCCATGTAGAAAATTGAACCCATTGACATTCAGCTACACTTGCTGCATGCTTCTGGAGGTGAAAGAGTGGATGTGAGCATAGAGAAGTGGTGGCTGGCATATTTCAACACTGGTGAAAACAACAGTGTGTTACCTCCACTGGTGCAGATTTTTCTGAGTGTGGCATGCAGACTTATTCATTACTGGCAAAAAATGCATAAATAATAAGGGTGACTGTGTTGAAAAATAGTGTTTAGGAGGTGAGAATTTGCTCTATCAAATAATTTTATTGTGTTCTTCGTATCTGTTGTAGTTTCCATGGAAATAAATAGGAGGCACTACTTTCAGAATGATCTTTGCACATGCAAAAGGGTGATAGATTTCAGAGTGATCTATGTATTTCCTTTTTTGATATACTTTGTAGACATGCATCTCTGAACACTACATGTTTTTAGAGGACTCTTTTTAAATGATAGTCCAAATTTAGTGGGGAACTGCATTCATTGTTCATTAGTACTTGATCAACAGTAGTGGCATTTTAGCAGTGCCGCAATCATGGAATTGTAGTGTTATGCAGAATCATGATAACAAAGTAAATGAAACACAACAGGTAAGAGAGGTAAACAATAAAATGAAAAGTATCATGGCTGGTTTGCATGTCATGAGTACATTATGTAATATCGTTATGCAATGATATCCCATAGTTATGGGTAAGTGTTGAAATATAGTATTTCTGTATTAGCTTATTCATTAGAGCAAAATATACACTGATATTTAGTGTATTTGGAGATGAAATAGTGGGAATTCAGTGAGATTATCAAAGCGAGAAAGTGAAGGAGATAAAAGGAAAACAATGAAATGTCAAAACAAAAAAGAAAAATCTTTTCACAATAAAGAAAAATCTTTTCACAATAAAGAATAGAGGGAATTCAGTTATTTAAGAATTTTTTGTGTGTACTCAGAAAAAGAGTGTCTGTATTGCACTTCACTGGTGTCTTTCACTTGTTGTAGAGACACTACCTATCATAAAACAGAGGTGATGAATTACTTTTCACAAGCCTTTTTGAAAACAATATGATTATTTTTGCTAGTTTATAATTTCTACCAACTTTAGTTTATTTCCTAATGATCCAATACAAGGGATGGAATTAAATCTGGCCATTTTTTTAAAAATTTCATGAGGAGATACAACTCATGTGAACCAAGATTCCTCTTGAAAATCAGTTCAGCAGCTTGAAGTAGTGTACTCGTCATACAAGAATATTAATATGAAAGAAAAATGACACAGATATACAAGAAATTAAACTAGCTGCACGTGTAGAGATATCAAAAAGCAAAGTGAAGGACATTGGAAATATTTGTTGCAGGATTCTACCATTCTACAGTCATCAGAGATATAAATGTTGAAAATAATTTTTTTTCTGATTACCTAACAATGATTTAGAAAGGCTGCAGTGTATGTAGATTGGAATCATTCACAGACCACCATCTTCACAAGCCTGGTTAGAGTCATCTGTCATGGTCTGTCTTGGATTTTGCAACACCATAGTGGGAAAGGTTTGTCTGCCTCTTCTTACAGTGACTGCTGGAGGTTCAAAGCAAACAAACAACAAAGTCTAGAAAGAATGTCAGAAATTTTGACTTCACTGTGATGGGGCTGATTAAATGCAACATGGACAGTGCACAGTAAAGGAACCAAGTCACTTGTTCTTCCCAGTAAGTCAAGAGAAAACTAAGAGAAATTGTGGTTCTCTGTGTCCCACTCAGTAAAATCTTTTTAAACATATTCTGCTAATGTAAATGCCTTTAGGATGAATTTACATTCACTTTTGAGCCCTCTTGCACTAATATAGAGTTTAAATTTGTCATTTTCAATCAGAATTAATTCTCCGGTCTGCTTCTATAGTAGTTCATTGGTCTTCTCTTGAATCATCAAAGAGCTGTGCTTCAACAACTCATCTGACATGGGTACCAAACTTGAGTGTTACACATCCAAAATTCAGAATTCATCAATTAACTTGTTTCTTTCTCTTCTGATTTGTTATCACCTAAATGTTAATGTTGGCAACCATAACAAAATGCTATTTTGAGAGAAGATCATGGCCATTTGAGCATGCTGCTATATGAAGGCCAGGGGAAAGTACAGAAGCATTTCACTTTAGAAAATCTAGCTCTGATTTATTTTAATTTTTCTATTGCATTAGCAATGAAGTGACTAAAGAAGTATGGAAAAAATAATATGTAAAACAGAATCAAGTAAACGTTATCAAAAAGTTAAATATATTTCATACTGCAATCTCTAATTCAAAAGTAACTCGAATTTGAATTAGAGGCCTGCTTTTCATTGTGTATGCCCTACAGAGACATACAAAATGCCAGGAAAATGGATGACATAATGATTTTGGTAGATTGGTGGTCTTACTCTACAGGTTCATTTCTCCCTGAGTTGACTTTGTCCTTTACATTCCACAGATAGATAAATATATTAACATATAGTTTACCACACAGGTCAGGGGATCTTTCTCATTTGACCTAGAAAACAAATGTTCTGTCTTCTCTGCATGGATAATTCATAAGATTTAGTGACTCTTCTCCAACTATTTGGTGTCCAGAAATGTTGCTTCTCCAAATATGTCACAATTTAGGCAGTGCACTACTGCTGAATGCTGGTTTATGGGGTTGGATTTTTCTCCTATGGAGAATTTTGATTCTTCGGTACAAAAGCACAGTATGTCTCAAATGGTGAAATTCCCCTAGTTTTGTGAGTATCAGAACATGCTTCATGTGTGTTCTTTGGACACAATCAAATTGTGCTGTTTGAAGAAACCTGTTTGATAGAATTCAGTCAAAAACAATAGGCAATGAACAAGAAATGAAAATCCTTTAAGTATTTTCCATTAGAAAATGAAATAATATAATGTATATATATATTCATGTATTTGAGTACAAAAACACATAAATAAGGAAAGTGATGTTACCCAGTGGCCCACTTTGGGACCTGTTCTCTTTAATATTTTTGTTGATAATCTGGACAAGGGGATTAAGTGCACCCTTAGTAAGTTTACAGATGACAACAATGTAGGAGGAAGTAACGATCTGCCTGGGAGTAGGAATGCCCTACTGAGGGATCTGGACAGGCTGGGTAGCTGGACTGAGACCAGTGGGATGAAGTTCAGCAAAATTAAGTACCAGGTTCTGCACTTTGACCAGAACAATGCCATACCACACTACAGGCTTGAGCCAGAGTGGCTGAAAGACTGTGTAGAGTAAATTGACCTGGGGGTGTTGGTTGATGCTTGTCTGAACATGACCCAGCAGTGTGTCCAGGTGGCCAAGAAGGCCAGAGGCATCCTGGCTTGCATCAGAAATAGTGTTACCAACTGGTGCAGGGAAGTGACCATCCCTCTGTATTCAGCAATGGTGAGGCCACACCTCAAGCATTGTGTTCAGTTTTGGGCCCCTCACTACAGGAAATACATCAAGGGCTGTTACTGTGTTCAGAGAGGGGCAACGATGCTGGTGAGGAGTCTGGAGCACAAGTCTTTTGAGGAGCAGCTGAGGGAATGGAGATTGTTTAGTCTGGAGAAGAGGAGGCTCAGGGAAGACCTTGTTGCTTTCTATAACTCTCTGAAAGGAGGTTGTGGTGAGGTGGGGGTTGGTCTCTTCTCCCAGCTAACTAGTGTCAGGACTAGAGGGAATGGTCTCAAGTCGTACCAGAGGAGATTCAGTCTGGAAAATTTTATTCTCCAAAAGAGGGGTTAGGCACAGGAACAGGCTGTCCAGGGATGTGGCTGAGTCCCTGTCTGCAGGGGTGTTTAAGAAACATGTAAATCTTGTACTGTGGGACATCGTTTAGTGGGAAACATTAGTAATAGGTGGACGGTTGGATTGGATGATCTTGGAGGTCTGTTCAAACCTTGGTAATTCTATGATTCTACAAAAGAAGCATAACTGAGAGAAAATTAAGAGCAAAAATAGTAATAGCCTTGAGTCTCTTATGATCACATAGGTTGCTCTGAAAGTAATGCCTCCTATTTATTTCCATGGAAATGACAACAGTTACAAAGAGCACAGTAACACTGTTTGTCAGAGAAAATCCTCACCTGCTAAACTCAATTTTTCATGTAGTTATCTACTATTAGCTGTGCTTTTTCACTAGTGATGAGCGGGAGCCTGCATGCCGCACTTATAAAAATCTGCATAGCCATCCAGAATGAGGATTGTCTTTCACATCTCTAGAATCATTTAGCAAGTGTTGATGAATGTCATTTTTTTTCAGCATGGAGGAATTCAAGGACACATCTTTGCTTCACATGCACTTCCATGTCAGATGTTGTTTTGCCAGATTGCTGCTCAGCTGCCATCTGTCACAAAGCAACAAAACATAATGGAATATTAGGGGGAAGGTTCAGCCTTTACTGCCGTACTACCAATATTTGCCTCTGACATTGTGGACCAGCATCATAAAATAGGAGGCATTATTTTTGGAGTAGCCCTAGCAGAATTTCATGTTAATTGAATTACTTTGTGCTGATATCTAGTATGCAACAGGGTTTTGGTGTATGTAGGGTAGAAAGATAGCAAAATGATTGACCAGAAAATGCATGAGTAAGGCTGGTTACCTCAGTGAGGCAATTAGAAAGTATGATACCTCTGGTAGACATTGTAGAGATTTTACTGTTTAGACATGCAGCATTTCCATTTAACTTTTGTCAGTCAAGTTGCAGGTCTCATGCTATCTACAAGGCTAATAAAACAGAAACCTAACCCTGCTTCAAAGAGCTTACAGTAAGGGGTAAGATAAATGGTTGAATACTCTCAGGGTACAGACCCACCACATCAGGAGGCAGCGTGACAATATCGATCTGCTGGGTAAGCAGCAATCACATTTCATCAGTAGCTTAGTCATTATTGAGTTTCTAGTCATTGTAGGAAAATAATGATTTTATATGTGACTGTTATCTGGCCATATACTCACAAAAACAAAAGAAATTGTTCAGCTTCACTTTGTGAGACTGTCTTTTCTGTCTGGACAGAGATTTGTGAAGGTATGCAGATAGGAAAACTTACTATACTCCTTCTCAGACTGAGTGAAATATAATGGTGGTTTAAGGACAATTCATATTTCTGAAACCATTGTTACACAAAGCTTTAACTAGCATCAGACATCACTGCCATAGAATTAGTTTCCATAACCTACTGCTGTTATTTCTGTTTCTCCTATCTCTTGTGTAAGTACAAATATGGATGCTGCTACATGATTGTATGGGAACTGTCAAATCACAGCCTGAACCACTGATCAGTCACCTGAGGTGAGCACTGAGTCAGCCACAGGGACACAGGTGAAGGTTATATTCCTGTGTGATTGGAAGGGGTGGAGCCTGGCTCCACCTCTCCCCAGACCCCATTTAAGGGCTGAGCACCACCAGGGAAGGATCTTTTCTTGGAGATCCCTCCCGTGTGGAGTCAATGGCAAGCCTCTATCATCATAAAGGTGAGCTGCTCTCTTTTGCAATTTGTCTGTATATGATCTATGTAGGCCTACTAAAATATACCATCTTCTCTAATATTTTCATTAAGTACCATTCTTGGGGGTTATTTACCCTACAATGGTGAATCTCAACAACAGATCTCAATTAAAAAGAGTATGATAAGGAAAAATATGTTTTTGGCTGCTGATGTTTTCCAATCAGTTTGCTCATCAGGTGTATACAAATGTGTCTGTGCAACTAAAGGAAAAGAGGTAGGGGACTCAGAAATGGAACTGTCACCTCTGAGGAGCAGCATGAAATTTTGTTAATTGGTTGTGTCCCTGTGATTATGAAAGTAGAAAAAGTTTCTCTAGAAATAAGATGAGAAGTGATTGGAGTATTATACCCTACCAAGTCTGGTGTATTGAATTTATTGAGTGTTTGTCATTTCCATGAAGTTTCTTAACACAGTAGTGTCAGAAGCTCATTAAACATTTTTTGAGATATCCCCAAGAATTTAATGCTTTTTTATTATATTGTGTTTGACAATACACATTCTGACATACAGAATGCTTTGCATAATTATCTTCATAAGAGAAGAGTATTAGGATAGAACAGCTGCTGAGGTGAGATTCAATTAGGTGTTTTTATGAGCAGCTAGCAGTTTTTCCTTTGATAGGAAAGTTAAGAGCTTAACTGGAAAAATTCAAGTCCTGGCATGTAGCTGTGTCCTTGTGCTGCTGGTTAAAAGTGGCATATTATTCTGAAAGAATCTGGAAAACAACTTGTCTCCTAGGCCCAGAGTCTGCCAGTGACTATGGGCAGCATGAATTCTTCTTACTACTGCTGAAGAGGAACTTCTTTCTTCCTTTCTAACTTCTGTGTAGAAGCTGCTTCAACAAGCAGTTGACATATGCATTCCACAGTTCTAACTTTTCTTTTAGTCTTGTATGCCTTAGAGAGAAATATCCTTGTTGTGCTCAGCCTCCAAAGGTATCTCCAGTGGGAGAAAGGGAGAAGGCAGTCTGTCATGCCTTTTGCTGGTGAATCAAGCTCGCTCTTCTGCAAGGCAGATACAGTCTCTTCTTTGGTGCACTGCCATGTGATTGACCCCAAAAACAGACAGACAAAATGAGCTGCAGAAATCTTCTGATCTGCGTGTGAGGGTACATTTTATTTTATCCAGATATGCTTGAACAGTAACACATACAAATTCTTCTTGAACAGTATGGCCAAGATAGATTTGTCACTGTACTCTGCCTCACCTTTTATAAAGTATGAATCAAATCAAATTTGCAGCACTTTTTTACAAATAATTTCTCTCACTTCTCCCCTTTTCTTCCCCCTCCCCTCCAGTTGAACACACAGTGACTATAGGGGGCAATGCAACCTTGTTGTACAGCCTGTGTTTATCGACTACTTATGACATTAATAGGTGGAAACTTTCAAGTATCCAATTTTTCTTGCTTTTGAATAATTTGTATCTCAGAAAAGATAAACAGTGATGCTTGGGCTCAAAAAAAAACCAAACCACAGAAAAAAGAGTTTTAATTTCAAATCACTGTTTACTAGTTAGAACTTATTTCATTTGTAAATGAAAATAATACTGATTTTATTTTGTACTACTAATTGAAATTAAATTCTAAAAGAAAACAAGACTGTAGAGCCAGAAATCTTAAGAATGATCCTTTCAAAGAATAATAAGAGATGGTATGTTTGAATGGCTCTATACAGGTAGTATACAAGAT
>VXAB01003403.1:10697-92395 GCA_013399175.1 Odontophorus gujanensis | reverse complement strand
TATTTATATAATTATTTTATGTCTTACAGCTTGGCTACTTTTAATCTTTTTCAGAAAGAGAATGCAAAGATATAAAGGAAACATATGCTAAATTCTTTTACCTAACATTCTCTCAAAAAAGTCAAGAAACCGTAGAGAACTTTGTTCAGTAGAAGTATAATTGAACGTATAATATTGTGAACAAACTTATTTCTTCATATTATATGTGATCTAGATCATCACAAGTCATGTATTGCTTCTTTTAGCACATTTAGAAATAATAGCAATATCTGAAATTCTGTATTTAAGCATATGCTTTTCTGATAATCTTTCTGATAACAGAAGAACAGCTAAAAGGTAGACCTCAGATTTTTAATTCAGTCTATCTTGATTCATATATTAAACTAGCAAAATGAAAATCAAAATCAATTTGATAATTTCTTTCAGTTTCTCTAGTAATGTCTTGTTGAGGATTTTGTGATAAGGTTGATAGATATACTGGTGCTCTTGCCTCATAAATCAAGATCTGGTTGGAATACTGCTTTTTGTAAGACAATATGGCTTCATGTGAGGCATCACTCTTTATTTTACTTACTGACGCTTGAGAAAAGGATGCTGCTTCTTGAAAACTAATTCACATTATTCATAATACTGCAGACCTTGTAATAAACAAGTTGCCCTTCAAATGCTGAAAGCTTCCTCATTAAAATCTAAAATCACTTTCCACTCTCTCCCAACCAAGACCCAACCTGAATCATAATGCTTCAATTGCTGCAGTTAATAATACACTGATTAAAAACTGATGTGAGACACTTATGCAATCCCCCAACACATGAATCATCTTTTTTTGTGTGTGTGTCTGTGTGACAAACTGTGTCTGAAGGAGAAGGGGAAAGAAGAGGGTGTATCATAAATCTAAAACAATCATTTTCTACAAATAGGAAATAATTAGACATTTCCTTGCAATCCTTCTTGTTTGAAAATTCTTGAATATTATTTGGACAAGAGAAAAGAAAAAAAAAATAAAACCCGAAATAAGCCTGGCCCCTTTCATCCCTATATTTTTAAGCCAGTAATTGATAACTGTCAACTTCTGCTGAAAAAATGAGTAAGTACTCTGCCTTTACTCTGTTTTTCTGTAAAAAAATTAGATGCCTTTGCAATTGTCCTGAGGTTTAACCACCTGGAGAGACCTTTAAATGTTTGAGTGGATTTATTCCAGTGTGAAAGTTCACTTGAAAATTAAAGTTCTGCTCCTGCCTTTGGCAACTGGCAGCTTGAAATCTCTCGTCCCTAAACCCCACAGAGAACCATAAAGTTGGAATTCCTCAAACCACCTCACTTGAAGGAATCAATCCACTAAGTGTCACAACATGACACATACCTTATGTATTGTGGTCACACTCCAGAGACTGCCAGCTCACCTCTGAAAGATCAGTGAGAAATATATTTATAGAGGGTCCTGATGTACACAGATGTAAACCTCAATTTTAAATTCAGTTTCTTCAGTGATTTTGTCCCCTTAAAAAGGAAATACATAAAAATACAATAATAAAATACATAATAATACAATAATGAAATACAGAAAAAGGCTGTTGGCTTTTTTTCAACATGTTTTAGCTCCATTACACAGAAGATCTTGCTATACTTTAAACTAACAAATGCTTTGTAATGCAGTGAAAATGTTTTCAGGTAATTATCATTCTTGAATAGGAATAAATGAGGCAATAATTATTTCAAGGGAGAAGAGAATTGAACTCGTTCAGTGAAGATAATCTTCTTGACTAAGAAGAATAGTAATAATAATCAATACACAGCTTTAGAAATTCTAACCTATACTTAAGAAATCACAAATAGACAAGAGCTTCTATTGATTACTCACTTGAGTTGTTCAATATCACTGACATAAAATGGTATCAAAATGAGCACTTTTACTTTGGATTTGGAAAAAAGTAATCCCCATGTGCTCTGAAACACAGCTGAAAAGATTCCTCTCTGGAACAGAGTTAAAAGTACATGCTGTATATGATGAGTTCAGTTCAATTATAGTATAACTGAGTGAAGTCTGGAATGCAGACAAGATCTGTGTGGGGTATTCTGCAGTTCAAGGATTGAACAGTTCAATTTACTGGAGATAATGAAATATGTCATAATCATTCCCACTGCAAATGCTCATGTGGAGAGGATTTTTCATTGATGACAAACATATGGACTGACAAAGGGAGCAGGTGTGAAATTTACTTAGTTGAAGCAGAGCTTCAAATCTAGGCTAACTTTCCTTTGATATGTCATACTAGTCACAGTTCTGACCTGAAAAATCACACAGTATTTACAGTCACTAACAGTCATCATAATCATACTTAGCGTTTGCATAGAACTTTATGTTTTCAAAGCCTTGTACCAATTTGCATTTCCATCCTATTTCTGTGTGGCATTGCAATTGATGCACAGGACAAGCATCAAAATTACATGCATACCTCAGAGTGAGAAGGCTCTGTATGTTTATCATTTTGTGTGAGAAGGAAGAGTGAGGTGAAATATTCTACTAGTCCCTCCTATTGTTGAAAAGCTAAGCTTCAGGAACAGCAGGAGTATTTGGAATTAGTAGTCTTCTCCTAGGAATGAACTAGGAAGTGATATTCGATCATAAGACATTCTCCTAAACATCTACCATGCATATCTGTAGAGGACACAAAGATGGGAGAGGAAGAAAATAGTGAGGTAAAGAGGAAGAGATGTTACAATGCTAGCAGTAGAAATGAACAGTGAATATAGGAAGTCTTGAATGTAAAATAAAGAAAACAGAGGCTTAAATATGTTCAGAGAGAAGTGTTGGACAGAGGAACCAACAAAGCTTCAAGAACTGTAACCAAAATAAGTTTTGCAACTGCATGGGCACATCCACAGTTAAATTAGTATGTGGTCTGTCTGCTTCTTGCAATGAAATACAGATGTCATACAGAGAAAAAGGGGGAGAAATATAGGGAGTAGGGTTTGTTGCTTTTGCTGAGGTAGAGAAACAGGCAATAGAAAGATATGCCCATTAAGATATGTCCAACAGCAGCAGGTAGTAATCCACTCTGTCAGCTGACGTACTTCCTTGTTTTTCTATAACAGAAAACCTGGCACAGACAGAATGACACTGAATGTCGTTTTTCTGCTTCTTACTCTTTTGCATTCATGTTAATTTTTGTATTGAAAAACAAAAGGAAGCATGAGAGGAAATCTTTCTCCAGAAAAAAAGTAAGTGGATGGTTCAGGAGGAAGGGGGAGCAGGGAATACATAAAGTAAAAAACTTGGTTGGAAAATAGAATGCTAATAAAATAGCTGAAGAGATAGAAATAAGAAAAGGAAGGGAAAACAGTTAAAAAAAAAAAAGTTCAAGACAAGTAGAAGCATGGAATAAAATACAAACCTTAAATTTAAGAAAGATATGAGGTTAGAGAGAAATTAGAGAGAAATGAAGCACCAGTCATCTCTACTTCTAATCTATAAATGAACAAGCAAAAAATTCAGACAAAAAGGGGAATAAAGTATAAAAATATAGGAACGCATAGTATATAATCATCAATACCAGGGCATTATTACATTTATAAGGACATTTATTTTCAATACAAATCCTGGAAAGAGTTTTCTTTCTGTACTTATGTTCGTGGGCATAAATCCAGAGTTATATTTTAACAGTTTTCCCTCAGAGGACTCAATAAAGGAGACTGTGATGAGAAGTTCATACTTACAAGCAGGGCTCTCTTCACCAAAGTAGCTCCCAAATACTGCTGTAACCTTATTATAGGAAGAAATAGACAGTGCTGTACAAAGGAATTTCATGAACAATGTGACAAAGATGTCTGGACTTAATCAAGTGTGTTTTTCCTTTGTTAGAGATTTGTCACTGTGGAAACTCATATAGCTGAATTACACTCATTGAGGTACAGATAAGCAGTATGAAAGCAAAGTGATACAAGACAGAAACGTACCGGCATGTGACACTGTCTCTGCTTTAGGTAGCTCTAATGACGTTACTTCTAAGTTTCTGGAACGGTTTGTGCAAGATGAACTATGGGAGATGTCTAGAGGAAATTTCTCATTATTTATTTATTTATGTCTTCTAGAAGAATATTTCCAGTTTAATATTCTATATAGGCGTCACGCTCCAATATAAAGGAGTGAGATGAGGTTCTTTGATTATGTATATACCCGATGGCAAGGTTAAGACACAATGGGTCAAATGTTAGCCCAACCAGTTNACTATTTGCCCCTATTTCTACTTATCTTTACAACCATAAGCAGAGACAATGAGGCACCATAACACCCATCTAGATAACCGGCAGTTATCAGAGTTTTGTCACCAGAAAAGGCCTTACGAAGCAAGCTTTGAGACAAAAGAAAGGAAAACACTCTCTGTCTTTCACAATAGGTACCTTAATTTCTACTGAAATTTGTTAAATTTGTTATACTTT
Organism: Odontophorus gujanensis; assembly: GCA_013399175.1. Classification (NCBI taxonomy): domain Eukaryota; kingdom Metazoa; phylum Chordata; class Aves; order Galliformes; family Odontophoridae; genus Odontophorus; species Odontophorus gujanensis. Next base: position 87,955 of record VXAB01003403.1, on the reverse strand, counting down.
TGTCCCTGGGAACTGGGGGGGGAGAGAAAATACATCTCAAAGTGCAAATGAGAAACAGCTGACAGATTTGTCCCTCTGTCCTACAGAGGGGACCCCATTTGCAAGGGAAGCTGGGTTAGCTGATAGCTTGGGGGTTACGCACCCTGCTTCTGACTGCACCTCTAGTAGTGGTGGGTGAGACATTGATGTTTCTGCACAGGACAGTCTACATGGTTGCCTTTGAACTGACCCCAGGAACATCCCTATAGGAAGGTGAGACTGAATGGCAAAGCTATTTTAGCTCTGATCTTGCCTGAGGAGACAGATGTTTGAGTAACTTCCCCAATGTGATTCACTCATTCCTAAATAATACTCACTCCTACTACCCTCGTTGTCACAATTCTTGGAATACATTAGGTATCAGAGTTAATTTTCACATGTTATTAAAATTTCTAGTGGAGGGAATATCCTCTTCCACCTGTATCATATAAGTGAGACCTCTGCCTAACACTGCAACTGAGACAAGTGCAAAATGCTTCACAGCTTTGACACAGAATACAACTGTTAAATATTAATGGAACAATCTAAGAGACAAAAATATCTTTATAAATCTGAGAGATATTTCTAAAATAATAAGAACAAATAGTGTATTCCACGAGCCAATTTAATAGCTTTCAGTCTTTTAAAAATGAATTAGGAAATGTCATACAGTAAAGTTTGTTATGAGTCCTGATCTTGTAGATCAAACAGATTCTGTCAGAATTTCTACATAGTGTCCATATCTATTACAGAGGATTTTACAAAATATTAGAGGTGGTTTAAACATGCGATTTTCCAAAAAATAAGGAAATATTATACATAAAAACTGAATGAATATCATTAAAAGTGTCGACTATTTTTTTTTTTCAGAAAAGCATTAAACAATCCTACCTGCCACCTATTAGAAATGCCCTGCCAATATTGAAAACAAAGAAACAAATAAAGAAACCAGAAAAATGCATTGTTTAGCCCAACTTCTTAATGTTTTCTCAAATGGGAGATGAAAATTCACTTCAATACCCCATTTTTATTCATCTTTAAGAACAGCCCTCAGTTACTGGAACAGACCTTCAAGAAGCATTGTAGACAAGTTGTGTTAAGAGATGTTAAGTCTGTAACTACGTCTTCCAACCTTCAGTGGCTTCCTGACCTGCCACTGGGACCTGAGGCCTATGCAGAGCCTGGGCTCGTGGCTGCTCCTGTCCTTTCTTCAGTGGCAAAGCTGAGCACCTGTCCCAAGGACATGCAGACATACAGTCACAAATGGGACGATGACATGGCCAGTCAGCCACATCGACTGTTGCAGAGGAAGCTGTCTTCTATTCCATTTACACACAGGGCCCACATAACAATATAGACATAGACAGCCCCTTTCTCTCCTCCTTTTATAGGCTGGTAGAGACAGCAGATTCCAGGTGCAGTCCCGTGCTCAACATCTTCAGGCTCACAGGAATGCACACATTTGTGTTGAACCCAAGCACTGATATGGCCCCTCTGCCCACCTGGCACCTCTTCACCCACCCAACCCCTCCTGCACACACATAGCACTCACATACTCATCACTCATGCACTCTTCGTGCACATTCACAGCTACCCTCTTTACAGCCTTTTCTGCCTCCTCTTCGTTTGTGAATCTCTATCAGAGATCAAGAATCACAGACTTGCAAAAGCAAACCACATGCTTTTTCAGCACACTCCTTTCGTCTCCTTCTCTAAGTTGCCCAAGCTGATCTCAGATTTTACTCCTACTAATTAAATTATAATCACACACCGTTCACAAGAGTATCTTCAGTTATTTTAATGGAGTATCTTAGAATCATAGAATATTTGGGTTGGAAGGGACCTTTAAGATCACCTGGTTCCAACCCCCCTGCTATAGGCAGGGACAGGGTGGTTAATGGGCAGTTAATGTTTCAAGTTTGTTTCATCAAAATTGTTTAATGTGTGTTTGAGAAAAGGGCATGTATGGAGTGAGTGAGGGTGGAAGAAAAATGATTAAAGATCACTTTAGCCTGGGGAAAAATGAGGTCATATGAAAATACAAATGCTATTATGTATTCCTGTATATTCATACGATGCTCAAAATAGTGCTTCACATCATAATATTTCAAAATAGAAACATAATAAAGAAGCAAAGGGCAACATAATAAAGAAGCAAGAACCTTGAAATATTTAGTTAAACCAACCACAGAAAACTCAAATCACTCTAAGGGCTTAAGGTAACTTGCATCTCTAATACACTATGTGTGCAAAAAACCACTATGTCTCTGGAGTTTCCTTCCATTTCAGGAGGATTCTACTATTGTGTTTTTCCTTAATGGTTCTCTAGGCAATGATACCAGTGTTGTATTTTTTCTCAGATAAGTGAATTCACTTCAAATTTTACCTTCAGAGGTCTTTGAGGAATCCCATGAATATATAAAAAGGAGGCTCCTGAGAAAAAAACTGTATTCGAAAAAGTGATACAGTTTTCCTGGGCAGATTTCATTTATGTAAATCAGAAAAGTCCAGTTGAAATCAATTACATCAGCCAAGTTTTGTTTTCTTGCTGTTTTTCTGTTTTTGTTTTTTTTTCTCTCTGGAGTCCATGTTTCTTTTGTTGATCTATGAATGTGTCAATGGTTTACAGTCTGGTTCGGCCCGGTTCTGAGACTATTTCTGTGGGGGACCCTCAGACCTATGCCCCAGGAAAGGGGAGGGAGAAAGGGAAAAGGGAAAAGGGAGATGGGCCTAAAAACAAAAGAGCGGCAACGATCTGAGGAGGAAAGCTAATTTACTAAATAAGATATCAGAAAGCAAAATAACACAGTATAATACAATATAATTGGAACTGAGGCTAATGAATCAAATAAAATGAGCAAGAGAGAGAGTGTCTGATAAACTGAAGGCTTTATGCTAACGCTGAAGGCGGACGGCTGTAACAAACACCCACTGCTGAGCTGGATCCCAAAGGGAAGAGACAGTCCCGTGACCGCAGACAGTTTTTATCTTTCCCTCTGAACGGAAACACGTAAAAATGCAAAGCATCGCACAGTCCTCTGGAGAATGTCGTTCTTCTCTTCTGAGACAGGCATATCCGTAACTATCGATGATCCACACAGCTAGATCATTAACTTTTTAACTCCCAATACACTACAAGATGTTATGATGTGGAATATCAATAATATAACAAAAATCATAAAACCATGACAAATTCAGTTCTGAGATTTTGTTTTTTTCTGCCTTCTGTAATGTCATATGGATCTTCTACCAAAACAGGAAAAGCAACAGCATTGGAGGAAGTAATAAACACAAGAAAGGAAACTTCCCTCCCTCCCAGGCCCAACATATTCATGTTTGTTTAAAATGTGTACTTCAATCTCTGATTTTATCAGGTGAATAGGGAGATGAGCTGAAGTTGATTAAGGCCATCTTATAACAAAGATTCACCTCCAAATTTTTCTGCTAATAAAAATTGTCAATAGGCATTGCATGGTACCCCAGTTAGCCTTAAAAAAAAAAATACAAAAACAAACAAACAAACAAAAAAAAAAAACAAACCAGCAACAACAAAAAACTCAGATATGTTTCTTTATGTCAAAAAATAATCTTGTGCCAAATGGACAGAATCCTCTGTAGCAGTTAGAAGAATAACTGAGAGGAATATGCAAATCTATTTAAATAAACAGATGATAAATTTCATGTCTAAATTTAGTCTTTCTTTTAGAAAACTAATAACAGTGTCCTCTAAATACAAATAAGCAAACAAATAAAAACTCTTCCAGACCTTATATGACTGGGTGTGCATTTTCCTCTTATAAAAGACTACATGCTCACAACAAATTATTACTTGTTTTATTTATTTATTTTTTCCCTGAGGAAAAATATTAAGTTTTCTTTCTGATGTTCCATTGGTGTTCATTCTTAAGGTCTGCATAAGGGCAATGAGAAGGTCTGAGATAGAACTTATTGATATCAATGGAAAAATTCCAATTTTTGTAAACTTTGTGTTATATCCTAAGGTAAAATGGATCACTGAACAAACAGTCTGGTAGTTTCTATCCTTTCGTACAACGGAAAACTTTTTGAGCCATTAGTTCTCTAATGTCCCTAATCTGGAGCAATATTTTATGAGTTTCAATAAATCTCCTTAAAGAGACACTTTGTCTTGATAAACACTACTCCACTTAAAACACGAAAATGCTGCTGATTTAACATTTGCCTTTACGTTCAGAAGGTTTAGATAAGAATAAAGAAGTTTTTATTTCTTTGTTGTCTTGCATAACATAGTAGTAATTTGTTAATATAATGTTATTTGGATCCATAAACCAACTCTTTTTGCAAGGAAGTTTTGTGCAGATTAGTTTTGAGTTGAAGTCTCTTATGAGAAGCAGCTAAGGGAACTGGGATTGTTTAGTATGGAGAAGAGGAGGTTCAGGGGAGACCTTATCACTCCCTACAACTACCTGAAAGGTGGTTCTAGCAAGGTGGGGGTTGAACTCTTCTCCTTTATAACCAGCAACCATACTAGAGGGAATGGCCTCAAGTAGCACCAGAGGAAATTCAGGTTGAATGTTAAGAAAAATTTATTCTCTGAAAGAGTTGTTAGGAACTGGAACAGGCTGCCCAGGTAGGCGGTGGAATCACTGTCCCGTGTGGTGTTCAAGAAACTTTCAGATGTTGTACTGAGGGACATGGTTTAGTAAGGGAATATTAATCGTAGGTGAATGATTGGACTAGATGGTCTTGGAAAATCCTTTCCAACCTTGGTGATTCTAAGATTTTATGATTTTAAGTGTCTTTTTATGGATGAGAATTAAGGGAACAGTGCTGTAAAATTTAAAGTCTCCGTCTGAACTCACATTTTGCATGTCAGCTGTTTCTCTAAAGCTCCACCCATGTAAACTATGCAATTTTTCCTGTTAGCCACTCTTCCAGACCTCATAACAGTAAAAAAATGGAGATACTTAAAAATTCCTTTTCAGTCCAGGGTTATTTTATATTCCAGATTTGTCTTCATCAAACAGCTAAGAAATAAAACTCAAAATATGCTCTACTATTAGTGTACAGTGTTACAACTGAAAATAAGAATGAGAAGGATGCTGAGATGTAGATCATGTGAGGGACTAAGAAACAAAGAAATGTGTATAGAGACTTCTCATTTTCACTCTTTTCCTACACACAAACATACCTTTCTTTAGTACACTGACTTTTGTAAGTGTCATAGTCATTTTTAGAAGATTTGCTTAAGTTATAGCATCACTGAAGTATTTACTCAGCACAGAAAGGATTCAGTGAAGTAAGTTGTGTCTATTGTACAAACTGTTCTGTGCTGGAGTGAATATTACTTCTGTACATTGGTCTGACTCCACACATTAAACCCATAGAAGGGCCACAGAGGAGGAGAAGCAGTGCAATAGGCTCTCTGCTGTACTTCAAAGTAGTCTTAGAGATGCATAAGATAATGTCAGAGTTGGAAGCTCTCTTGAATCGTCCCTCCTACTGAGGAGTTGTATCAAAGCCTCCTGTACCACTGAGGGTGAAATCAGAGACACAAGTATTCACTCTGATTCTCAACTCCCTATACAGGAATTCATCTCCTTCTAACACACTATGGCTCTAAAACTCTATCCACAAAGCTAACAGTTGTGGCAGAATGTGTAAAGAACTATTCTCCTCTTTTCCTTATCTCAGACAGAAGTCTGTCTCAGGGTCAGGGGCTTTGTGAGCTGAACATGTTCTTGGCAGCACTAAAGATCAACACTAAAGATTCTCCTTCCATAGGGAGAATAATTCACAATCAGACAGCTGCAGATATATACACTGCAGATTATTGACATAAGGTGCTACCACTGAAAGCCGTTTCTTAGAGCCATAAATTAGTCTTTAGTGATTAGGGGAAAACCCTACAACAAAACCAGACACACACACAAAAAAAAAAAAACCCACACCAATACCTAAACAGAACTTACTTACACATAAATTAATTTTATTCAATTTTAAAATATTAATTTTCGTAACTTGACAAACATATTTTACTAAATATTTATGTATGTGTCTATAATTTAATTATGATTCAATTTATGATTCATGGTGTTCTGTCCAGTATTCCGAGACCTCAGGCTTTCCTTTAAGGGGCATATTGTTCTTATTTGTGTATTTTCTACCAGTCACATTTCTCAAGCTAACTGATTACAATGTCTGACAGTCAGACTTTAGCTAGTGACTTGATGTGAAATCAAAAAGAACCCACAACTGCTTTTGCTTATTTGTTTCAATCATTGTGGGCTTTTTGATTTGTATCAGAAGCTGTGATATAACTCTTAATGTTCTCTGAATATTTCACTAAGAAATCGCGGGAAACAGAAAAAAAAACAAACAACAACACATAAGCATGGAAAGTAATGTTAACTTTTCTAAATTTTATAACTTTACATCTTCTCACTGTAAAAATTGTTAAGCAGAAGAATTCACCAAGACCTGTACCATTCCTCGTTTTCACTAGAAACCTTAGCACAAAAAAAACCATACCATAATGGAATATACTAATAAGACAAAGATGGAAAATAAGATCAATACAGAGAACTTGAAAAATCATAAGACAGTATTACAGCATGCAATATCAAATGAATGGAGCTGGAACCAAGTGATCCCAATACTTCACATGGTGATAAAGATTCCATTAAATGGTGTGATAAGGTATATTTTTTAAATTATCAAATGAATAGGAAATCAGAACTAGTGTCTTATAATATCTATAAGAAGAACCTGAGTAATTTTTCTAAGTGAGAAAGAACTCAGAAGAACTATTTTCTGAAATATAGATAAATGTTTTTTGACATGGTTTAACTTTTTTCACATACTAACTTGGAAAAGTAATTTATACTTTAAAGCAGTAATAATGCCTTTGCCTATACAATCACAAGGAATATAAACCTCCAAATCCTCATGTCCCCATTTTATTTTTCAGCACTGAAAATATTTGATGGTCATCCAAACTTTACTGAGTGGCTGAGAAGGAAAAGGAGCATTTTACTTCAAATTTTTAATAGAAAAAGCATTTGGAATTTATTACTTGATACAGCAGCAATTAAGTCTAAAAATATTCATATTTTTTCTGGTTTTTATTATGTAATATAATAAACTTTAATTTTAAACTGGTTGAAATAAAAAAAATATTTCTAACAATCTCACTTTTATATTTTAAATAATAACAGCTTTAAAACTTATCTTACTGCATACAGAAAACTTTCTTTTTCATGTCACTGTGCAGACTTCTTTTGAAAGATAACTGATAACTACTGAAAAAAAAACCAATCATGACAATAATTAAAATCTGGATCTTTCTTATACTGAAAGTTATATATTTAATCTTCATTATTTCAGAAGACATTTTTTCTATTGTCTATACTTAGATGAAATATGCTTCTTAGGGAATAAAACAGGAATTGCATATGGTTTAAAAAAGTTATATACAAGCCAGTTTTTCAGCTGAGTTAAATCACTGTCTTCATGAGACCCATACAGTTTGCCAGTGTTATATACCCACGTTACTTTTCCTAACCTTTCCTTGTGTAGTGTGTTATTATGAATAAAATACAGCCCCTGTCAGAAAATGTGGTACTGTCCATGAACAAAATCTAAATTGATTTTGGTAGGTTTTGGACCCTATTACATCTTTTTCTTCAAACCTCATTAGTCAGTTTTCCTTTCTTCAGTGTATTCTGTCCCATTCTGCTCCTGTCAGTACAAAATGTCACAGTACCGAAGATGCGCAGCCATGAGATTCCAAATCATTTAAAATCTTTTAAATTTTAAATTTTTTTGTTACACACGGTAAACCCAGCAAATTATTTTCTTCAGATAACTATACCTGTCTTCCGCTAATGATGGACTATATAGGGCCACTTTTGTAACTCTATTTTGGGTCACAGACTTTCTCTAAATCTAACACTCGACCTGTGATAGAGCCTATGCAGAGCCTGCAAATGTATTCTATACCAACACACTGTGAGCCTGAGAATCAAGTCCTTCACAGCATTTTCTCTTTGGTACTCAGCATTTTATTTATCTATGCTTTTGTTTAAGATTCTCTATACTATTAGGATCTATACACTTATTTAATTCTTTAGCATAAACAGAATTCCCTTTACTTCTGTGAATACTCTACCCTTAATTTCATTTTTAAAACAAAACCAAATAAAATGAAATAGAGCACTGTCACCAAACAAATGCACAGAAAAGCCTTATGTTGTAAAATGAGAAAAAAAAACTCTTTACTAGAACATCTTTTATTTATTTATTTATTTATTTATTTATTTATTTTTATTTAGAAGAGAAATAATTATTCCTTAGGAAAGTGGAAATAAAAAGCCACATTCCAAGACCAAGGAAGTTATTTTTTTTTTTATTATGACTCTCAGTTACATTGATTTCTGAGTTATTTTAATTCATACAAGTGCAATACATACATTAATGATTATTCCTAAATAATTTGACATTCCTAAGCTCCACAATCATCACCAATTCACTTGGTCTTATGATTTCTGCGATTTATTGTCAAAGGACAATGCAAGAATGAGAAAAGTATCCAACTGGTTACCATTACCTCCTGCCTAACAATAGAATACTGTTAGGGTTGTAGGATAACTGTGGACTTACACAGAAAATACTTGCTCTACCAAGCAGGTAGCGAGTGGTACTTTGAACTACCTGTCTATGTGGATTATTTCAGTGTGAAGGAAGATTTCATTTATAAAAATGACTGACTCTTAAGTTTATTTATTCAGTTTATGCTTGGTATTTCCACACTGGAAGTGAGCTTTCATGAACAATAAAATATCAGTTTAGATATGCAGGAATATCCTCTGAGGATATGTGAATGTGGGAGTCTGAATTATCAAAGTGGATTTTATATATTGAGTTCCTGAGCTCTGTAAATGATTGGGAATGAGCTGAAATAATTTCCCACAATTTATTAGTTTTCTTCAGCTTTTCTTAACCTTCCTTGCCAGCCACTTATTCTGTAGCATTGTCTATATGTATATATCCAGACCTTTATATATATATAGAATCTCTCCTGATATTTGTGTGTAAACACATTCCTGCAAATGTATGTCTGTGAATTCCTACTGAGTTTTGAGATTTTGGCGGCAACCCTGTGTGTTTTAATTATGGAGAATTTAGGTTGACATATCTAGTGCAGTGTCAGCCAGATAACTCCAGGGACACCTTTTTTCTGAGAGAGGTGACCTTCTATCACAGTCTGATGACAGCTGTTACTAAAACTTCTTCAGTATGTCTTTTTTTTTTTTTTTTTTTAATTTATTTTAAAGGTTCAGGGACATTTTTTTGTAAGCTAGTCACACCTTTCTTCCCTACTGTCTCTTAGGCATTTGCCTTTTCTTTATTTGTTTATTTTTATTTATTTTTATTTCTATTTTTAATTGTATTGTTTTAATATAATGAGACTGTGACAATTCAAATCTTACTCCAGGCAACAAAAAGAGTCCTGTAACATGACATCTTTTTGCAGTGTTAGCCAGCAGCAATGACATCCTTCTGTCCAACAGGAGGTGTTCTAATGATACACAGCAGTAGCACTAGTTGAAGCGCAATTGGCAGCCAATGTAGCATCAGCCAAGTCAGTTCAAATTAAGTTTGGATGATGAATCAGTAGAACTGTACAGGTTATGTGACTGCGAAACAAAAGAGTTTGTGTGACCACCTCCGTCGGACTTTTTTTTCCCTGTTCTATTATGTTAGAGTTTCTAAATCCAACCATGTAAACTTAAGGCTAGTGGATGGGAAGACAAAACTTACCTGGGATATAGGACATAGAAAAAATGCAAAAACACGTGAGACATTGAAATTACTGGCTTGAATGTTCCCAAATGAAGCTCAGTTGTAAGGGAATATTCAGACACATTGAGCTACTCAGTACTTAGCTTGCCTAATGCTTAGTATCTCAGGAAGGAAACATGAGATATATATCTTTTCTAAAGGAACAGTCTCTTGTCAAAGACAAGAACCTTGCCTCATTCATTTGCCTCCTACCTCTCTAGATATCTATAAACATTAATACCCCCTCAGTCTTCCCATTTGGTGAATCCATATTGGCTACTCCTGATAACCTTCTTCTCTTCCAATAGCTTGGAGAAGGTATTCAGAACAAGTTGTTCCATAACCTTTCTAGGGACTTTCTAGGCTGACTGGCCTGTAGTTTCCCAGATCATCCTTCTTGCTCTTTTTGAAGACTTGGAGTGATGCTGTCTATCCTCCAGTCTTCAGGCACTTCTCCTGTCCACTGGTATCTTTCAAAGACGATAGAGATCAGTTCAGATGTCACCTCTAACAGCTCTCTCAGTGCACATGGATGCATCCCATCCAGGCCTATTGATTTGTATGTTGACTTCGGCTAGATGCTCTCTGACCAGATCCTTCTTAAATAATGGGAAGTCTTCCCTTTCCCATATTCTCTCTTACCTCCAGGATCTGGGATTCCAGAGACCTAGTCTTAGCATTAAAGACTGAAGCAAAGATGGCATTCAGACTCTCTACCTTCTCAGTATCCCTTTTTATATTTGTACCTACCTCATTTAGTAGAGGTCTGACATTTTCCTTAATCTTCCTTTTACTGCTGATATACCCAAAAAGCCTTTCTTGTTATCCTTTACCTCCTTTGCAATGTTGAATTCCAGAAAGGCCTTAGCCTTCTTTGTTGCATCCCTACAGGACCTGACAGCATTCCCATATTCCCAGGTGGACAGGCCTTTTTTCCACATTTTATGGACTTCCATCTTTCTCTTTAGTTTATCCATTAGTTCCTTGCTCATCCATTCAGGCCTCTTGCCATCTTTCCCCAATTTCCTACTTTTAGGGATATACCAATCTTGAAATGAAGAAGAGGTGTTTAAGTGTCAACAATTCACTAATTCACTGTCTAAAGCTCTTGTGCACATCTCCGCAGTATCCTGAAACATTTTTCATTACTTTGGCATATAGAGTGCAGAGTTGCATTACAAAGATTCTCCTCTTTGCAATTCTTTTATTTCTGTCTAATTATACCTACCATATTCTGTTTTAAACAAGTGCATTTGGAAGGGGGAAGACCTACAGTTTTTTTCAGTATCTAGCATGTCTTTTCTTTTGGAGTTATGCATAACAGAACTAGTCTTACTGATTTGCCATTGCAGATTCAATAATGTTGTTTACATTGCAAACATTCTAATATATTCTATGCATATACTTAACTAGGAACTCAAGGTGCTGTGCTTACTGTGGTAAAATCTGTTGATTTTCTTAGTCAAACACTTTATATGTTAAATGTAGTATGACAGCTCTGGCTAGAAGTGGTGAATGTTGATCAGATTACTGTTTTTATATTGCATGAGCCAGACAGTATATAAAATGGAGGTATTTATGATCTTAAAAAAATGTGTAGATGCTTTAGTAGATATTGTTTTAACATGTCTTACTATTTATTTATTTATTTGTTTATTTTTGAGTACCCAAACAAAATTACAAACAGCTATGTTGAACACGTGGTTAACAGGAAAATTGGTTTCCATGGGAACCTTATCCACATGACAGTTTTCAAATGCTTTTCTACTTTCTAGGTGACATTTCAGTAATCCTAACAGTATTAATATTGTGAGTGGACATGAAATATATGACATAAAATGATTTGTTTGTGTGCATATGTGAACAGAACCTAGGCAAACAGCACATTGAGTGAAAATATTTTTCAGCTCTATGACTGTGGCAGTTTTCCTGCACATTGTAAACTATTCCCAAATATCTCATTTTGGGACACATTTGAATATAGTTTGTTCTGCATCTAAGTTTTAAGCACACATACAGTTCTTGAAGAAAGAAAATTAGTTTCAGCGTAATGCATAATAAGTTCACTGTACATTTATGGATTGCTTTGTTATGTAGCATTCAAATCCAAAACCAATTTTCTTCCAGCAGGAGGAGGCTACATTAGGAGAACTGCAGACTAATTGAGATAGCTTCATGGCAACAAAGCTAGAAATCCATAAAGAAAGGTAGTAACTGGTGAACCCTGCTGCCTTGATTAGCACATTCATTACAAAGCAGGTGTTAGCAAACTGTGCAAATGGGCTGCATAAAAGGTCAAAAGGGCCTATGTTTTTTTCTTCATCAAATTATTGAATATTTATTTCATAGCTCTTCCAATTTGAATATGTTGGAGGAGGACTAGGTATCTCTGTGGCATGAAACCACTTTTTCCTTTTTTTCTTTCTTTTTATTTCATTTTACTTCTGTCAGATAAAAGGTGGTTTTGAACAAAATTATGTAGTAACTTGTCAAAATGAAACTGTTTAACAACAATAAAAAAGGAGTAACACCTCAGCAATTCACTGCTTTTGTGTTAAATTTCTACTAACGTGTTCATATTGCTTGATTATACATCTCAGTGTGTCTCTCTATAGCAAAAGGGATGGTATAATAGGGAACAAATAATCCAGATTATAAATATGATTATTATTATTTATATTTTTTCTGGTGTAGGTAATTAATGGGCTTGTTATTTCTCTTTCATTTTAAGGAAAGGTATAATTTTCAGATCCTAATGTTAAAGTTAGTGTAATCACTGAATAACAAGAAAGAAATAACTGCCTTCCCTTTTCTCCTCATTAGATATAGAAGGCCTGACTGCCTCTCACTTGCAGATACTGATTTCTCCAAAGTAGAAAAGTGTTTGAACATCTATTTAAAGAGACAAGAACAATAAAAATGCCTCTAGAAAATTAAGTTAATCAACATCTTTTGTTGTTGTTGTTCATTAAACATAATGGGCTAAATAGTTCTACAGTACACTAAAATATAGGGAAATAAATGAAGGAGATACAAGGTGACAGTAATAAATGTAAGCAAAAGTTGGAGAAATTCAACCATGTGAGAGAAAAGCAACCAACTCATTGCAAAATTTTAGGGTTTTACTGAAGATCCAATTATTTAGAATACAAGGCTGATATTATCAATGTCAATTACCTTAATTTATCAATTACAGAGTTCTAAGAGTTACTTTCCATACATTTTTTTGCCTAATCGCATCTGATTCTACTGTACATATCTACCAATTAATCCTGAGAATGAGGAAATATATTAAAGATTGTCTTCTAATTAGATCTCTCTAATTTACCTCCATGGATAGCAGTGGGCAACTATATGTCTACTGTTTCCACCTCTATACAACAGTTGCACAAGCAGAGCTGCAGCATTTGTAAAATATAAGATCCTCTAGCGTTTTTCAATCCTATGTATTACAAATCTTTAAACAAAAACTCTCAGTTACTGAATCACAAAACATTTGGACAACTCCTCTTCAAAGAAACCATTTTAGAACTATTTTGATCTCTAGACATAGAAGAACGTCTCTCCAAGCAAAATTTTGTCTTTCTTCAATAGATCATATTTGGTATTCTGTCCTCCTGTGAAATAATGAAAAGGGATACATATATATTCAGATATGAGATGCATATTCTGCACAGAAACAACTCTTATGTGTTTTTGGATACCTTGAGGTCCTTTAGTGGTGGTCACCTTTTAAGTGCCACCTCTCATGAACACAGGAACAGGAAAATACAAAATGCTGAAAAGTCATGGCGGATGGGGAGAAGGCTGATTTGACTGAGTTGCAACTTTCTTCTAGGGCTTAGATTGAAAAAGAAGGCGTATAGTCACTGGTAGCAAGGTCGGGAAACACAGGAGGACTACAGGTATGCTGTTCACCATTATAGGGAAAAAGCATGTGGCCAAAGCTCAAACGAGACAGTACTGTGAAGGCAATAAAAATTCTTTCAATTGGATGGAGCCCTAGACAGTCTGATGCGATGGGTGGTCTTTAAGGTCCATTCTAACCCAGGCCATTCTATGATTCTGTGATAATTTCATGAATTTTACATTGTTTGAAATTTGTTAACTGGAAATTATGCATGTATCCATTACAGCCTGTTCCTTTTCACTGTCAAGTTCTGAATTATTTCAGGCTAAATTACAACAAAAATATCATTGGTCCATAAACATGTAGCTCTGGGTACTATCAGATTTGAAAAACAAGTAATTTAGATTTTTTCAGACAAATCTCTGTGGTTTAGTTTTGTTTATTCTACTCCAATATGAGCTAGCATTCTTACATTTACAACTGTGTACATGAATTTTTAATCTACGTAACATACATGCACTGATATTACCCTGTTTTCATACCTGAACTTACTTCTTTTGGCACAGATCTCTGAAAAAAATAATTTCTAAAGCAATTCTTTCCCACAGTGCATTCTCTCTTGCTCTGTGTTGCATGCCTTACTACTACTGCCTGGTACTAAGTGAATCTATCAGGGTCTCTGTGGTATACATCAGATCCAGTCTGATTGCACAGAAGCACTTGTTCCTTTCCACTGCTGAATCAGGTCAACTGCAGAACAGCAGCAGAGTGATTGTGTGATTGACATTCCTGCTTTTGGGAAACCAGCAGACATGAAAATACATTGACAGAGGAGGCCTCAATTAATTTGACAGAGAAACAACAGAAGCTTTGTTACTGAAAAGAACTGAGGACCCATTTAATTTTATGACACGTCTTAATAGCCAGATAAATAAGTACAATCTCAGAACCAATCTTTGGAAAGCATAAACTATCGGTAAGAAATGCTGATGAGAGAAGGATTTAGCTTCAAGTTCACTACTATAGCATTTATCCATAGGGATTCGGTTAGGATGGTCTTGAAGACTTCTCAGAGAAGGTTACAACATCAGCAGAAGTTACTGAAAAGTTGAAGCCATTTTGGCACTTAGAGAGCAAGACTGTTACTTACTTTGAGAAGGTGAAAAAGGGCAAAGCTACCTTGAGCCATTCCCTAGTGCTCTGCATAAATAGTATTTACTCTTATGAGTAATCCATTGCTTCAGCAGTTCTAATACCAAAGCTGTGGCTAACTCCATGGTACTGAGTTGTACCAAAAGCAACCACAAACTAGCTAGCTTTAATTTATGCAACAGGTTGTAAACTTAACCAGAGCACATGAAATTATATGTTCATTTCTTTAATTGTTGTTGATTGTTTTGTTTTGTTTAGCTTTTAAACTTTCCCAAGGATTTTCAAAATCCAGCCATTCCTTTTATCTGACGTTAGCTAATTTAATCTAATTTCTATCTGCTCAGGTAATACCTCCTTACAGCCCTGCAACATAGTCAGGTCTGTGGCTGTCTTTACAAATAGTTTTTAGTAATCATTAGGTCTAATTTCACAGGCCACAAACATAGTAGCTGAACTTCAAGGTAGAAATAAGCAGGCATTGTAAAGCATTCTGAGACATGCTGAGGCCCGTAGGATTAAAAGATAAACATATTGCTTCCATAAAAGGCATTGAAATTAAAAGTTGATAATTAATTAGTAAAGTAACCTGAAACCATACAACTTTGCCCTCATTATTAGTTATAATGGCAATATATTTGAGTACTGTTGATGGCACATGAAAAGCAAGATATTATGGAAACAAGTATCTCTTTGAAGCAGAGATCATGCTTTTCAATGCAGAAATTGTGGGTATGGAAGGAAAAAATCTAAATAATCGCAGTAATGCATTCTCATTTTTTAAACATATTTCTCTCAAAAAATAACAGTAATTATCAGTTCAGGAACTGTTAGAAATTTTGCACTTCAAATTCCATCTCATTATAAGGTTTTTGTCTAAATCATATACTTCCCATCTTGGAAATACCTATAGCATGTGATATATTTTAAAAAAAATTCTTTCAGTTGAGAATTGTAACTGGCAGTATTTGTCTTACACTAGCTTCCACAAATTTCTCAGTAAAACTGAAGCTTAAGGACTGTTAAATTAGACATTCTGTACTTTAGTTTGCTATATGTTAACCTTAGCAATTTAAAGTCTCTGGTACTGCAATTTGAGCCACATTCAATTCTGTTCCCACAGAAACTAATACAAAATGTGTTATACCTATATTATAGCTATATTAAGATACAGGAGCTATATTACTGTGTAATATAAAATAGAATCATTTATTTATTTATTTATTTATTCAGAAAACTAGGAGAAAATGAAGTGTCTTTGTAAACTTGACTTTTTCAACAGTTTTAATTTCTTAACTTCCTGGGTGTGACTAATTTATTAGATGAAATTAAACTTTGTGATAAAAGGTAACTAACTCATTTTTTAAGTCATCCTTTAAGTACTTTCTTTCTTGGCAGTGTATTTACATCCCAAACCCTTCTATCTCAATCCCATTGAAGACCTCTCTGAAGCCCACCAAAATTTTTGTTTTGACTGGAATTCACAGCTTTAAACTCTTTGGTTAATCAGAAGAAGGCTTTTATAAAACTATGAAACTTTACGAAATACCTGCTCTTGTCAGAGGTAGCTAACTTCTGCTCCACGTTTCTGCTGTCTGATACATCTAGTTTGTTTAATGTGTAGAGGTAACTCCATGATGTCCAAAGACAGTTTTGTGTGAAATATGATGAGAATGATGTTTCTTTGATGCAAATTTATTGCAGGAGATATAAATAAATTTGTTGGACAGGATAGAGGAAAAAGAGTGATTTCTATCCTTCTTTACAGTTACTTCCAGGAATAATGAATGTATGTTAATGAAATACTGTGGGAGTTTGTGTACTTAGGTTTCCAACAAACAAACAAACAAACAAACAAACAAACAAACAAGGAAAGTATTGAATACAGCAAGTAGGAGCACTTAACTTTTTTCAAAACTGCAATTTTTCAACATGCTACAAAAATCACTTAACACCCAGTGAGTCTGTTTCTTATGAGTTATTAAATGAACACTAAAATCAGAACTTTCTTATCTCAGGTCTGTATGTAATGCAAAGGATCTAAATACATTTTCAAAATAACATTACAGTGTTATTTGAGAATTACAGATTATTTGCAAACATCTGCAAATAGTAAATACAAGACTACAAATATCAGAGTTGAAAGGAGGATCTGGATAACACCAGGCCCATTAACCTCACCTCGGTGCTAGGAAATGTTATGAAGCAGATCATCTGACACACCATTTGGAGGACAACTGAGGGATCAGGACCAGCCAGCATGGTTTCATGAAAAGAATGTTCTACTTAACCAACTTGATCACTTTCCATGGTTGAGTTATTTGCCTGATGGATGAGGGAAAGGCTGTTGACCAGTCTATCTAGACTTCAGGAAAGACTTTGACACTATCTCCCACAGTATTCTCCTGGAGATGCTGGTATCTCATGGCTTGGACAGCTGCACTGTTTGCCGGGCAAAGAGGTGGCTGTATGGCCAGGTCCAAAGAATGGTGGTGGATGAAGTTAAATCCAGCTGACATCTGATCATGAGTGATGTTCCCCAGGGGTCAGCACTGGGGCCTGTCCTCTTCAATATCTGTACTGATGAACTGGATGAGGTGATTGTGTGCACTCTCAGTAAGTTTGCATTTGACACCAAGGTGGAAGACAATGTAGGAAGGATCTTCAGAGGTATCTAGACTGGCTGAAATAGCGGGACTGTGGCCAATGAGATGAAGTTCAACAAGGCCAAGTGCTGAGACCTGCACTTTGACCACAAGAACCCCAGGCATAGACAAAGGTTTGGGGAAGCATAGATGGAAGACTGCGTGGAAGAATTGGACCTGGAGGTGTCGGCTGATGCTCAGCTGAACATGAGCCAGAAGTGTTGCCAGGTGGCCAAGAGGGTCAGTGGCATCCTGACTTGTATCAGAAATAGTGCTACCAGCAGTAGCAAGGAAATAATCATCCCTTTGTACTTAGCATTGATGGGGCTGCACCTTGAGTACTGTGTTCAGTTTTGGGCCCTTCACTACAAGGAAGACATTGAGGCCTGGGAGCATGTCCAGAGAAGGAAGGAAGCTAGAGAGGTGTCTGTTACACAAGTCTTATAAGGAGTGGCTGAGAGAACTGGGATTATTTACCATGGAGAAAAGGAGGCTCAGGGGAGACCTCATTGATCTCTACAACTACCGAAAGAGAGGCTGTGGTGGGGTTGTGGTTGTCTTCTTCTCCCATGTAACTAGCAATAGGACTAGAGGGAATGGTCTCAATTTACACCAGGGGAGATTCGGTTGAACGTTAGAAAAAAATTTCTTTCCGGAAGGAGTGGACAGGTACTGTAACAGGCTGC
Source organism: Odontophorus gujanensis (assembly GCA_013399175.1). Classification (NCBI taxonomy): domain Eukaryota; kingdom Metazoa; phylum Chordata; class Aves; order Galliformes; family Odontophoridae; genus Odontophorus; species Odontophorus gujanensis. The sequence continues at coordinate 69,785 of VXAB01003403.1, read as the reverse complement.
CCAGGGAGATGGTTGAGTCATCATCATGGGATGTGTTCAAGAAACATTTAGATGTTGTACTGAGGAACATGGTTTACTGGGAAATATTTGTGATAGGAGGACGACTGGACTGGATGGTCTTAGAGGTCTTTTCCAACCTTGGTGATTCTATGATTCTATGAAAGTTATGCCCTGATTCAGTTCAGCAGTTAGTGATAATCCTTACCATGTTGGGCAAAGTAGAATTTATCTTGTCCCTCTATTATGCATTTTGTTGGCTGTATGAATGTATCTTCTATGAGGAAGATGCACAGCCCATGGCAGTCTCAAAGTGAATGCATACTAAAAGTGATCAAAAGGAGTTATCAACGCTGATCTGTTCTTCTTACATCTTACGTGCTTGGTAAATGAAAGTTGCAACTCTATCGCTTCATATACGGTTGAACTTCTAAAAGCTCTTATATNGTCTGTTTCTTATGAGTTATTAAATGAACACTAAAATCAGAACTTTCTTATCTCAGGTCTGTATGTAATGCAAAGGATCTAAATACATTTTCAAAATAACATTACAGTGTTATTTGAGAATTACAGATTATTTGCAAACATCTGCAAATAGTAAATACAAGACTACAAATATCAGAGTTGAAAGGAGGATCTGGATAACACCAGGCCCATTAACCTCACCTCGGTGCTAGGAAATGTTATGAAGCAGATCATCTGACACACCATTTGGAGGACAACTGAGGGATCAGGACCAGCCAGCATGGTTTCATGAAAAGAATGTTCTACTTAACCAACTTGATCACTTTCCATGGTTGAGTTATTTGCCTGATGGATGAGGGAAAGGCTGTTGACCAGTCTATCTAGACTTCAGGAAAGACTTTGACACTATCTCCCACAGTATTCTCCTGGAGATGCTGGTATCTCATGGCTTGGACAGCTGCACTGTTTGCCGGGCAAAGAGGTGGCTGTATGGCCAGGTCCAAAGAATGGTGGTGGATGAAGTTAAATCCAGCTGACATCTGATCATGAGTGATGTTCCCCAGGGGTCAGCACTGGGGCCTGTCCTCTTCAATATCTGTACTGATGAACTGGATGAGGTGATTGTGTGCACTCTCAGTAAGTTTGCATTTGACACCAAGGTGGAAGACAATGTAGGAAGGATCTTCAGAGGTATCTAGACTGGCTGAAATAGCTGGACTGTGGCCAATGAGATGAAGTTCAACAAGGCCAAGTGCTGAGACCTGCACTTTGACCACAAGAACCCCAGGCATAGACAAAGGTTTGGGGAAGCATAGATGGAAGACTGCGTGGAAGAATTGGACCTGGAGGTGTCGGCTGATGCTCAGCTGAACATGAGCCAGAAGTGTTGCCAGGTGGCCAAGAGGGTCAGTGGCATCCTGACTTGTATCAGAAATAGTGCTACCAGCAGTAGCAAGGAAATAATCATCCCTTTGTACTTAGCATTGATGGGGCTGCACCTTGAGTACTGTGTTCAGTTTTGGGCCCTTCACTACAAGGAAGACATTGAGGCCTGGGAGCATGTCCAGAGAAGGAAGGAAGCTAGAGAGGTGTCTGTTACACAAGTCTTATAAGGAGTGGCTGAGAGAACTGGGATTATTTACCATGGAGAAAAGGAGGCTCAGGGGAGACCTCATTGATCTCTACAACTACCGAAAGAGAGGCTGTGGTGGGGTTGTGGTTGTCTTCTTCTCCCATGTAACTAGCAATAGGACTAGAGGGAATGGTCTCAATTTACACCAGGGGAGATTCGGTTGAACGTTAGAAAAAAATTTCTTTCCGGAAGGAGTGGACAGGTACTGTAACAGGCTGCCCAGGGAGATGGTTGAGTCATCATCATGGGATGTGTTCAAGAAACATTTAGATGTTGTACTGAGGAACATGGTTTACTGGGAAATATTTGTGATAGGAGGACGACTGGACTGGATGGTCTTAGAGGTCTTTTCCAACCTTGGTGATTCTATGATTCTATGAAAGTTATGCCCTGATTCAGTTCAGCAGTTAGTGATAATCCTTACCATGTTGGGCAAAGTAGAATTTATCTTGTCCCTCTATTATGCATTTTGTTGGCTGTATGAATGTATCTTCTATGAGGAAGATGCACAGCCCATGGCAGTCTCAAAGTGAATGCATACTAAAAGTGATCAAAAGGAGTTATCAACGCTGATCTGTTCTTCTTACATCTTACGTGCTTGGTAAATGAAAGTTGCAACTCTATCGCTTCATATACGGTTGAACTTCTAAAAGCTCTTATATGTTCCATCTGGTAGTTTTCTGTTGCTGTTAATTGCTAGTACCTGGGGAACGATTGAATGGTGACAACTGCAGGTGTCTTATCCATAGAATCCTTATGTTATATATCTTACTGGGTCTTGCCGTTTGCCCTCTGTCAGTTGAGCAGCCTATGTTGGGCAAAAGCTTCCATGACCTCTGATAGGTTGTTACTGTAAATCATTCATCAGTAACCTAAAAAATGACTCCACTGACCACTGAAGCAATAATTCCCAAAGCGTCTTGCCGATCTTGAATTACTTCTCAGAGTCTGAGGGCATCATAACTCCAAAGCAGCAATAATTATAATTGTCTTAGTAGATACATTGGTGAATGATGTGATGTTTCTTCTCAGCAGTTCCCTGCAGAACCACTCTACACGTGTTGTTATCTTTCAGTTGAAACCTCTTTTATTACAAATACTGTACCACTAATCTGATTTAATGAAATATCTAACCACTTGTAACTGGAGTGACATTATGATAAAGACTGAGCACTGTCAGTTACAAGTCCCAGATAGCAAAGGCTGTCAGCCAAAAGCATAGGCTAAATATACAGTTTCAATGACATACATCTGTGACAGTGGGCAGAATGTTATAACAACTTATGAACAGATGTTACCTCAATTATAATCTTATGATCTCTTTTTGTGAAAGCTGCTAGTGCAATTGAACATGGTGCTTGTGGTCTTGAAGGGTCTGGATGAAGATATACAGAGAAATATGTATCTAACCACAGTTTGCTTTAAGAAATACATGGTGCAAATGTCACCATGTTCTATGACAATGCAATAAGGTACACTTAAGCATTTGAAATACACCATATAACTTGGCTTAAGGAACAGGGATCAGACTCTGATCTGGATCTATAAAGCAGTAATAACATAGTCACAGAGTCAACCTAAGACTACAGACTGTTTGGCATCCACATCAAATTTGAAGCTGCCTGTTAGTAATTCCACAAATTGTGCTCTATGAGAAATCTTTGAATATAGAAAACATAATTGAAACTGGTACATTTACTTAACCTTGATGAAAAGAGAGAAATGGTAATCAAGCCTCTTCCAGAAATGTACTGTGTTGCGTTTACAATTTGAAAAGCTATCTAATTCAATATATTTTTTTTTCCATGGTGTTTTGTCGATTTTTTATTTTATATATTTATTTATTTATTGTTAGTAGGCAGTGACAGATCTAATATTAGCGAATCTGTAATATTTCATTCTTGGGTTTTATATGTAAAACTGGAATATGATTAAACCAGTGAAGGTCCCAATAGAACATTACAGAAAACCCACAACCCTTGAAAATCCCGTTCTCGGAAAAGAAGTATTCTCCAGAGAAAGTACACTTTTTCTTGCCAGGAAAGAAGAAGAAAGCTGTATTCTGTGCCAAGAGAATGATCTCTCCTTGTTCAGCTTCCTGTTATATTACCTACCATTGCCTATCTACTCTCTGATTCTGAATTTATTTCTTTTGACAGACAACCGGAGGGATTTGTGTTTGAAAATACAGTAATAATTAATATCTTCAGTATTGAAATGTCATTTTCATTTCCTTCCTCCTGTACTTAGGGGTTAACTACATCCATTAACTATGGAGAATGTCTTTTCTTTCCCACATCCTGTTCTTCTGTATCTTGCAAGAGGTGGATGAATTTATAATTATTACATCATGTTTGCTATTTCCAGTATCAAGATGAGCTTTCATTTCCTGGCAGGCCACTTTATGGGAATTGTTGTCATTCAAAATGTAGAAGATTGTTTTCTTCCTCTTCTTTTACTGCCACATGCCAAAACAAAGTGATCTACCTCTTTCTAATTCCATATCTATATCTTCTTATGAAATTCTAGAATGATTATAACTTCACTTCTTTTGTCAACTTCTTTTTTTTTTCTTCATAACCAAAGTTCAATAGCTTTTTTATGTGATCAAAGCTGTGAAATTCATCCTTGTGATTCATCTCAGATCTGTTGTCAGACCTAGATCAATTTTTACTCTCTGGGCTGTTCAAATAATTAAAAATAACTGGGTTATCTACTTTATTTCTAGTGTAAATTCATTTCTTTATAAGAACTGTCTTAGTAGTTCTGAGACCAGCTAATGAGATATTAATATAATTAGTAACTATCTCAAATACACCTCCATTATCTAATTTATAACTCTTTTCCAAAGTGGATTCCAAACCACTGATGCTCTGAAACCTAATTTTCATATTGCAGAAAAGACTTTGGGTTTATACTACAGCTGACATGCTTCTGGAAGATGGCAAATGCTGTGAGTTTCCTTTTTTATCCTCTTATATAGTCTTGAATTAGATCTTTCATTAAGAAGGATGCTGAATAAATTTAGACTTTCTACATGGTCAGAAATTCTATTTATTTAATGCTATTAGATTAAATGCCTTACATAGGTAATTAGAAAAACACTGGTTAAATATAAACACCCTCTGTGATATGGCTATCTGTGGTCGTTTTGTCTGGGATAGTTACTTTTTTTTCTAGCAACTTGCTTCATTCTATGCTTCAGGCTGGTGATCAACACAGTATATTGATAACAGAGACACATTAGCTATTTTTGTGCAGTGATTACACTGCAGAGGCACAAGAGGCTGGAAGGAAAAATGGACTTCTTTCTTGTGACTGTTTCTTTTTTACTCTTTTAAACTGCCTTTACCTCAGTCTCATGTTCACTGTTCAGATTTCCTTGCCTGTTGTGCTGAGAGGAGTTTTAGAAGTAGCTGAGTGGCACTTAGCTGCCTACTGGTGTTAACCCACAACTGCTCCTTAGATATTCAATCCAGTTTAGAGAAGTAGTTTATACAATACAGGGGTTTGATATTCTAAAATACATATACTTCCATTATACAACTTGTTTCCTTAGTGGTCTTGTTAATAAATTTTAGTTTCATTACCTTTCACAAAACTTAATAAGGTAGGTTTCCAGAAGTTATGCATGTGCTTAGTTATATATAAATTCTGGTTTCTTTAAGGTATTTATCCTGAAGCAGCAGGTTCTGGCACTAGTGTTTGCACCCATCCTTGTCTTTTTTTCATTAGTTCATGGTAAGAGTCATAAAGGTATGTGGAAGAAGAGTGTCTGCTCCTTTTAGAATACCATCTCCAATGCAACAGTGTAATAAGAAAGGAAGGCAGAGGCTGAAACCGTGTCTGATCCATCACACCATATGAGAACGTGGGAATGTTTATTCCAGCACGGTTATCTGATGAAAGACGTGTATGACGGGAAGCAACAACCAGATACAAAACTCCCAGTAGTGTGTTACTCCAGGTACTTTTTCCAGGTCTTCTACCCAACACCATGTTGCAGGAGTAGTGTATATTCCCAAACCAGCCAACTACTTGGGACATGCATGAGTGAAGTGAGCGTGAGGCTTCACACCAACAGCTAATTGTGACCATGGGTCACAGATCATGTGTCTGGTGCTAGCTACTGAGTGGCTATCTCTTCCCCAGACATGTGGAGTACATGTATGTATTTGCTACAAAGCTGTGAACTGGACTAGTGAGTAGTGGGGGCCTTAGGTCTGGGACTGATCATCAGGCAGGCAGTACATCTGTGTGCTGTTACGCCCAAGGGGACTTGTAAATGTGATGAGCGTGAGGTACTCTAGGGATCTACAAATCTGCATGACCCTGTGAGCATGGAGAGTACTGCGTGTGTGTGTTTGTATCAGCAAACTTCTGTCTGTAGTAGCCTGAGAGCAGGAAGGAGTCTCTGTTCTATCTGTTTTACATGAGTCCTCTGAGAAGGTGGTGTTGAAGGCAGCCCTTGATTGGAGGGAGGAGGCAGGCACATCCTTTACCTCACTTAGCAAGAATTAGCTCTTGTTATACATCTATGCCTGTGTTCTTATTTTTTTTTATTATTTTTCAGTTACAGTTCATTAAAATTGTGCATGCATAAAAGCCTGAATCTGATTCTAAAACCACATCAAGGAGTTCTATCTGCTTTTTCTTTTTTGTTTTATGAATGTTATACTAAGAAAAGGAAAACACTGAAAGTACATGTTTTCTTCCTTTCACATCAAGGCCACAGTTGTTAAGGGATAAGATATTAAAGCTGAAAATTCCTAGTGATACAGACTTTTAATGAAAAGCTTGACAAGTGTTTAACTTTAATAGTGATACTAAGTGATTCTTATAATGACACTGCAAAAATGTGATCAAAGCCAATCACAGATACTTTTCCAAGGTCATATACCTCCAAACGACAAAATTGTTAAATTGCTAGCTATTAAGCTCAATCTCATCCATGTTTCTGTGCCCAGAGAGAAAAATCAAGCATTGTGATGAACAACTCAAACAATGCCAGAAACGCTCATCTGCACCAGCAATTCTGCTTTTCCAGGGGCATCTTTTCAGTTTTAAAGAGTAGTTATGATGACAGTAATGATTCTGGTGCATCTCTGATACAGAGATTATGAAAAGACTTGCATTAAATGTAAGAAACCTCTACTTACTATTTGTTTCACATCCTCTGTTATATATTATCTGTATATTTTTGCCTGGAATAGTTATAGAAATAAATGCTTACAAATCAACCTGTGTTCACAGTTCACTTCATAGCAGAGAAAGAAAAGTGGTTAATGCATTAAAATTTTATTTCTTTTGGAGACGAAGAGCCTTCTAGACTTCCCTTTGGAAGTCTCCTGGATTGTTTTCCATTGTTTCCATGAAGAAGTTTAGGGTGGAACAAACCTACTTATTGACTGGGGTTGTTACTGCTGAGTTCCAACCACTGTAACATGAAGTGTCACAGTGCCAGAGCCTGAGAACTAGAAGTTTGTGTCACCTCAGAGAAGATAAGATGGAAGTTAAATCCAAATTTGCACACCTTAAGAAATTTTATGCTTCAAGGGATAAGTATATCTTGTGAAGATGATTCATCGTCAAAATGGAAATCTAACATTCCATTGTGAAAATGAAGAAGACTAAGACTGTAGGTTTTTCAGTACAAGTAATCCGTAGTCCTTAGAAGACCACGCAAATTTACACTTGTATATCCTAGCTTTTCTCATTATTGTCCATAACCTGTGAAAGAATATGAATTAAGCAAAATGTAAGAGTGACATATCATGAGCATGAGGGACTCTGGAGATGCTTTTTATATTTCATAAATATTTTCATCTTTCCTCTAACCTCCAAAGATGTTTGTGGTCTTAATATTAGATTGCTGCACTGAATCACTTTGAATGAAGTTAAGAGAAAATGTATAATGCATCTTATCCCTTTCAGGGTCAAATCCTCAGGTAATGTGAAATGGAATAGATTTACTGACAAAAAATAGTAACTCCGTATGTATTCATAAAAATGAATGTATCATTAATCATAACCAATTCCATAATCTTGATGGAGTAATGTATAAATTTATACAAGTTTGTGAGTTTTAGCTATGTGTCACAATTATTCCTGAAAGCATTAGTATAATACTGTGAGTGAGTTTTCAGAAAAAAAATCTGGCTGACCTCCTGGAGAAAAGCTGTCAATTTTCTATAAATCTAGGCTTTTATAGACCTACATATTTCCGAAGAGGAATGTGACGGAATTTTTTCATCTCTCTAGGAGTCTGTCCTATCATCCCAGCCAGCAGACCAAGAGGACATGTCTGATGCCTCATTTAAAGAGTATGAAATCAGCTCTTTCATTTGATCTCTAACAACCACCTCAGGATGCTGATATGTCTGAGAGCATAAAGATGCATCTGTATTTATCTGGAATCATGTTAATATACAAACATATATAGGTGGGACAGGTCAACTTGGTATGCTGTTACAGAATCTACACATTTACTGACGCAGATATTTGAGAAATAGTGACAAATGGGGAATTAAAGTTGTAAATATTATTATAATCCATTGTTCCATTGTTACATTGATACCAGTTACCATTTCTTTAACATCTGAAAGTATACTAGAGTCTTATAAAAGGACACACAGCACATGATGATGTAAAGAAAATGGGTACAGATAAGATAGGCTATAAAGAGATTTTTATCTAAGTAAATTGTAAACAAATATAATATAAAGATAATTCAAAATTATAAATAAAACTAACTGCATTTGGCAGATTTCTGTCACACACTTGTTTCTCATTTAATATGGGTTTAGGAAGAAAACTTGAAACTGATCAAGAAGGCCAGATGTGAGGGAACTGGGAAGTGTCTTAGAGCATACAGAAGGGTCACAAACTTGATTTGATCCATGCTGTACAAAGACTGAGACAAAGCTTAAGTTGGACAGCTTGTAAATAAAAATAGGAAACACATAACAAGTAGCAAAATAACTTGGTGTTGGGGTCACTATTATGATTCAAATTCAAATCCAGTTACTTATTACTGTTCATAGCTTGCCTTCCAATGAGGTAGTGCTTAAAAATCATTCATGCTATGTTCCTTCTGATTTTTTATGTCTGCCTCTGATTAAACATAAAGTTGTTTCCTGATGTTTTTTAAATATTTATCTTCTTGTGAACAAAGTTATTTATAGGTATTTAACATGCAATTCAATGTGATGTGGGATTTACATCTAGAGTTATGTTAGAACTAGATGAAAAGGGCTGCATGACTTAGTATGGTAGAATGGGTCTGACCCTGACATTTTCAATATGAAAATAATATTAGAAGAACAAAGTGGTTAAAAAGGATTTAGAATCATAAAGCAAGATTTGAGTATACAAAGAGATTTGAAAGGGAAATGAAGAAATATAATACATAGTAAGATGTAAAGTGATAAGAGGTGTGATAATGCTTAAACCAAGGAAACTCTGGGGAGAGTTAAAACACACAAAACAAAAATTGACAGATGTGCACGGCCGTGAATGAACACGTGTAGTTGATCATATGTTTTCAAGTTCTTTATTTTTGTAACATTATTATAGACTACCTCTTGTTAAGTCAAACAATAAAATTTATAAACATTTTACATCTCTGTCAATGCACTTATCTGTGTGGATAAATGCACTGCAAAGCATTATGAACATGATAATAATGTAAAATTTTAAAAAATTGAAACAAAAAAAAGGTTGCATACATTTAAAATTTTTAATTGTCAAAGAGTTGTATATCAATGTGATTGTATTAAATATTAGTTCTGTAAATAAGGATGATTTTAAACTGAATTTACATAACTTCTTTTTAAGTATTTTAATTTTATCATTATTGAACTGAGTAGTTCACTTTAAAATTAGTTTGTCTGGAAATTAAGGGAAATTTCTGTCTCAAGGATTCAACTTCATACAAAGATTTAGGAGTCTGCTAATAGGTGTCATTGTGCAATTATCTCCTCTCTGCTAGGTATATCATAGAATATTCTCCTAATTTCATGCTCTTTATGATGTAAAAAGTATCTTTTAACCTTACGTCTATGGCAATTAATCCTTTGGAAAAAAAAAATAAAAGTCTTTTCATGGCTTTGAGTCACTGAGAATTGAGTAAGAATAATCAAAGTGGAAAAAATGTTTTAAACTTAATCTAAGCCCTACATATTGAATTAACCAATAGAGTGCTTGAAAGGAAATTATGATAATAAATTTAACCTTGAGATTAATTTGAAAAGTTTTCCTCTATAATCTGTGGGCATAACTTATTTAAATCTTCCATGCCTACACAACTAGGACAGAATTCTCACTAATGATTTTGTGGAGGTCCTTGATAATTTTAATGAATTACTTATACTAATAATTTATAGAATACCTTAAATAAACAAGGTGAGTATTCAAAGTTAGCTAGTATTACCTTATTATTTTCTAGACCTCATTGAGTCTTTTTAACATACAAGTTATTCAAAGGGAATTGCATTCGTGACAGTGTCAATGGTTCTCAAAAATTTCTGCTTTGAAAATATTTTAATTTAAATAGCATTTTAATGTATGAAGAAGAAAAAAAATCTTAATACTTATTAAAACAACAATATAAATTGCCATAATTTTTGATTATGATACAGTTTCAGAAGTAATCTCCGCATAGTGCTAGCCTACAATAACTGCAGAGATATAGAGAAAATTAATAGCAAGACTGAAATAATCAATAATTATGATTTAGGCGAATGATTTTATAGAACATGATGCCAGAAGTCAATGCATTACATAATTTTTAAGAAAGACAAATATTTTTAGAGGAAATTAAGATATTTTTTACATTTTTACTAGCATTTTTAGTATTCAGGAGAAAGAAAAACATTTTTTTGTTACAGATTTCTCATATAATTAATTACTGAATGACAAAGTCATTAGGAGGAATTTAGAGAATGCCATTCTACTAGATTTTAAAAATTAAGATTCATACAGTGCATAAGTTATCTGGATTGCGGCATTGGATGCTTATAAGGCTTTCAGAAGGGATAGGCAAGAAAGGAGGAGTGGCTCTGTGCTGGAGAGTGCTTTGGTGTTGAGCTTGGGATTGGGATAAAGTTGAATCTCTGTGAGTAAGGATCAGGGCCAGGGCGAATAAGGCTGAAATCCTGGTTAGGGTCTGTTATAGACCTCTTAACCAAGATGAAAAGATGGATGAGGTGTTCTATGAGCAACTGGCAAGCTGTGCAATCGCCAGCCCTGGTTCTGATGGAGGCCTTCAATTTCCCTGGTATAAACCAGAATTCAATACAGCAGTAGTCCAGGAGGTTTCTGCAGTGAGTGGAAGAGAGTTTCCTGATGCAGCTAGGAAGAGATCCTGCTAGAAGAGATGCCCCGCTAGACCTTCTGTTGACAAACTGGTGGACAGGTGGGAGTTGCTGGGAACTGCTGTGGGCCGAGAGACTATGAAATAATAGAATTCCTGATTCTTGGTGAAGTCAGGAGGGGAGTCAGCAAAACTGCTTTCTTGGAGTTCCAGAGGACAGGCTTGAAGCTGTTCAGGATACAGATAGGGAGGGTCCCTTGGGATTCAGTTCTGAAGGGCACAGGAGTGCAGGAAGGCTGGTTGTTCCTTGGGAAGGAAGTTTTAAAGGTGCAAGAGAAGGCAGTCTCTATGTACTGTAAGATGAGTTGGCTGGGAAGAAGACCAGCATAGATGAATAGGAAATTTTTTCTGAGGCTCCAGAAGAAAAAGAAAAATGTAGTCTACCTCTTGTGGAAGAGGAAAGCGTCACAAACAAGGAAATGATAGCCTTGATGTTATCTGACTATGTATATACAGATATGCACTAGTCCTTCTCTGACTGAAGGAAACCTAAATATCTTTGTAAATCTAATTTATAATTTAAGTGACCAGGCATGGTGTCACCAAACATAAAATCAATTTAAAGCCTTCATCTGTTTTCTCTCTTTCTCCATCTTTATTTATTTATTTATTTATTTTTGATGAAGACTTTCAAGAGGGAGTGCTAACAACAAATGAACTAGGTATAAATGAAGCTACGTTATAGATACCTTATACTGATCATACACTGATCTTAATACACAGGCAATAAATTTCTTAGACTCCAAAATGTTTCTTATGGTGCAGTACCTGTTATTTCTTTTTCTTTCTGAAAACATAAAGCTCAGATCCTCTTATTAACCAAGGAACTGAGATGAATTGTTCTCTCACTGAGGAGTAATCAGCTTTCAGACCAACAATGAATGTAGACAGAGAAGAAAGTAAAAGACCAAAGATGGTATCTGTTCCTATGTATCTTTTACAGAATTATTTACTGAGCCAGAGAAAGTTATCTTCCAGATAAAAAAAATATTTTTCCCCTATAAGTGAAATGCAAAAGCAGGCCAGAAAATCCAGTTACAAAACTAATCACAGTCAGATCAAAAAACCGTGAAACAGAATAACTGTATGTCAGTACATTGAATAGCACCAAAAGAATTGCTAGTAAAATCTGCACAAGAACTATAGTAATCCAATTATGTATACAGAAAAGGAGGAAGATAATACAGTATACATATTTCACTAGGGTCTAGTGTAACATAGATTCTGAACCCAGAATCACCAATAATTTACCACTCAGTTGTTCACCATCTACACATGTAATGATATCAACAGAAAATAGTTGAAGTATATGTTTAAAATATGTGTCCTCTTGAGCGAATAAACAAATTAGGAGTATAGAATAAGGTATCTTGTCCTTAAGTTTGTGAAATTCAATCTGTAGAATAATTTCACAGAACAGGCAAAATTGAAGATTTCTTATTAAAGATTATTTTCTCTCTCTATATATAAGATAAATACGATACATGAATGATAAATGTGATAAATACATCAGCAAACACTTCTCCATACTCAGAAAGTGATTCAGTTCCATGCTGAAGAGACAATGAAGGAGCGATAGTTTCCATAACTACAGAAAGACTGATCCAAACTTAAGTCCTTAGGCTTGTTTGCAGCCTGTCACTCAGAGTGTTAAATTCTACCAACCACCGTTTTAACAACAAAATTAACATTATTCTTATTTGTTTTATTATCCTTGTTAGCTATATTACTCTTACTGCTCATGTCTGCAATAAAAAGAAACATCAAGATTTTAGGTCTTTGACCTATTTAGATTTACTGTTGTTTGTATCTGCCCTAATAATTTCTTCTTGCTTTTGCAACTTCCAATGGAGACAATCTAGTGGAGTTTGCCTTAGGACAGACAAAATAAGTTTCATTTTTGTTTTAGAATGCCAGCATACTCACCAGGTGGTTTCTAAAAGTAATTAGAGTTATGTTCAAGAGACTGAAATAAAACTTCTGGCATTTTATGGGAAAATCAGGATGTAACCTTGGGCTTCTTTCTTTCTATTGGATTTCTGTTTATCTATATGCTGTCTGCCATTAAACTATTGTTTAAACAATAGAAGGTTGAACTGCTAGTTAGTAAGCAGTTCATTAATAGCCTCATTCAAGACCAAGTGAACTAAAAAAGACCTTCTTCTACTAACCGCATGGAGTGTTGGAATATCAGAACTATGTGCAAAGAGTTTCTACAATAAAATAAATAACTAAAAATTTGTTTCACTTGAATAAGATGAAAATGTAACTCACTTACTTTTGTTCAGTCTGAACCCCATCTGGAAAAGAAGAAAGCCTAAGCAAGAGTTAAATTTAGAAATTTTTTCCTGCCCCACTTTTATCCTGAAACAAATTTTAACCCTGTTGAAAAGCTCCTTACTCTACCCACATCACAGAACTTCCACATGTATTCATCTGTTTTATTGTGATGTAGCCATTCAAGTAGACAATAGACACATTTTCTACCCCTCGCTTTCATCTGGAGCAAGACCCACAAATCAGATACAGATGAGAATCTGGAACATCTTGCCTCTCATCAAGGTTCATGTTGCTGTACAGCTTGGTAATATCGTTCCTTGTTCTGAAAGGAAGAGCTGAGTTTCTCAGCTATAAAGATAAAAGAAATGATTTGGTTATGAAATNAAAGAAAAGAGAAAAGAAAAAAAGGCGCACAAAAATGAAGACCAGAATATATTCCTTGTGTATCGAACATTGCAATTCTGGAGCACAGTAAACATCTTCCAATAGTAACAGATACAGAAATTTCTGCCATTGTTAGAAAGGGTAGATTAGAGTGTTGCGTCAGTTCTCAACTATAACTTTAAAACTGTAATTCATTTTAGAAAATAATCTTGCTAATTTCTACTTGTTTTTAAATGATAAATTGCCCCTGCTCTATGGAAAATTTATGAGCTACATTCAATAGTACCATCTGTTGGCAAAAACAGACGGTACATTTATGAAACTAATGAAAATGTAAAATAACGTATTGACTTGAGAATTACATTACAATCCAGAAAATTTTATGCTTTTCTTAGGTTTTGTTTTTGGTTATATTTTATCTTCTTACCCATTTTATGAAAACACATCTCATCTAAAATTTCCTTACTATTGAATCTAAACCCACCACACTTCTTGATTCATCTAGAACACTTGATTGACCTGCTGAGACTCTTTAATTTCACCATAAATAACAGGACATGTCTAAATATATTTAGAACTTGATTTTCTTTTTCTTTTTTTCTGAAATGTTAATCTAATAATTGTACTTTATATAAAGAATTGATGTGAATAGGAAAGTACTGTAATTCTTATGTTAGACTAAAGTTTTTGTTCTTTTTTTTTCTAATTTTATGGATTTCATTCAGCTTTTATTTAATTTTTCTACTTAATGTTAACATTTGTGTGTTATCAAATGACAGAAGTCCTTTACAATCACTACTTTTTGTTGTTACTGAATGTGTCATTTCATAATCTCATCAACTACGGCCGTGATTCTTTCCTGTTTTATGTCCTATTTGTCCAGACATGACTAGTCACATTTCCTTATTCACATAGCTTTAATATTTAACCCTATGACAAACAAAAACAAAATTAAAAAAAAAAGTCAGGAAGACTGAATAGGTAGAAAAGATGTTTAAAAAAAAAGGCAAAACAGGAAGCATGATAGAGAGCATTTGAAATTTTCAGAATAGGAAAGAACAGTATTTTCCTTCACTCCATCTTTAAATGATTACCTTCTCTTTCCACTTGGGCAAGGAGAGTTGGTAGAGTTCAGTTTATGATAATATTATCAAATGGAGTTCACATTTGGGCATAAGGTATTTTCACAAATGAGTCATTCTTGTAATGGATGGTCTGAGGTCATGTTTGGCATCTATTTGTTCGCATTTTGGCTAGTGAAGAAGTTATATTATCTATGTGATACTATGTTATGATACTAAAGGAAGAAATTACACTGCATTCCGGGAAGAAGATGACTCAAGGGCTGGTTGGATGGGGTCCTGGATAGGCTAATCTATTGGGTGGAACTGGATGGGTTTTAAAGTCCCTTCAAACCCAAGCCATTCTGTGATTCCTTTCTGCACACAGAAAATAAAGCAAAACAAAGACAGTAACAACAAAACCCACAGGAGGAAAAAAAAAAAAAGACAAAAAAAACCACCCAACACTACCCCCTTCCAAAAGAAGCAACAACAACAAGAATACCCATTTTAGCTGGAGAGATTTCTTTTAATGTGCAGTGACACTCTTCTGTTTTAAAAATAAGATATTATAATGGCCTCCTACTATTTCTTGTGTCAGGTTCACTAAAGGTTGTCTGATCTGAGTTTTTTCAGTTTCCATACTGTTATATATTTTGTATCTGAAACTCAGCTGCTATGTGGCAGAAATATTAGCAAATTACATTGCCTTATTATTTACTATGTTAAACTATGATACTTTTTTCCAAAAATTAATTTTCTTTTCTCCACTAGTATGGCATGAAATTTATGAGATTGAAAAATTGCTGTATTGATTCAGTAAAAAACATCTTAGTTCTCTATTAAATTGAAAGTTACTTTAGTAGTTTTAATTTCTGTTTCTCCCCTTTCAATAACTGCTCTGTTACTTAAAAACCACCTGTTTTCTAAAGCAATTAAGTGTGCAGTAATGGTACGTTAAAATATTTTTGTATATAAGTGTTCTTATGCAAATGCCAGTCCTGCAGACACAAGACCAAGCACATGCACTCATGATTAATTTGGTTAGTTTTGATAACTTCCAACAGTTCATATTCTCAGGGCCACTGGCTTTCTTAGACTGTGGATAATAAGAAACAATTAGACATTTTAAAAGTAGATTCCATCTTAAAAACAGGCATATCCTTTTTGTTTGAAGGAGAGACTGATTCTGTTCAAAATCTTTTGACTTGAATCTTTTTCAGTGAAAAGAGAAGCCAGATTGAGTAAATCAACTGGTCTTCATGTTTTTGCTTAACATTTAATGTATTCCTCCTGTTTTTGTATGATAAAAACCATTTACTGAGCATTAGCACCCGAATTATACCAGTTTTGATGTTGGATCCTAAGACTGTCATCTAGCACAGAAAAAAACAAAGAGTGTCTGTGAGCAGCTGACCAATACATTGGACTTCATCACAAATTCAATAGCAACCAGCAAAGCATTGGGATATTGCTGGCTTCAATTTATGAAAAAGGATTTCCACGGAGAGTGTGTCAATCATCCAAAAGGATGGTTGAAAATAACTGTTGGATTGGCATATTAATGATCACAGGAGACTGATGTAAATGTCATGAACTATCGGGAAAGAATAAACTGAGTGCTAATACTACCCCTCATCTGTTCCCACTGTGCACAGATAAAAATTTTATCACAACAAACAGCATGGTAGTTTGCATGAATTATTAAATCATATGCATTCAAGAGGGTTTGTAATTAAACAGAAAGACTTACTGAGGATTATCATAACTGACAATGACTAGAGCCTGCAAAGTCCAGCTGTAAGTCAAGAGACTAACGTGTATGATTGCTTCTAATTTGTACGACGATTTGCGAGTTATTAATTTATAACACTTTTAGATGTTGCCACAGGGGAGTAGCATGTACAATTAGTCTTTCAGTATGCATATGTCAAACATGAATAATAAATGCTGAACATATAGCATTATTTATATGCATTCACTTTTCTCTGTCATAATGGAAATAACTTCATTGCAATAAGCTATTTAATGCAGAAATTTAGTAAAAATTGACTATTTTTTCTTAACGCATTACTATGTATGAGCCCTTCTAATATGCCTTCTGTTACACATTTTTAGTAACAGAATCACATGCTGCAACTCCCGAGGGCTTATGATGTATTTCAGTGATGAACAATTCAGCCTTAAGGTACTTAATTCCGATTATAAAGCCTGTGACATTTACAGAAATACTGGAGGTCCATATTCAGCCAATTATATACAAAGCCTTGTAGTGAGCTAATGTGTGCAGAAGGTTTGTAGCACTCCTCTCTCAACCAAACTGAAAATAAAGAATGTTCTTTATAAAAACAAGTAAGACTTTATAACTACTTACGTCTTTCTTCTGTAATCTGAGATATACAAAGATGTCCCACAGCTTACATTAACTCTATTCTTCATATCTTGTTTTATTTATTCTGTCTGAGTAGGTTGCATACTGAGCATCTGGATTTGGGCAATGTTGAAGCTGTTAAGTACTTGATTTTATTTGCTCTTAAAGTAAAAGCAAAAGAAGAAAGCAAAAGAAGAAAGAAAAAAGAAAAAAGAAAAAAGGAGAAAGAAAAAGAAAAAGATAAAGGGAAAAAAAAGGAAAAGGAAAAGGAAAGGGAAAGGGAAAAGGAAAAAAAGGAAAAGAAAAAGGAAAAGAAGAAAGAAAAAGAAAAAGACTAGGAAAAAAGAGTGAATTTGTGATCTCTGAGCTATAATCACTAAAGAACTTAAGAGGGAGGTAGAAATACATCCCCAACCTGAAACTCTGAAAGTAGAACATTTTTCATGCATAAAAATACAATATAATATGATTCTTGTTTTACAGAAATTAATCACAAATAAAAGTCTTCTGAGCTCCTTTGGGACTTTTTGGTCTAATCACAGACAAGTTGATCATGACGAACTAAGACACTGCAGAGGAATTTCATTTCATATGCCTGTACACTGATGTCATTTTTCTCATCCTCAATCAGTTTAGCTCAGATTTAACTGTGAACTGTTTTTTACTACTAGATTATGCAAAGCTTAGCAGAATGAAGCCCAGCTTCTTCTGACATCTTAAATTGTATAGGATTTCAAATAACAGTACTTTTTTTTCCTTCACATTCAAGTCCGCAACACTTGGAAGTTATTGGTGAGCAAAACAATAACATCATTGCTTCGAATACTTTAAGTCAAATGAAAACCTTATTTACAAAACAAAAAAAGCTGATTACCCTTTAATATTATTGCACTGAAATATAAGCTGTTTTGCTTTATTTTTTATATATATTGCAAGACATATCAGTAGAGGGTCAAGAACTGTATTTTATTAATAATCCATTTCAGTGTACTCACTATTCAACTCTAACACTGTTTCCTTCTGAAGAATAAAACACATGTACACAACATCTATATTTATATAATACTTTGAATACTGAAGCACTTCAATTCAATGTATTTGCAATATTAAAGGGTTAACTGTAATAGCAAAATCAAATTGAGTACACCAGAGGAACTGTAGAAATATTGTTTGTCTTGATTATAGGATTTTATAAAGATAATAGCTTATACTATTGAAAAAGTGCTTTACAGTGGCGTGAAAAAAGTCTCTGTGGAAATCAAAGGATACATATCAGTCACATGAGGAAAGAAAGAGGCACAGTCATGCAGATAGCACTTTCTAGGTTTTGCTGCACTGATTGCCCTAAATGAAAGGCATTTTTATTCGCTATCACTGAATATCTATAGATTCTTTAGATCTTTATGAAGTCACAATACTGGTTCAAATTATGTTTTTTAAATGTCTCTTTTTGTGCTGTTTTTATTTTTAGTTCATTTTTCAATTATTTTATTTCGCTAATAAAATTTAAGTGACATCAGCTTAGACAGACAATGGAATCACATGATATCACTGTGTGTGTTCATATTGGAGGATACAGAACTGAGACGCTGTACAGAGTACTGGAACTTGGGTGCTGTGTCTTTTTTGTTAGCATGGGAAAAAGAGGACTTCAGTGAGAAGTAGGCTGACTTGGTCCACTCGTTCTGGCAGCAGAAGGCAATGCTATACATATCATTCACTCCATTTCCTAAAAATATCAGCAAGAGGTCAATATCTGTGAAAATCAAATGAAGGGGAACAAAGACCATAATAATATCTTGCTAAACAATTGTAGACGATTATACGTATGCAGGAGTAATTTACAAATGTAAATAAGATTTTTCAAATGAAAAATTAGTACAACACACCTAAAAAAAACAATCTCACTCAAAAAACCCCACGTGTTGTTGCTTTTTTTTTAATTTTTTTTCCATCTCCACTAATGATGAGTGTAAGATGGATTATATTTATTTAGACTCATATCACCTACATTAGGTGGAATACACATAGCTGAGTTTTAGTTGAAGTTCCTCTCTCACGCAGTATGTTTTCGTGTTATGTTTTAGACATGTAGCTTTTCATCTCAATTCATGAATCCCCCTTTTAGACTGACATTAGCCACATCACATTTAAAGGGCATTTTAATGTCATCCTTCTCACAGAATCCTCTGCATTTTCCCTTCTATTCAGTGCCTCATACAATAACATCCTGTATCTTCTTCCTGGACACACAAACACTGTTTCTACTTGTAAAAACTGACAAAAGTTAAGTCTAAGGAAGAAGCAAAATTTCTGAGGCAATACCAGTCTCAAGGGTAATACAGCTTACAACACCTTGTATATATACATATTATAGTATCTATTTGTTCTGTTAAGGTGACTGGAACACTAAAGCTGATCAATGGGAAATTGTTGCTTGGTGTTGGCTGTCACTATCAGCAGACTAATATCTCACTTAAGTGATATTCTCTACATTGGTGATACAACAAACAAGCAAAACAATGCATTCTGAGCCTTTTAAAACAAAATACAATACTGGGCAACTGGCTGAAGCCATGGCTGGCTCACAACTCTTACTACTTCCCTCTTTTCCACCACCTGAGGGAAAGATTTCAACTCTAGGAGCCACACCAAAAGCTTTCCATAACAAATGCAGGAATATTCTGTACAAGACAGATGTGTACACATATACAGGTTTAATTCCAATTCTTCCTTAACTAGTGAATACAAAGAACATTATCATAAACAAGAAAATTATACTGCCCACACAGTAGGTCACTAACAAGGCATTTATTAGTAGTAATTTTCGTGCTCATATCTCTGCTATGTCTTAAAATCTTGTTCATTTACACCAGCAGTTTTCTATGTTGAGACTACACACAGTCATATAGAAAATCACAAGTGTTCCTAGTTCGTTGATAAGTTTTTCCTTTCTGTTTTTATTTTCTCACATTTTGCCTATGTCATGAGCAGTCATTGGCGTGCCAGTGGTCTCTTTCTGCTTAACAGGCACACTCTGAAAAGGACTCTTAATTAGCAAGTGTATCACTTGTACCTTGTTATCCTGTTGCCTTCTCTTCCTTTCCAGAAACACAGCTCAGGAATACAAATTTGTTTCAGGTTTAGTTGCTTATCCAGACCCTTCACTTTCAGTCATGAGAAGAGAAGGAAGATATTCATTTTTCCTGAGTCCTTATTCCCAACTCTGTACCAGACATAGGGTTCTGAGGAACATTGTATGCCCATGCATAACTCTATACATAAATTTCAATGACACTTGTCCTCTGTGAATGTAATTATTATTATTATTATTATTTTTTTCCTGAGAAACTCCATAATCTGCAATATATTGCTGACTACATACTCCCTCCTGATTTTTATTTTTCAGGCAGAGTATTGAGAATTGGACAGAAGGGTGACTGCAAAAATCTCAATTGTGTGAAGCTGAAGAAGAGGGGAGAGTATAGGAGCAACAAAAAAAAATAATAATAATCATGCCTACTGATGCAGTTAATGGCGATCCTCGGTTTATTTCTAAAGGCAGCTTACATTTATGCCATTCTAGACTACAGCATTTACTGAAAATAGCCCATGCATAATCAGAGCATCTGATTGGTTCACAGTATACAATCGTGCACCTGTTATGTTTGTTACAATTGTTCCATCAAGTTGTTACTCTAGCCGAAGCCCGCATCTCCTCCTTCTTTCAGGTAAATTCCTTTCTGCTGATTTATACAGTTTCTGTTCTGTTCATGTCTTACTTTTCAAACAATAACAACCTTTATAGCAAGGATTGCTCGCACGTCTTCTCAAAAATCCCCTACAAGGGGGAATGACAAAAAGAAAAATGGTAATCTGTGCAGAGATGTATACCTGCCTCTCATTTGTAAGAAGTAGAGGTCATGGGCTTTGGGCACAGCTGTCATAAATGAAATGGTAGAAAACTACTGACAGTTACAAGACTTCATGAAGTGGGAGAGATCTGTGTTGGGCAACAAATGCCAGAAGAATTGTGTGTGGAGCACTCAAAATGAGAAGACAGACTGAGACCTTGCTACTGTGAAACACAGCATAGGGACTAGGTTCATAGGACCAAGCTCTTTCCGCTGCAGAAAATAACAGAACAGAGAGACCACAAAACTGTTCCCTTCTCTCCAGTAATAAATATGTTCTCAACTTCATTTTTACTGAGAGAAACTGAGGGGCATGCTTGATGAAGGCATGCCCATGTGGCTTTTCAAAATGATATTGACAATTATCTATATTATCTTTATTGATTATCTTTATTGATATCCTAGCTCTTCCTCAGTTTCTTGCCCTCTCTTGGACTGAAGACAGAAGAGCAGTTTTTTTTAAGATTCATTATAGGGGCTGGGGAGAAGCTGTCTTTAGCAACTATCCATTACAAGATACCCTGAGGCTCACTGAAGTCAAATGAAATCAAGGATCCTTTTTTCAAGGATCCAGAGTTTGGTCCTGAGTTTCATACACTTTTTAGGCTCAGTATAATCTCATTCTGCCTGATGAAAGAAAAATGACCAGCTCTCTGTTTCCTGTCTCTTGATTTCCTTTTAACTCAAAAGGCAAAATATCAATTCCTTAAACAGATTCATTCTTTTACACAGGTTGATAAACCTACAATGCGCACTGCCTGTAGGCTAAGCTTAACTCAAGCTAATGGGTTCCTCTGTGCTATGGATGATTGACATGAAGAGAAAACGATGATGGAAGGAGAGAGTTAGATATTTAGTAGTGAGTAAATCCTACTAATTGGAGTGGGAAATAAATCATTTCAGAACATAATTTGGCTAAAAATCTGCAAGTCCAAGAAAGTCCAAGATGCAAACATCATATGTATAATGGGGATGAGGTAACTACAGTATGAGACATAATTTTCCCATCTTTCAGAGACAGTTTAGAATTCGGAGATCATTGGGTTTGACTGTAGGCAAACTATCCAAAAGATGATAGGAAACAAAGCAGAAATAGACAGCATCAGATGGGATCACAAGCTGAATATCTACAAATATCATGTTTTTCATCCATGGATTGATTGCCTTACCACTGTGGGACACAAAACCTTTCTGCCTTCAATTCCTTTAAACCACACACAAAATATTTTCTTTTTTTTTTTTCTCTCTTTCTTTTTTCCTCAGTTGTTTTTTTCTTCCACTTGCTACAATATCCCTCAAATTTCATGTTAAATTTCCATTATCAAGTGAGTTTCTCATTACCCATCCACTTAATCAGAATACATCTGGATTTGAATTACACCTGAATTTGTTTAAGAAAATCTAAAGCCCTCCCCAAATCCTTTTGTCCAGGCTCCTTTTCCATACCAATATTATTCAGCATGTCTGAAAATAAATTGCTTATTAGGTTACAAGCCTTATTTCAGATACTACCCTGTAGCAAATTAAGGCTTTTCTCAATATTCTGGTGGCCTTCATTCAGTGTAGCAAAAACTACTGTTTTCTGTTCTACTTTGTTTGGTAGGTTTTGTTTTTGTTATGTTGTGGTGTTTGCTTGTTTGTTCGTGTCTGGTTCTTTTTAATGAGGAAAGAAAAGAGTTCTTAGGTCTGTATTTGAACAATGACTCTTTGAAAACTATTACTTACTGAAGAGATATTAATTACAGTATTACTACATTAAGCAGCTCTAGCTCTGGAAAGAGATCCACAAACTCACTAGTCATGTTCACAAAAAGATATTAACAGTTCAGAATGTCTAGCATGCCCCAGCTGGGTAGAGGGAGAAATCTAGGTGTAGTGAATTATTGGATAAACATAAAAGAATTTGTTATTGTTGTTGTTTGAACTTGTAATGTAAATAATTGTAATGTTTTAAAGTGTTTTTCTACTTCTTTTTCTCTGTTTTCTTGCAACAAGCATCCTCCCTGGAAAAGATTATTTGAAGAGCCACTATTTCACTTTCCCAATGTTGTCAGAGTTAGACTGATGGCAAGTTACAGTGTGAGTAGACTGTATTTTCTTGGACCTGTCTGGGACCATTTAACAGCTTTACCTTCAACAGAGCAAGACAAATTTCAATGAAATTCAGCTTTGAAGACATTGAAAAATGCTCAAATTTATCTCATTATACAAACATATATACATACATTTTTGCATTCATACTAACAACTACAGACATTCCAATAAAACTATGGGGAGAAAAAATAAATAAAGGCAGAAAAATCTTAGCTGCTGCCCAAGGTCAAATTAACATAATCTACTTGAAAAGACATGGTTAAAAAATAAAAATAAAAAAATAAAAAAATTACAGTAATGCTTCCAAAAACGCTTCCTACTTTATGAGGATGATCTACCTTCCTCTCTTCCTTGACTGTTTACCTATGGTTAGACTTTTTTTTACTTAGAAACACATTAATTGATGCAAAGTAGTGATTTTTGAAGTCCCAATACCATAAACTATTCAAGCATAGTTCCTTCTGGTATATATTGAAAAGGCTTTATTTAGTAAATACTAAACTTGTGTTGCTGAAGTTGATATTCTACATATGTTGCTAATGTGAATTTGAAGAGAAATCCAATATCTTCTATGTGAACTACATTAGGCAAATTTGTTAGTAGTGAGCCACATATTTGAAAACCTCTGAAAACTTCAGTCTGAACTTTACATGAGAATTAGAACAATTAAACTTGATTACATTGTAGTAATCACAATAATACATCCTTGCATTTGTGCTCTAATGTACTTCCTGAATGTAGTGCAGGAGTTACAATTGAAGATTTCTGAATTATTTTTTCTTTTATGCTAGTTAAATTGATAAATATGGAAGAAAAATGATATTTGTATAAGTGATCTATAATTATTGCCATTTTCAAAGAATATTTCATAACCTACAGATTTTTAAAGCTTATACAGAGTATTTAGCTTACTAGTTATTCAACTTCAACTGTATTTTGGGAGATGAATCTTTAGTTTGGGGATACAATCAAATTGAAGACAATATGTTCATTGGGCTTGTTATTATTATAAGAGAAAACAGACAGAACTGAATTAAAATTCTATATTATCTAAGAGATCTCTTCCAAACAAAACAATTCTATGATTTTGTGATGAAAGTGAACTGGATATGAAACACATTTTAAATTCAAATTGAGAATTTTACATTTACATAGCACCCCAAGTAAAGAGTGAGTACTGAGTCTGAAAAAATGTTATCCATATATGAACTGACTGAACTAAAATAAATAAGTAAATATTCAATTTTCCTTCATAACATACACAGAAGAATTTCCTGTTAATTAAAAGTTCGGTACTTATTTATACAGAGGGCTTATTTGTTTTAAAATGATAGGTTATAACACATGCAATATGAATCATCAGCTATCCCTAAACAGTTAACCAGAAAATTTGTCTCATAAGAGATAATCATGCAGGAAACTTTCCAGCCACCTTTGCGGAAAGTCATGTTTATTTCTTTTTATCTGGAAGAATCCTTCTGAGAATAAAGAAGGCACCTATGATTTCTATCATCCACGTCATTACTATCCTGTGAATAAGTAGGAACAAACTTTTAGGTTCAGTAAAATATTCTTCATAATTATTTTTAAAAAAGAGAAGATATGGAACTGTTCCCATAGATAAGTTTAATCTTTTTAACTCTGTGGTACTCCTATGAACAACAACTTCAAATCAATAAAATATATTATTTCAGCACCAGTGAATGAATTTTGCATGGAACTGAGTCTTCATAGAAAAGTCCACTGAAATCAAACTAATTATCGAAGCAATACTGCAGTGATTATGTTCTCTTTCTAATAGAAAAATAATTCTGAGTTGTATAACTGAGACGTTATTTCTTGACATATTTGTTAAACATTTGGGGAAGGCATCAAATAAAATGTTAATACCACCCCTTCATTGTAAGGTGTAATTGTATCAATTTCTAAGAGTCTTTATTTTCTAATTCTCTAATTTTATATAGAATATATTCTTTTATTTTCAGCTCAAGAAAAAATACATTCACTATTATCAATTACTTTTCTCTGAAGTTCATTTCTGAGTTCACCTAGAAGAAACAGTCATAGTACAGATATACTCTCTCAGTATTGCACTAGGAAGGTTTTTTTAGTAGTTCCTATTGCTTTGAGTTGTACATTTTGTGTTGTGCTTCACATAAAATATGTGAAAAAACATGAGGCAATGACCTTCTAAAATATTTAAATAACCACTTATCTGACAAATTCACCTTTTTCTTCTACATTCAAATTAAAATGAAGAATGTGTTTGGAAAAAATAAACAGTAGGAGAATGCTACTAAGCATGTTTTCATTTCAAAATCCAGTCTCATTCCACTTTTGCATATAATGAAAAGGTTAAATAGATCTCATGGACAGCAAGAAATTCTGTGACTGCACAACTGTGAAAAAAAAATAGGATTCAGAATGGTTCAGCATTACAGTACAATATGAAAATATGTCCTTATTGCTTTAAGAAGAATAGAAACTTTCCAAGGATTAGTCCTAAAAATACAAATCATCCTCTCTGCTGAGTTGTTGTCACAGAGACCATAGGTGGTGGGTTTTATCCTCTTGAGTTTTTTAAACATATGCTAAACGAAGTTGTTTAGCATGTATTCTGGCTGCTGTTTTAATGGTCAGTCTAACCTTTTCTGTCAAAAAGACAAAGTGCTACTTCTTTCCTGTAAAATGCCCATAATGTAGCTATAACTTAAGAATCAGCTAAGTATTCTGGGGACATCACTTTCCAGTTATTTATCTGCACAATTCTACACTCTAAGTATTTATCCTAAATTGCAGTCTTATAAATTAAATAATACTGATTTGAGCAGTCTTCTGGCCTAAAAAGGAGAAGGAAGAAAGATGATTTAATTAAATTACATTTGGAGTGAAGTTAAACACAAGAAGGAATAACTTTATGAAAGAGCTTCATCTGTGATAAATTCAGAGCTCTTGGCCAAATATAGCATTCACATCATTGTAAATTCGTATAACTAATTCTCTGACATTTAACAGGACACTTATTTCTATCCCTTTAATTCTGCTTATTACAATGTATTATGTGATCAATACTATAAATGCATCATTAACCACTCTGTGGGTAATGTAACAGCTAACATTACCTGGATGGATTTAAAACCAAAATAAAAATCTCTTTAGTTTCCTTTTATTCTTTTCCCTTTTTTATTTTTTCAATGTTGTATAGATACATTTCAGATGGTTTGTGATATAAAGAATAGTAGCTGGACTTTGTGTTCTCTTTTCCATGCATACAGTATTGGTTTAGAATGTTGATAGAGGAGAAAATACAAATAGAATTAATTTTATTTTTGATGGTAGATTCTGTCAGAATAAACTTTTTTTTTTTAATCATCCCAAGCACATAAAGAGAAAGAAAGTGGAAAAGAAACAATTAGAACTATATACTGTTAGTTGCTAGAATAAGCTTTGGGAGATAGCTAAATTCTTCCAAACTTCCTGAACCTTTCCAAGTCTGAGAGCATTAAAGAGTTACAGAAAGGCTGAGGTTGGAAAGGACCTCTGGAAGAAATCTGGTCCAATGCCCTACTTCAAGCAGGGACACCTAGAGCTGATAGCATGTCCAGATAGCTTCTGAATATCTCCAAGGAGTGTGAATCCACAGCCTCTAGATGCAAAATATTCCAGTGTTCTATCACCTGCACAGTGAAGCACTTTTTGATATTTAGACAGTATTGTTTTTGACATTATTAATATTAGTTGCAACAACAATGCTTTTTAGTTATTTTATGCCTGCTTATAAAAGCTTGTTGCCATTAATCTACTAATGTGCTGCTTTAGCACAAACAAGTCTTATATTTGTCATCAGTAATTGTTCGCCATTAATAAATATCCTCAATCATTGCTGGATTTAACCGAATAATTTATGTTTTGTACCTCCAATTTATCTGCTGTTTTTGGGACTACAATTGTATGCCAATGCCTACGTAGGTTTCCATCTATATGAAGAATATCTTTACAAAACTTGCAGAATACTTGTATGTTAATCATAGTGTCTGCATTTCTAATATCCTATTAGACCTTATTATATCTAATATCTATTTGAGTCATCACAGTTCTCATCACATATTTCTAATATCCTATTAGACCTTATTATATCTAATATCTATTCGAGTCATCACAGCAACTCAGAGTGGCTCATGTCATACTACCTAATAAATAAGCCTAGAAGGAACTAGACATAGGTATAATACATTGCGTAGCATTTTTTTACCTTTCAAACGCTGCCACATGACTGCCAAGCACCTAGTGCTTAACATATTGCTTAACATTTAATTTTTATATGCACACCATGTGATTATACTGGCTATACAAACTATTCCTTTGCAAAAGAGAATGTCCTGTATGTTTGGTAGTTTTTATGTTAAGCAGTATGAAACTTATATGAAAGAACTCCATTAATCCTCTTCAGTTTCATTACCCTGGATTGAGGATCTAAGCATCTGGCTTCCAGATTCCACTCCTTCCCTCCCTCATTTCCCTTGGATTTGGGGTACTCTAGATTCATCAAATATATCTTAGAAAGAGAGAAGTGATGAGAAGTCCACAGAAGGACTACTTCAAAAATTTATACAATATTGTCCTCTGTTACCTCAGCAAACAAGAGCTCTAGTGACTTCAGTCCTAGCAAGCTTCAGTAGGTAACATGATTGCATTGATTATGTTGATTATACATGGTTGTATGCACATGTTCAATTTGTGCTGTACCACCTCTCCAGCTGTTGCATTTTTAGTGACCTACAATTAATCATTCATAGCTTTTATTCAGTGCCTTAGGATACTGGTATCATCTCATGCTTCTACTTTTGAAATTCCCTCCTCATTTTTCTTCACCCTTTGAGATGCAGGTTTATTAAAAAAACTTAGTCATTAATAAATCATTATTCAGTCATCACTGAATAGGTCAGTCTTCAAAAGATATCTAGGTAGGAGATAGATATACAATGAGATTACATAGATAAAGTATTTTGCTTACTTTTAATTATTATATTCCATTAATTACAGAAATATCAACGCTGCTTCACAATACTGTTTCCCATGCAGATCAGGCCTCAAACATAAGGATGAAGCATTATGAAAACACTAATGCCTTATAGAAAAGACATTTTCCATGTAATTCCTTTCTTACACCCATTTCTCAGCTACCCTCTTCAGTCAATGAAGTTAGCAGGTTACTAACATGTCTCCCATCTTTAATTTGTCCCAGGTTTACAGCACAGTCAGTAGAATTTGGAAAGTCATCTTTTGCCTAACTCTTTCAAGGTATTCTTCTTTAGATATTGTCAGCAAAGGCTGAGAGTCACTCCCACTCCTGGCAAGCCCTTCTATAACACAATAGTTTGGGAATGTTGGCGGAAGTGATAAAGGATAAACATCTGCCATATTTTGTGCCTTGAATCACTGCCAAGAAGTGAAGTTAGGATGTCTGTTAAAGTTTCTTCGCACACACATGCACACACACACAAAAAAAAAAAAAAAAAAAAAATGAAAATACTGATTGCAATGAGGGCCCAGCTGGAGATTGTTTTTGTGGAAGGATTCAGCCAATGGGATAAATCAGCACTAAGAAGCAAGAAAAGGAAGAAAATATCATATCTGTACTCTTGAAAAATTCCTAGTCCAGCGGTCCAGCACACCCAAACCCACCTCAAGCAGGTTGTCTACCAGAATAAGACTTAACCATGGTTAACTGATGTCTGGAATAAATCAAATGATGACTGAATTAGAGAATGAGTCTATGAAAAGATTTATATAGAGAAAGATGATCTGGGTGATCTCCCAGTACATATTCCAAGTATGTATAATCTGCTGATGTAGATGGAGTTTTGACAGGCCCTGTGGGAGAAAGACAGAAATGGAGAGAACCCGTTGATAAGAATTTGATGCTTAAAAACCAAAATGCTGAATGTCATTTTAAGCAAGTTTAAGCCTTGAATGAATTCGTATATTTTGAATAAAATGAGAATATATGCATTTACTAGTATCTAGCATAGAACATGGCACATAAGCACTGCAATGCAATTAAGATGCCTTCTTTTTTATATATTTTTTCATATTCCTTTAGAGTTCTATGTGCAGTTTGATCATCAGAAGTATTTTTATTTTGAAAATACTTCAGAAAAGCAAAGACAAGAAAAAAAGGCACATATGTACATACACCTGTCTGCCTTTAGAATTTTCTGCATTAGCATAAAACTAAAAGCTACATTTATATAGCATCTCAGTTTCTCAACTTGTTTGTTTTTTTTTTTGTTTTTTTTTTTTGCTTTTTCTTCCAGAAGTAGAGCAAAATGATGAGAATACTGAATTGGCATAGTAACAAACAAATTACAGGCTTACCATGTTTTATGTAACTGTTGTTGCATTATGAGCATCCTGAATTGTTTCTTGTAATGAAGTGTTGGCTTACTTTCAAAAATGGAAGGAAGTCACAGGCATCAAACAGTGTGCTCTGAATCTAGAAGGCACGTGGAAGCAGAATCTGTGGTTGCATCACTACAGTCTTCCAGCAGCTGGCTGGCATCCATGCAGCAACAGAAAGCTTTCTAATCACATTCCTTATGAATGTCTTGTGTATATATTCAGCCATTGCAATTTCCTTTTAACCTGCAAACTCATTTAGGATCATAGGAAATTTCAACAGCCATTGCCTCCTGCCCTGTTCACTTTTCACACACAGAAACATTGTTGGCTTGTGTTATTTTCCTGGTCCCAACTTGCAGCTAATTCCTGCTTCTGTGAGGACAAAAGACTGGGAAGAAGGCCTTCTCAGTTATACTGCATTGTACTATGTTTGTCACTGAAGCTTTGCTGATCAGTCCATCTTATTCCACCAAAAAGAATTTTTGTAATCTTATTCCTTTGTTTCCAAGGCTATCTAGCTGTTCGCAGAGTTTCTCATAAATCAGAGTAGACAAGTCAGTCTTCTGTTGCAGGAGTTTCAGGATGAGACCAACAGATAACTCCATTAACACTTTCTCCAAATTCTTAAGTAGAATCCTCCCATGTAAGTTACCATGCACTCTAGCACCTGCTGAATAGATATTTTTGTAATTAACACTGGTATAGGTTGTTAGAGTAACAAAACTGGTATGCACTACCTCCTTGTGACAGAAGAAAACATTTAGGGTCCAAGAAGGTCTACATCAATTATTCACACTTTTAGAGCCCAGAGACAAATAGCTGTCAAGTCTGGTAGTGACATGTGCTATTTCAGATGCTTTCTAAAAGGCAGCACAGGAAGAACACAAGGATTCATTTCTCAAAAATAATCCATTTTGTAGCAGACTGACCATCTGATAATCCACACAAAAAGGATTTTGCCATGTTTTCTATGTCCTATTGTACTGTGCTTTATTTCTTTTGCTTTTCCATCCACTAGACATTTATGGATCTGGCTAAGACAAAAGAAACGCACCAAATGAAACAAATTTGATTTGCAAGGTGATCCATCCAACTGTGTAAAGGTCCAGCAAAAGTGTCCATGAAAGTACATACCAAGAAAACTTTATTTCTCATTTGAGTTTTGCTTCAGAAAATTTTGTAGAACAAGAGGCCAGGGGATCTATTATGGAATTCTTGAATATTATTATTTATTTATTTATTTTAAGGTTTTTTTATAAGTAGGTGTGGGGACTGTTGATTTGTTGTTTCTGTTGTTGATGATGATGATTGTTGCCTAGACGAGTAAAGTTTATTTATGGGAATAACTGTGTGGGAGTTTATGTGGTTGCTTCACGATAAATTGAAGTTTGCAACAATCTATCCTCATCTTTACCTAATGCCTTTTTTCTGTGTTTGTGCAAAGTATTCTGCTAATCCACTTGGAGTTGGGTGATAACAATCTGATCTAGTGTTTTTTTCTCATTTTGTTTTCTTCAGGAAAATTGGAAATTCTGCAGAAAAATATGAAAGCTCTTTATCTAAACAATCTCTTCAGGCAAGCCATATGGGACAAATCAAAATCACAATATGCCTCAATAATTTTAACAGAAGTGCTTATCATATGTGCTATTTCTGGCCTTCTACAATAAACACAGTCTATAATTAAGTTCATTTATTTATTTTTCGCTACTAAACCAAGAGGAATTATCAATGCTTACTGCCATGTTCATGAAGAGGATAAAGCAGACTAAGAGATACTGGTCATTTTGACTTCCATTTTTCAAACCAGACCATCTTCAACGTCAAGTGTAACTGACTCTTTTGTTGTTTGTTTGTTTGTTTGTTTTAAATTATTCATTTTCTACAGAATGATGAATTAAATATTACATTGTGTGGTTGGGAAATGGGTATTAACCCAGCATCAGAAAACATGTAGTGACTGCACCCTTAACATCTAATACACTGAGAGCGCACAAAATAAAAACTGTGTCTTTCATTGAGAACCACCTACCACTTCAGTAATTATTCTAATTTTTAGAAGTCATTAAAAAATATAGAAATTATTAAGAAATGAAAAAGGCCAAACTTTTAACTTATGATTAATGCAACCCTTTAATAACAATAAATTGACTCATTCTCTGTTTATCCTTTGTGCTGGATCAGCAGTATGGTACACATTGCTACTTCAAATTATTACCATATAATTTCTGTTAATTAATGAAGAACCATTTTCTTGTTTATGAATACTGGCAGTGTGAACCATTTTGGGGAGAATTTCAGTAGCTAAGTTCATTTCACTATTTCATGTGTATAGATAAAGTTTTTTGTTTGTTTATTTTAATATGTTTTTTTGTTTGTTTTTAATACACCACTAACAGGGGTATTTTTTTCACGATGTGATTTTGGAAATTTTAGGGTTTTTATTGCTTTATGGGGTACAGTTGTCCAGGGTTTGGCTGCAGGAGCCTTCAGGGCTTTTGTGCAAGGTGAGGATGGAGCTGTTCATGGAGGACACAGTTCCAGGTGACTCCAATGGCATTACCGCAGGGCACGACTGGGCCCAGCAATCAGTCTGGGGAAATCTAATGCAAAGGAGAATAAAACACTGCAGAGCTACTGTGAAAGAGTGAGAATAAGTATACAAGAAGCAGCCCTAAAGATGCTGTGGTCTAGAGGAAGTGTCCCTGCCTATAGGAAGGGGGTTGGAACTACGTGATCTTTAAGGTTCCTTCCAACACAAACCATTCTGTGATCCTATGATTCTATGAAGAGAGGAGCAGTTACGGACTGATCCCCATTCAGTTTCCCCATCCCACTGTACTGGTCTGCCAGGAGAGAAGCTGGAAGTGATGGAGTGAAGCTGAAACTGGGAAGGGAAGTAGGACTGGTGTTTTTAGATTTGTCTTTGTTTCTTACCATCCTACTCTCTTTTTAATTTTAAGGGAAAGAAATTAGCCTTGTGAACCAAGTTGAGTGTTTTGCCCATGATAGTAGTTGGTGAGCAATCTTTCTGTCATTGTCTTGACCTAAGGACTCCTTATTTTCTCTGCCTTGTCCTTTTCAGAAGGTAGAACAAGTAAGGATCTAAGTGAAGGGCTGGCAACCTGGCAACAAAACAAGGTTAACCCATCACAATTGCTTGTCTCAGATTTCATTTTAATATTTATGAAATAATATATATACTTTAATCTGATGTTAATGTCTGAGGTTTGCTTATTCAGTAGTGGAAATTGTATGGAGAAATAATGTTTGATTCTATCTTGGTGTAGACAGTTTCATAACTTGTTATGACACTCTAATTTTCAGACTAATTCTATATGCATTCCCCCTGGTTTTCATCTCATGTGAGGAGTTCACTATCCTTGTTCTGCTTTCAGGTGGTTGTTTTCTATCCGCATTGTGCAGTACTATCTGTGGCAATAAAATCAATCCTGGTAGGGTTTCATGTTAAACTGCCTCACTGACAAGAAAATTTGAAAAATAAGCAATGCTAAAATTCTTAAAGCATCTTTATTGCTCAAGGAGAGATAAGAAACAAAATAGTTTCAGAATTACACTAATGTAATTATGTGTGCAATGTGTACAATGGAGTGACATTGGCTATCCTTCAGTCTCCGGGCATCTCTCCCATTCTCCAAGACCTCTCAAAGATGATAGAGAGGTTCAGTAATCACCTCTGCCAACTCCTTCAGCACTTCAGTTAGCTTGCTTTGAATGTGACTTGTGGTGTTGTCCTGTTGAAAACATCTTTAATTTGAAACTTTATTTTCACAAAGATATACATTTGCAGAGTCTCCAGTGAATAAAAGAGTGAGGTCACAAAGATTATTAGGGAGCTGGAGTTCTCTAATCTCACTGTAGAGAAGAGAAGGCTTCAGCGAGACCTCATTGTGGCCTTTTGATATTTAAAAGTCTATGATCTGGGGGGAGACCAACTTTATACACAGTATGATAGTGATAGGACAAAGAGGAATTGTTTTAATCTAAAAGAGATGAGATTTAACAGAGAAAATTTTCACTCAGCAAATGGTTAGAATCTGGCACAGACTTCCAAGAGAAGCTGTGGGTGCCCCATCCCTGGAGGCACTCAAGGCCA
This sequence comes from Odontophorus gujanensis, assembly GCA_013399175.1. Classification (NCBI taxonomy): domain Eukaryota; kingdom Metazoa; phylum Chordata; class Aves; order Galliformes; family Odontophoridae; genus Odontophorus; species Odontophorus gujanensis. The sequence goes on along the minus strand of VXAB01003403.1, from coordinate 36,195 downwards.
GGCTGGAAGGGGGACTTGGCCAGCTGAGCTGGTGGGGGGTAGCCCTGATCATGGCAGGGGGAGGAGTTGTGTGGGCTTTGAGATCCCTTCCAACCTGGACCATACTATGAGTCTATGGTAAGTTATTCAGCACTTCAGAAGAAGCTTCTAATGAACTAAGATAGCTACTTCAGGAAATTCAGAAGGACTAAGAATCAATGCATATTTAATCATGAATCTCATTCTTACTGCCTATGAAATCTTTCAACTTGGCAATAACATGAAATTCAGGTCAAGAAAACTTGAGACAATAATCTGTTAATATAAGCTGCAGTCTGATATTTGATTTTTCTTTGCTGTACTGAATAGCTAGTTAGACTGTAGAATTTTGTACCTTCTTCTGTGTACAGTAAGAAACTAAAATCTGGAGGCCCTAGATCTCACACACTACTATCCAAACACCAGGTACAAAACATTATTTATATGCTTGGATGTTGTCAGCTTGAGGATGGCTTCCCTGCAAACTCATTTTCATCATGAGTGCACACAGGATAAAAGACTACCTGTCTGATGCACTTTCCATCATATAAATATGCCATGCCACGTGCCCTGGGGAACTAATACATGACTAAATTTAGGTGCCCATTTAATCAAAATCCTATCCAGAACCTCTTATGTGTCCACTTAGTCTTATAATCCTACTCTAAAAGCCATGAAGTTTATTATAATTTAAAAAGTTGGATACAGCTTATTTGAAATCTTTTATATTGCTTCTACATCTAGCATGCAATATTTTCATAAGCAATTGTTGAGTAAATATAATTAAATCCTGTAGGTAATATAGTTGAATGCATTCAGATGGAGGTTGATCAAGCACACAATCTTGACCCTACATTATTTTATATCAGTGGCCTAAAAGACATCATGTTACAGAAAATGTTTTAAAGGTTGAAAGGTATTGTAGAATTGGTCAAATAAGAAAGAGTACTGATCATTGCTTCAGGATGATGTGGATCACTTGGTAAGCTAGGACATGAGAAATATTGATTTCAGAACTAAATAAAGCTTTTCTGTGCATACAGAATGACTATATTAAGCAGAATTTACAAGGATGCAAAGACTTCAGAAGGCTGAAGTGGATAGTCAGCTAAGTTGAAGTTTTCAGTGTCACAACTAAAATGTGTAATTAGTGAGAATGTGAAACAGAAGAAAAGAGATCCCATTATTATTGTCTATATTTTGAGAAGAATATTAAAACACTGGAGAGAATTTAAAACAAAAATAAAATTCCTGAAATAGTTATTCCAGTAGTTAAAAAAATCAAAAATTCTTACATAAATCTTTTTTGTTTGCTCGTTTAAATAAGAAACTAGACTTAAAAGAGTAGTTTAACCATATTAAGTATTTGCATGGCAGCATTTTCAGGATAGGTGTACTTGAAAAAATTTTGTAGGGATTTTTATTCTAATAAACAAGAAAATTGTTTCAAGATTCATTGGATTTGTTGTCTTAAATTATTTATTGAATTATATTAGGAATTTAAGGCTAAAAGGGCAATGGTGTTGTTCTGGAAAATGATGCTCTGACACTCAATTAGTTTCTTTGAGGGGAGTTTGGAAACTACATGCAGCCTGAATGTCTCATTCATCCCACATATGGAGCACTACACTATTCCTGCATTTAGGAAATGGTTTTATAGATGTGGGAAAGGAAAAGTGCATCCTCACAGTCCTCATCTTGTGATGATCAGCAACTCTGATATGATGGCCATAGTTCTGCAGCTAGTAGAGAGCCTGCAATGAGCAGCATTTTTATAAGCGTTATCCCTGAAGATAATGGCAGCTGCCATTTTTTAAGAAAACATTTAAAAAATTTAAAATTTTCTCTGTGACAATAAAGGATACTGGAACATTTGAGAGCTTGAAATAACCATTGTTAATCCCAAGCCCCCTCCAAAAATCAGAATAATATATATATATATTTTAATTAGAATTTTAAATTATTATTATTATTATTAATTTTTTTTTAAATAGAAGTAGTTGTCAATGTTTGTATTTAAACAGCTTGGTGTAGCTTTCAGGATACAATGACAAGCATTTTAAATTGTTTGGAATCCTTTTCTCCCTCTTCTCTGTCACAGAAGTATTTCTTGAGCAAATGTTTGTGTACGTAATTAGAAAACTCTATGCCTGAACATGTGCAGGAATTCTATTTGCAGCACTGTACATTTTGGACAATTATGCCATTTAAATTAGTTGACTCAAACATTTCAACTGATTATTTTGTTTTTATAACGGTTTATTTGCTGGTGATGTTTGTTTATTTTTGAAGGGGGAAGTATGAAAAAAGTTTTCTTTTTTGTGTGACGTATATTCTATTTCTGTCTGAAGAAATACCTTCTTGAGTCCAGAGACCAATCAACATTTTTTGAATATTTTAACTTCAACACATGTTAACTTTGGCATCCGTGTCATGTCTAAATACTATGTTAACAGAGAAGGACTTTGATATATAACTGAAAAGCTTCCATGAGTTCTTCAACCTAATCAAAGTACATCTTTTATCTTCCAAAATTCTTTATAATTCTTTTGTGTTTCCTAATAAATGCAATTTTGAAATATATCGCTTTTGAATACAAGTTGAAGGCTGAAGTTGATGTCAAACAGGGCATTCTTGTCCTCCTTCAAATTTGTGCATCTAAAAGAAATGGGAGGTTCTTTTAATGAGAGTATTTTCTGCAGTCATTAAGGATGAAATTTGATAGTTCTTCATGTTGAAGTGTTTTTTTTTTTTTTTACTTCAGTGACTGAAGTCTCTTTGTCTTTTAAACTGTGGCTCATAAGAAATATTTTCCATTTGTTCTTAGACCACCTAAACTTCAAAACTGGTTTACAAAATTTAAAATTAAATAAAACTAAATGATAAGTTTTATCTTGATCAATAGAAGACTTTTGAATTTTCAACCTTAATATCTCAGTTACTGACTCAACACTCATTCATTAGCTTTTTTCTAATAACAGAAATTTGGCTTTAAAATGTTGCATTTTAACAGGATGGTATTTACCAAATATGATTATAAATGAGAGTTAAGACAAAATTCAGCATTACTTTGGTGGTGACTCAGTGTGGGCAAAATGTTAAAGGATCAGAAGCTCAATGCCTCTTCACTTTGATGAGTGCTTTGATGAAAAACTTAGAGAAAAAAATATGTGTGAGTGTGTTTGTCCTATTCAGAGCAAATGAATTGATATGGTGAAAAAGATCCCTTTCTTTCCAAGCAACAAAAACTATCTGTGCATCTGCAGTTTGAGATTAAAGGTAGAGCAAGGACAATAGTGCTTTCACTTGTAGTGCTCTTTCCCTATTTTAGCTTCACCCTACAATGCTTCATTTATCAGTAATGTATTATGGGAGGCATTTTAAAAATATCCAAGTGATAAATACTTTTTTTCCTGTTGAGTTCAGAACAAATGGGTGACTGTAATACTGGAATTACAGAAGAATTTTCTTCAAAATTTCTGGGAAAATGACCTATGTAAACCCTTAAGACTTTTGTCTATTTTTAACGTCTTTCTCTTTTCCATTTTCTTTTCATTGAAGGACTAAGCATTCTTCAAATACTATTTACTAGATTTTCCCAGTGCTTGAGATACAGGAGTGAATAATTCATATTCTCTTCAGGGTTGGTCCATTTTCCAGATACCACAGTACTTTTTTTCTGGAATAATAACTCTTGGAAGAGAGAAGATTTAAGGTTTTCTGTAAGTACTACATTACACTAATCATGCTGAATTTTTGTCACAGAAACTTGATGCAACAACGAAGACCAAATGAGCTAAAGAATGGAAAGGGCAATGTAACTTCTTGCCTTTTTCTATCTATTTTCAGGCACATCAGCAGTAGGATACAGCAGATGACATAGTTGCTGATTATCTACTTCATTAGTATGTTTCCCCCCCCATGGTTAACTCAGTTTAACAGGCAGGTTTCATAATGTGTCATGTTCTCAAAACAATTACACTTTAAACACCAATAATGCACTAACTAGTTGGGCAAACACAAGAATCACCACATGTTTTACATAGTCTACACACAACCACCCCCATAGATACACAGAAATGTTGGCCATCTTTCTGCCTGTGACGGAAAGCTGACAACACTCTGTGCAAATGTGAGTTATTCCTACATGGGTTTCTCAGTATATGCCAATGTAAATAGGTTCCCTTATAAGAAATTAGGCAGGGGAAGAGGTGCAAAGAGGGGCATAGAGACTATAACATCTTTCAAGGCTTCTCCATATTACTTGTCTACTCATAAGACATTTTACAACTTACGATACTCAATAAGATGTTGAACAGGAAAAAGTGTTTTTAACATATGTCATTCAATAGTTCCCCAAAGTAACACATATATAGATTGTATGCCTCTGCCAAATGTAAGAGATTTGTAACCTTTTTTTTCACACCTTTACAGCCTGATATTTTGCAGGATTATAGTAAGTTTTTGCTTCTCTCCTTTTCTTTTGGAAGGTATGTATTCACCTCCCAGAGCACTGCATAGGTCAGGGTAGAGAAATCATATTCAAAGAGTACACAGAAAATTCCCTGTACTATGACTTTGAAATTAGAAATAATCTGAATCTTATTATCTGAACACTGAATAAGAATCACAGAATGTCCTGGCTTGGAAGAGACCTCAAGGATCATGAGCCTCCAACCCCCCTGCCACAGGCAGGGCCACCAGCCTCCCAGTTTGATACTAGACCAGGCTGCCCAGGGCCCCATACAATCTGGCCTTGAAAATCCCTAGAGATGGGGCATCCACAACCTCTCTGGGTACTGTATTCCAGTACCTCATCACTCTCAAAGAACTTTCCCCTGACATCCAAAATCTAAAATCCATCCTAAATCTTCCCTCCCTCAACTTAAAACCATTTCCCCTTGTCCTGCTGTTATCTACCCTTTCAAAGAGTTGAATCCCTTTTTGTTTATAGGCTCCCTTTAGGTACTGAAAGGCTGCAAGTAGGTCACCCCGCAGACTTCTTTTCTCCAGGTAAAAAAGCCCAGCTCCATCAGCCTGTCTTCACAGGGGAGGTGCTCCAGTCCCCTGATCATCTTCGTGGCTCTCTGTACCCTCTCCAACAACTCCCTGTCTTTCTTGTACAGGGGGCTCCAGACATGGATACAGTTCTCCAGATGGGGCCTCACAAGATCAGAGTAGAGAGGAACAATCAGCTCCCTGTAAGCAATATGAATTACTTGTAATCTGAATACTGATAAGTAAATAGCATTGCTAAACATTTTCTTTTCCAAATGATAGCACAAAGGAAGAAATCAGCATCTCAGAGAATAAAACCAATAGATTTTTCATCATTGTTTTGGGGCTTTTTGTGTTTGTTTGTATGTTGTCAGAGTTGTTGTTTGCTGTTTTATGTTTTCCTTTTTATTTTTTATGTTTTAGATTTTAAAACTAAAAATCATGGTACACATTTAGACAAGATAGATTTTCTATTCTCTTTTTAAAATAGAGTACCTTTTGTAATTCTAAATCTATTAGGTAAATAGCAGGTTTTTTGTGTGTGTGTGTGTGTTTTTAATAAAAGGAGGTTTTTTGGGGTTTTTTTTTTTTTTTTCATTGAGAAAGAGAATACATTTAATTACATCCTTTTTCTCTGGCTAGAAAAATGGCAGAAAAGCCATCCCCAGGAAAGGAGCCCGCAGTCCCCAAACCTTCTTCCTTCTTCTATGATGAGGGCATCTCTCAGACCAGACCATCCACTCCCAATACAGACAGGTTCTAGAAACGTACATCTTCCACTATCACAATGGCCATCACAATGGCCTCCAGAACTGCACTCTTACAACACATATTTTAACTTTAAGGAAATCCTTATAGTCAAATAAATATTAATACTTTATTCCTAGACAGAAACTTGTTAATTGTTATTCAGTTAATACAAATTGTTCATTATTTTATTTTTTTTTAAAGTAAACTTGAGCATAAACAGTACTAGTGGGTACTGCCACATTTGCCATTGACTTTGGTAAATAATGAAAATTCTGCTGCAGTAATATCACGATTCTGTTTTTCTAAAGCAAATCATATAAAAGTGAAAGCCCATCATTTAAATTTAGCAAAAGTTCTTTACTAGAAAGACTGAAAAAATAAGATTACCATTTTTACTAACAGGAAAGTTTTATTCTATAACAATTCTGTGATGTAAGCAAAAAAAAAGTTATTTTGTTAGTAAAGTGATAATTTCTCAGCAATATTAATCTCAATGAATGCAACACTAAAAGATACCTGCCCCATAAACCTGTAAGAAAAATAGAAAGAAAATATATCTATAAGACCTGCTTGAGTGCTCTGAAGAAAATCCACCATTTAATAAACCATTTTTCTCCAATAAAGTCCATACTTTATCCCTTCCAAGCCCAGATTTTGCAACACAGGCTATTTTATTATTTATACATTCATTCATTTATTCAGTTACCATGCCTAGCTTACGCAACACAGAGTATTTTATTTATTTATATATTCATTCATTTATTCACTTATTTATGTATCTGTGTCAATTGAGTATACAATGAGTCCTAAGAAAAGGACAGATCAACTAAATATTGTCTAGTTTTGAATTTTCTTAGATTGCCTTCAAAGTGCATTGCAGCCTTCCCATTCTCAGTATCCAGACTACTATCCTAAAACCATGAAAAATAATGCTGTTTTTTTTTTTCCTGCAGTTCCAAAATAAGACATAATATTTACTAGCTCTGCTTCTATTTTGACTAAAAAAATGGAGAAAACCAAGTACGTATTTAAAGAAATTGTTTTGATGAGATGTTAATGTTACCCATGTTGAGCAGAGGGAACTTTGGCACAAATATGCTGTTATGGAACTACTCTAAAAAAATATTAAACTAAAACCACATTATCTGCTGAAGTTATCCACTTCCATTGAAACTGTTAAATTCCATCACACACTGGGGCTTGTAACTTGTATTTCTTTAACTGGAAAGTCCCAGTTTGGGATCTGGGACTTGCGCAGGTAATGTCAAGAGCAACCTGTTGATCTCTGCAAAATAACATTTTTAAATGAATTGCATGACATGACAAATCTTAATGTACTACAAATAGATCAGTTGCTATGTTAGTGGCATACAAAAGTCAAATGACATCTTATTCACTTAATGCTCCTCAGACCTTCAACTTGGCCTCACAAGTGCATGATGACTGGAACATAAATTATCACATAGTGACATTGTCACTTTGATACTTGCTCTGTAAGAAGTTATAAATGATGTAAATTTGGGGTTTAATCTTTGATTAATGACAAGTCATATACTAACAACTGTCTAATGGTTTCAAAACAAGTTAAATCATATTCCTAATAGGATAAAACACTGAAATACCTGAAACAGTATATGTCTAGCTTGATAGCTAGGAGCAGCTAGCTGCTCCTATTCAATAACTGAACAAAGCTGGAGATAGCTGGAATGTAAAGGCCTCAGCTGCGATGTATACCATCTCATCAGAGGTTTCAGTTGTAGTGCATATTGTTTATTAAACTGTCAATCTGCTGTAACTAGAAAAGCATTAGACAGAATTCTACATCAACCAGCTCAGAATAGGCTGTGAGTGGTGTAACAGTAAGTCTTGGGATCATTATCCAAATGCTTCAGGGTAAGGCAATATCTGCCAGTAAAGTCAGTGATAGTTCTGACTAAATGTTCAAATATGAGTGTCTTTTATTTTGTTTTGTTTTCATACCAGAGCAACTGGCAATACCCGTATGGAATAATGAGACAATAGATTGGGTCTTTAAAGTGTAAATATCATCCATCCCTGCAAACATGATAGTGACTGTGAAAACTACTGTACTTCGTTGTTTCTCTCAGCTTCTGGAAAATGTCCTTGACAGAAAAACAAGCAACAAAATGTGTTAGGAAAAGTCCTTCCCAAAGGCAGTTTGTCTGGAAGGATGACACTGATGTGATTTTATGATCAAGGAAAAAAAAGAAAAAACTCATTTTAAATCAAAGAAAGCTCTGAGAGTAAAATCAATGTCTATGTATGCTCCTTGCTTTATCAGAAGACGTTAGTAATGGCATCTGTAAAAACATCTACAGAGAATTCTGTCCAAGCAAGTCGATGTTTATTAAGACTTTAAGACTGAAAGTTTTGGTAGTGTGGGTGAAATGTCAGAACCATAGTTACCTAAAACGACACCTGACAGCAGGTAGCAGCACTTATTCACGGATTTAAGTTATTATAGAGCATGGGTGTCCAACTTTTTGTGTAGCCTGGGATGCACCAAGTGAAGAGAAGTTGTTCTTGACTGCATATTTGTAAAGCACTCCAAAAGTAATGCCTCCTACTTATTTCCATGGTAGCTACAACAGATACAATGAGCACAGTAATACTATTTGATAGAGTACATTCTCAGCTAAAAAACACCATCTTTTAACATGGTCAACACCATTAGCTGATGAACAAAAGCCTGCTCGCCATACCCATAAAAGCTTTAACCAGAGGAGATTGCCAACTGTCGCTGTTGCCACTATTAAAAAGCACCACCCACTGTCTCACTGTGCTCACACCCGCTGTTCAATCTCCATAAATGTTCACCAAGTGTTGATGAATGTCAGTGTGTGCCATTTTTTCTGCATGGAGGAGTTCAATGACACACCCTTGACCCATACACTCTTCCACATCAGACTTTCCTTCTGCTGCCATCTGTTGCAAGGCAACACAATGCAACGGATTATCAGCAGGAAGGTTCAACCTCCACTGCCATAGCAGCAACACTGGCCTCTGGTATCATGAGCTGGCATAATAAAAAAGGAGGCATTACTTTCAGTGCTCCCTTCATAAAATATATAATATAGTTGATGTATACAAGTAACAAAACCTTTTATTTCTTATTATATTTTATTTAAACATAAAGAAGAGAACAACAGAAGCATAAAGCTAGCAGGATATTTGACCTTGGCTTTGTGAATAACATGCATCAGAGTGGTTTGATGGCAGTGGGTACAGTTCTTAGTGAATAGTCAAGGTGTTAATCAGAGATGTTTGATGAACTTTTATTTTTCTTTTGCTTCATCTTTGAAAACAGTTATTCACAAAAATACAGACTGACAAAAAATGATGACATGAATAAATTGTGACTGTGAAGCGAGGTATGTTTCTCTCTTCTAAGAAAGGGCTTACAAAAGTCCAATGGAGAGCCATGATCAGACTGAAAACGAAGTCACAAATATACAAAAAAGTTAATTCTTTTGCAATCTTGAAACTTTTTTTTGAATTCCTTTATCACAATGGAAAGCATGACTATATATATTTTTGCTTTTCACAGAACTGTGTTCATCCAATATAATAAAATGCATAATATTATTTGCCGTAACTTGAGTCAGCACTACACTGTTCACTCTCCTCATCCAGGTTTCAGCCCAGACAGGGTTAATAACACACCAGTGTTTGATTGTTACTGAGTGATGGATGTATACTGGCCGCCTCCATGATGTTCGGAACAGGGAATGGTCAGTATTGGAAGCTGTGCTGGGCCGTGGTTGGACATGCCTGTTATAGAGGTTAAAGCATGGGTCTCAGATGTATGTGTCTGAAAGCATGCCACCAACTATTTTACATGAAAAGTGTTTATCATGGTATTGGTGTGGATGGAAAACATGTTAAATCAGAGTACACATTGAAATCTGAGGACACAATATTTTAACAGTGCACGGTGAAGGAAGCATGTCTAAAAATGAAGTCACACAGGACAACAAATGCTGGTATGGTGACTGAAAAAACAGAATGCTAGGGATGGAAAATTCTTGCTTCAAGCAAAAGTGAGTACTGTACAGTTGTTCTTATCAGTCCTTTGTACTTTTGGATCTTTTTTCAGAGCTGTCACATCAAATGATTTGAAAAGTCACTCATCAGCTGTCTTCACAGTCGTAGTTAGAAGTCTTGAACACTGAGCCTTAGAGTACTGCCTATGGTTAGTATCAAAGCAGTGCCTGTGTGCACTGAGCTGTACCAGACATCTGGTGCATAGATCAGGTAGTCAACCATCCATAAGTACTTTGTATGGATGGTTTAAATGCAATGAATGGTTAAGGCTGACCCATTAAACATTACTGAGACATTTTTAAGGTAAATCTGCAGTCAAATAGCATCAGCTTCACAATATGAGATATAATTAAAGGTCATCTGCTGTGTCAGTGAACATATGCTGATGTTATCAAACATACGGGGGAAAAAGAGGAAAATTACACTAGTGAAATGCAACAAAATAAAGGATGAATAGTGTATATAGAAAGCTACACATGTTACATCTGTAGCTGTGAGTGTCCTAAAAAAACCTGCAAATTTCCCACCAGTAAAGCTGCTCATTTATTAAGTTGATGGGAGATATTTTTGACAGTGTAGAATATGCCATCTGTATACATGCCTTACCAAGTACTTAAATGCTAGTGTCTCTATGAACATTGCACACTATCCAAACAAACAAATCAAATAAAACAAAATAAAAAGTAAATATTTTATAAAAAAATTATATATAATATTTACTGAACTGCAAGAATCCCTAATGAGGTTTCAAACAAATCTCAAGTATTTTTGATGTAAATTTTTTCTAGAGAAAATTGCCATGTTAACATTTCTCATCACTGAAATGAAGAGATGACTTCTAAGAGACAAAAAGTGGGTTGATTGCACATGCAGAAACTTTGTTGTCTCTTTCATAGATGTTTGAAAATGCTAGTTGTCACAGATGTTTGATGGCACTGAAATCTTCTGGGGCCCAAAGGACCAAATTCCATTTCGAATTCTCTATATCTGTTGTATGGGTGTGATGTTACATGGTGCCATAAAACTATGAGGGTGGGCAGCTCCATGAGCGATGTGATCCAGGAATGCGGGTGACAACCAGGCAAAGAAGGCAGGGACTTCGTTGAAAAGAAGTGTAGTACTACAGTAATTGACTACAGTAGTACTACAGTAGAAGAGCTGAAAAAAAAAATCACTGGCAGTAACTGGGGTAAAAGAAAAATCTTCAGAATGTGGACAGGTTACAGAGACAAACATACCCAAGGCAACAAGTTTAGGGTCTGGGCCAGCAAGAAGCTAGTATGGTACAGACACTCCTACAGTACAGCCCTGGTGAGGGCCTGAACTCCAGTGCAGCCTTCATGGGAGGAGGAGAGGCCCCTGTGGAGTCTGCTTCCAGACCTCAGCCCAGGTCACCACCAGTCTGCTGTAGAGCCAGCCTTACAAACCACATCCCAAGACCAGGAGTCCGTCCTCCAGTCTTCAGGGTCCTTTCCCATTCTCTAAGACCTCTCAAAGATGATAGAGAGTGGTTCAGCAATCACCTCTGCCAGCTCCCTCAACACATGTGGATGCGCCCATTGGGTCCCATGAATTTATGTACACTGATATTACCAGACACTCTTGGACCATCTCCTTCCTCACCAAAGGGGGTCCTTCATTCCCCAGACTCACTTGGTTCCAGGGCAAACAAAGGACAGCATGGGCTACATTTTCCTAGCAACACTGCAGCAGCTGTGGTCATCTCAGCTGGGCTAGATTTCTGCAAGAATAACGTTCATGCTCTTACTTTGCTGGTGAAAATGCATCACTAGTGGTGGTGACTACACTAAAAAATAGTGTTTTGTAGCTGAGAATTTATTCTATCAAGTAGATTTATTTATTTATTTATTTATTTTTCTAACTGTTGTAGTTTCCATGGAAATAAATTGGAGGTATTACTTACAGAGCCACCTAGGTGGTTAGTTGGTCAAAAAAAAATATTTTCTTTACAATAGAATAGGGTAGGAAACTAGCTTAACTTGATGAAGCATGCTTCGTAGATATTCAAGCTATAATTGAGAGATACTCAAAGTTTCAAAACAAAATCCAATGTATAGCACCCTTGATAAAATATATTGTAATGCCGTTCCACTGAATGGCAAGCTGTTTATCATGAGAATTGCATCATTTTCACTGGAGAGAAAACAGTCATCAGCCATTCTCCTTATTGAAATTTCATAGTTTAAGGAGTGAATAATCAAACAGGCCATTAAAAGTGGTACTTAATAATAACCATTTGAAAAGCTCATCTGAAAACAGATAGTATTTCTATGGGCCTGTCTGCTTTGTGTACTTCTTGGTATCGATATACTGTGAGAACAGCATATGGTTTCTTTGATGGAAAGTAATGGAAAATGACAAACTGTTTGAAGATACTGTGGTGCCAATTTCATGAATAATGCATTAGAGTAACAGGTATAATCAGTTCAGTTTAATAGTCTGCAGCCTCCAGAGACACAACAGCAGCATGTAGAGGAATAATCCTTCTTCTAGAATGACCTGACACTTATCTTTTTTTTTCTTTGACTTTATTTTATTGAGACTACAGTAAAATAAAAAATTTAAAAAGCCAAAAATACTATGCCATGACACAGAATAAAGTTAGCCTGTATTTACTCTTTACCTTATAAAAGTAAGCATGAATTTAAGGCTTTTTTTTCTTTCTTTCTTTCTGTGTTGAAATTGGCTTTTATTCAATAGTTAAATAATAATAATAATAAAATGGATATCACTTATGCATTGAAACTATTTCCCATTTTGTAGGAATGCCTTTACATCATTGCAGATGATGAAGCATACATATCTAAAAGTGTTTTAAAATTGTATTATTTTCCTATATATAAAAAAGAAGAAAAAAATAAAAGACTAATTTCATATGTGCATGCATATAAATAATATATATATATTGCAAGTGTATAAATATATCTCTCTCCATATATAAAAATCATACAAAGACTACATAAAAGAGTTTTACAGTTAGGTAAACATTTGTTCTGGCACTTGAGTCTTACACTCATGACTCCATAATGTTAAATATTAGTTAAGTGACTTGGGGCGCATAGTTTCACTCTTCATATTTATACTTTTATTCAAATAGACATTCATATGTTTCCAGGTTAAAAGTTCCATTTTTCACCTGACAAAAGAGGTAGAATGAGACAGAATGTTATGACATACATCCAGGTTTCATCTTTATGAATCTGCTCTGCTTGCTATGTATTCATTTAAAAAAACTTGTTGGAATATCACATTAAACAAAAAATTCATTGTGACATTTGAAAGAGAACGCTCCAAATCAACTAAGCAGTGAGTAGCAGTTTCATTTCTATGCATATATATATGGTTATGTATACATATATATGTATGTATGCACATATATGCACAGGTATTCACACACAGACATGTATACATACACAAAGACATTCATGTACACGTGGTTATATTTGCTTATATACATATCTTAGAAATCAGAAGATGGAATCTCTGATGGGTTAATGTATGAAAAAGTCTGGAAAAGTAAAATAAGGTGATCAAACGATTATAAAAGCAGTTGACAGAAATATGTTTCTGTAGAACACTGTTACTAGTGCAGTGTTGGTTATGTTAGAACATCATGATTGTGAACTCCACTTTGTTAGGATAATGAGTTCTAGTCTTTCATCCCTTTCTTCATCCTAGTTATATTTTCATGTGTAATTGCTACCCATCTTTGTGCTCTTAGGAAAACAAGTATATGTGAAAATACTTCATAGCATTTTGGAAAAATCATACTTTTTTTTTTAATATATATAATAACTTCAGAATAATTAGAAGTTTAAACTGTGAATAGTTAAAATCCAGCCAATTATTATTAGAAGCATCATGGTTCGAATTGTTTCTAGTTAAGTGGAAATGTAGTCTTATAAAGAGAAATGCATTAAGCTCTAGGTGTCTGTTTTCTAATTTGGTACTGGGAAATAGATATTATACCTCCCAGAGCCTCTGGAATTTAACATACAGGAAAGATGAATTGTACAACTACCTGTCTTTCCTTGCAGCTTTTTTTCCCACAGGCTTTATGAACATGTTAGGAGTTTCCTGCTTTTCTGACAATTTGAGCCCATCCTCTTATGAAAGCAATCCTACTGATGTCTCATCCAATACTTAAGCCCTCTCTGTCATTTGTAGATCACACAATTCTAATGGAGTTGTAGTAGATTTTCAATGTCATTAATATCTTTCTTTCCCTTAGAGATTTTATACTGCTAGAAAGTTCTGCTTGTGTTGAAACAAAATTGAAAATCTTTGTAGATACAGGAGTGATTTTAGGCCTAGGGGAGCGTGTTTTGTAATGAGATCTCCTCATCATTTAGTAGATTTATAATAAGTGCAGTTTTCTTTATAAACCACTCTCTCTGCTGAGTAAAGAAAGTAAAGCAAAGAAACAACTAACAGATCTAATCATTTCTCTATCTGTTGTGATGGCTCAGTGCCTGCACTTAATACTTTAAAATGGTATTGCTTGCCTGAACTTACTCAAACGTAACAAAACAAATGCTCAGCCCGAAGAGCTTCAATTTTCATTTCCAGTGATGTCACAGTCACATAAAACTAGTGCAATGAAAGATTAGCACACAAATAGCTGTTAAAAGTTTAATTGTAATCACCCATTTTGTATTTATTTATCACCTGTTCTCCATATGTTGTGCATGAATAACAAGAATAAAAGTCGAATACAAATAATTTTTAAGAGCTTTCCTGGCGGAAGAATTAAACATGCTGAATACTGTGTGCAGGTCTGGGATACTCAGGTCAAGATAAAGAACTTCTAGAGAGAGTCCAGCAGAGGGCCACAAAGAAGACTGAGGCTCTGGAACAACTCCAGTATGAGGGATGAGAGTTCTGGAACCGTCCAGCCTAGAGAAGAGAAGGCTGAAGACAGATCTTATCAATACTTATAAATATTTTAAGTTCAGCAGTTAAATTGATGGGGCCAGGCTCTTTTCAGGAGTACCCAGTGACAGGACAAGGAGCAACAAGCACAAACTGGAACGCAGAAAGTTCCTAACGAACATGTGGAAGAACTTTATAGGGAGGGTGACAGAGCACTGGAACAGGATGCCAGGAGAGACTGTAGAGTCTCCTTCTCTGAAGATATTCAAGACCTGTCTGGATGCCTACCTGCTTTAGAGAACCTTCTTTACCAAGGGGGTTGAGATTGATGATTCTGTTTCAACCCTTACAATTCTGTGACTCTGAGTTCTGCCAGGCCAGATCTATGGACAGGATCAAACTGCAGCAGTTTACGTGTACAGCAGATCAAAAGCTAAAAAAGGCACTAAAGTCATTTCAGAGTCAGAGGATGTGATAAAAGAAAACATGATTTTCCTAGGACAGTCTTAAATCAGTCTTTCAAAAGATCTTTCAAAAAATATTGTGACATACAGAAATGACTACTAAGACAATATTGTCTTGTCAGATAATACCTAGGATGAGCAGTAACAAGAGCAAAATTTTCATGAAGACCATATTTGAAAACCTCTACAAAAAGACAAATATGTACCCATAATGTTATTATATAGAGATCCAGGCACGAGTAACCTTAAAAAAAATAATAATAAAAAGGTAATTTCTACTTGCTCTATGTGCCCCTCTACCCAACTTCACCCCCCCCCTTGCATAGTAGACTGCACAGTAAAATTCCTTCCTAGTTGGTGACTATTTAAGTATTTGATAACACCATGCAGATCACTTGTCTTTATGCCATGAGCACAGCTGATACATGTTGCCAGCTTGGGCCTACCTCAAAGATAGCATTCCGCAATTGTGAGGTCATGAATAACCAAGATTCTTCAGCTCTACCTCTATGGATGGAAATGTACAATTATGAGTAGAAACAAGAAAAATGTGCATGAAGATTCTGTTTCAAGCACTGATATAGGGTTTAGTACTCCTTTCACAACATAACTTATGAAAGTGTCCCCACATACACACATACACAAGATAACAGTGGCTGCAGAAGTAAATTAAACCTTGATATAAATCAGACAGTAACTCCCAGAATCTGTAACTCATACACAGTCTGGAATATTTCTGTCAATTTTCCATCTGGACAAATCAATGGTCTTCTAGAATAATTACTATCTACTCTACTCTGCTCAGCCTCCATAGTTGTTGCTCTAGTGGTACTTTATGTATTTATTTATTTTTGGCATTGCCTTCTCTCTTCTGTGTTCCAGGGCAGACACAAGACAGATGGCCTATCTTCTCTTTCCAATTTCTCCTGCTGCAGGAAGGATGTTGGATGAGAAGAGCACTGCAGCAGCTCCTTTATCACCAGAAAAATATGTGGAGAGATTAAAAATCTTTAAGATCTGTGAAAAAACAAGTAATTGCTTTGTTAATTGTATGACAGCCTCTCTACAGCCCCCTGACTCTCAAGGGCAAAGACTTCTGTTAGGAGTACAGACATAGACATATTCCTTAGTTGATCATCTCCAGGGATGACTGTTTGAATAAGAACTGTGAATAGCATGATTCATCAGCTGATGAATATCTCTTATACTCTCCTTAATCTGACATAGAGACCACAGCTGCAAAGTCTCTATAAGGATTCAGTGAGACTGCATTAAGTAATGAGAAAAAGGTTGCCAAAGTAAGGTGGTTGAAGTACCCTGTGGAAACGTCAATGACTCGCTTGCTTTCACAGAGTGAAAGGGGGGTTGAGCATTACCCCAGAGTGATAGAAAAGGCCTCTGAGTACTGCAATTTGTCATGCTGAAAAAGGAGAGGAATTGAATATATTACACTTATGAAACATAGCTTAGTAAAGTTACCCCCGTGTTTAGCATCCTGAGATACTGATGTTGAGATTCTAACTGGTTGGGATCCACAAACTGTTTCTGATGCAGTTTGAGCCAGGTTATGGCATTATTCTCCTGATTCATCATCAAGCTACCTACAGGTATATATACTTTCCTGACTATCAGAAAACTTATCTGGGCGTAAGTGTCTTAAATCTTGAATGTCACAGCATAATGAAGATGATTATTTTCTTAAGGTTTCAGGTAGCACCTCCACAATTTTCACTTCTTACTTCTCCAGACATTAAGGCAAGATTATTTCCATATCTTCTGTGGCTTTGTTTGCATTCAGGAAGCAGGGAAGCAAAGCAAGGTAGGAAATATAAGTGGTAAATGGGAAAAAAGAAGAAACAAAAACAGAAAACAGAATGAAAGTTAGACTATAAGTATCCGTCTAAATGTATGTGTTGAAAGGATGTATTGTTAACATTTTTGTTTAACTGAGGAATCTTTTAGTGTAAACTTTTTTTTTTTTTTCTGTGGTCAAATAGGTAAACTAGAGCAAGTAGATGCATATATAAAACCTAAATGTATGTTTATTTAACTTAAATTGTGCTACCATGCTTTTCTCCCAAACTTAGTCTTGCTAAAAATATGTCGACATTTAATCACAATCTTCATAGAGTTCATTAATAAATGAGTATGTGGCCAAGTTAAACACTTTCACTGGTGAATTCTACAGAATTACCAGGTTTAGTATTACCATGTTTAGTAATATAGAAATTTTCATCAATAGGGAAAAGTACCTTCACATCTTTCCAAGAATGATAATTTAACAGCAAATTGCATTGGGGTTACATTGGGGTTACATGGTCATATAAGTAGCATAGAGGATAGCAGATAGGACAAAGTAAGAAACAAAGCAGATAGGACAAAGTGAGAATAACTGAGAACACATACAATAATTTTTGAAACAAGGACAGAGGGAAGAATATAAGCTATCAGTGTGAAAAGGCACTTGGTACATAAGAGTTAACTAAAGTCTCTGTTAGTACAACTCTCAGCAGACTGCTGCAGGAAAAAGCTGACACAATCTGACCATTATTTCCTAAGAAAGCCTGAGTCTTACTTCAGGCAGAGCTATGAATTAATCATTGTAAGTAGATTACTGTAAACAATATAATTCTTCCCTTGCTTTTTGGAAAGCAGACCAGCTCAAAGTACAAAACTGCAATATGACAAAATTTGCAATTACCAAACTGAAGATTTTACATCAAAGTCTGGTGAAAAATAACATACACATGCACACACAAAAAATAAAATAAAAAACCAGAACCAACCAACCAAGAAAGAAAATGCAACAGAATTGAATGGTTCATTTTTGCTGTTCTTCATTCCTTTTCTTTTCAGGAGTTTAGGAGTTTTGATTACAATCTTATGTTGTGTTATGTGTGAAAACTAATCTAGAAAAAGCAGTATTTGGAAATGTTTTCACTTCAAGAATATTAAAAACAATAAACAGTGTTTGAGTACAAACAGAATTTTTGACTTAATTTACACTTAAATTTTTCAATTCTTGTGGAAATAGAGGGAGAATTTGATTTAGTAGTTTAGTGGGTAGGGATGGTGATAGGAGGATGGTTGGACTAGATGATCTTGTAGGTCCTTTCCAACCTAATGCATCTATGAATCTATGAATCTATGAATCTATGAGAATTGTATGAATGTCATGTTATTAAAAAAAATTAAAACTTATTTACAAAATAAAGTGAAACATTTGAATTCAGTTCTACTTCAAAATCACCAGCTGCATCTCTGTTTGCCCCACTCTATATGTTTTTTCATTGTGCTACAAAAAACTTCCAAGAAAACCAGTGAGACTAGAGTAACAAGAATGTTCAACGGATATTGAAAGGGATGTCTTCTCATCTTGTGCTTCGTTTTCCTTGATAAAGGTTTGCATAAAATTTTTCTCACAGTGGAAGTCAATAATTGCAGAGGTGCTTAAGTGCACCTCTGAAGCCTTTGATATTACATTGTGATATATCATTTTTATTTTGGCTAAGAAAGGAGATGTGACATGTAGACAAGAAAGTGTTGCATGTACTATANGGATACAGCGATCGACTTCTTTCTTTTATTTTTTTCCTTTTTTTTTTTTTTTTTCCCCTCTCTCCTCAGTCCAAAGTGAAAAGCATAACTTTAATACCTTGATCTTGTATACTCAGGACTCCCGGTTCCATCTGGTGAAAACCCATGTTCTCCATCATGAATTTTGTGTACCAGCACCCACTTCTTGGGTATCCCACACACAGGACAGTTACCTAGGGACCTCAGATCCTTTGTGAATATTTTGTATTTTCAAGGTATTATTTATTGCATTTATCTTTGATGAATAATGAATTGCTTGTTCCCTCATTGTGCATAAATGAGAATACACTGACATACCCAGGCTATCTCTGCATCTAGTAGTAAACTCAACTAGTTCATATGTAACCAATAGTTCTATAGTATCAAGGGACACCTAAACAGATCACATTTAGCATACTGAATTATAGGATGTAAACATGCAATGTGACATAAAGGACAAGGAATTCTCTATCAAGACTCATGACAGAGCAGTTTATTCTTAGGTAATCACTCAAGTTGGAGAGGGGAAGAGTACATGAAATATTCTGCAACAAAAGATTGAATTAATTAATGCATACCTTCTAAATTAAAAATAAAAAGAGAGAATTAGACTTATGAACTTGATGTAGAGAATTTCTTTTAGCATTTCCCACATATTATAATCACTCTGCATTTTGAAAGTTTTCTTATGGAACATCATTCTATAAACCTGTCAACAAGCTAAATTTCTAAGTTTGTTTTAAGATTTTTGATGTTTCTTTAAAACGCAGAGTAGTATGGTATGAATATAAAATAGTAAATACATATTCTTGACCAAACAATAAATATACTTGTAAAATGTTAACATACACTTGTATTTATACTAATAAGCAGTATTACTACTGCTGCATTTCTGTTGACTCAGTGAAAATTACCAATACTTACAACATTATGTATAATGGATTTATATTCACAATTCAATTTCCAGTAAAAGATTCACAATTTATTTAATCTCAAAGGCAACATTGTCTGTAAATATTAGCAATTAAGTTGTAAAATCATTCTGCAGACACTTTTTTATTATTATTATCATTCCAATCCTAATACTAACAAATAAGTATGCTAAAAACTGTGATATCGTCTAAACTGTAAACAGACACATTGATTGTCATGCATGAGGATTTGCCTATGTTGAACCAGCATAATAAGAACAGTAAATAAATAAGGTACAATTTATATGTAAACTACAGAGTGATGATTTGTAATTAAGCTGTTTTATATACACGGAGTAAATTTTGTAGATGTATGTTCACCACATTAGAACAATATTAGTTTCACAGATGAAAACTTTAAAACTAAGAGAAGTAGAATTAAATTCATCTGATTTTTATTTTCTGAATTATCTGTTCTTTATTCTTGATGTTACAGACCATACAGTATTATCATATTAATACATTCATCTGTGAATATGTAAATATTGCTGTGCACAATTATGAATACAAGCATTGAATCAAAAATATTCCACGTCAATTCCACTGCAAGTGTGTTTAGCCAATAATACATTCAGAAATTACATGAAACTGTGTTAGATGATAGATATTTCACCACACAGACTTTCTGCTGCTGTCATTTCAACAGATTTCTATAATTATTTCTAACATTATCATGTTCATTATAGAATTATGTTTTAAATACAGAGATTAAATGAGGAGTAGGCCTTTCTATGAATACAGAAGCACTAAGCTTTGTATAATATTTTGAGTACTCTGAAATAATTTTCATACAGTTGTAATTATTTGATCATATTTTTTGTTTGTTTTGTTTTGTTTGTTTTGTTTATTTTAAAATACACTTGCCTTATGTGTCTTATGAACACGTAAGGTAATATTATGTTACATATACATATATAATGCTTTTATCTGAAAAAAATGAAGCTTGACTATCCTTAAAGGTGCTTGCTTCCAGTATGTATTCCAAGCTGCCGTTTGCATTCCCTTTAAATGAAAAATATCTTTCCAATTGGACAATGTGTAATTTTACCAATGGTAGGATGTAAAATACAGTATATATTGTTAGTTAAAAAAGATGACAAGATTTAAATAGATGTTTCATATGCGGACATACCTAGGAAACTAAACCAGTTCTCAGTGTAAGTTCTGAAAAGAATAAATTCTGTCACAGCTGGAATCAGATCAGAAAACTATTTAGCGAAACATCAGTGATATTCTTACAGATGCCACAAAATGGCACCAATCAGTGAAGATCATTTCACAAAATATTATATTCAGTGCTTTGTACTACAGTCTTCTCACTCTCAGCTTTTTACTTCCTACAAAAGCTAAAAGATCAAGGAATGAGGTTTGAGGACTGCCATGAACAAGATTTGTTTTTATTTAATATTTCCAAAACCTTTAATATATCAATGAATTTGTTTGTTTGTTCATGCATTAGAAAGTGCCATATCAGAAAGCTCTCTCTTTTCGTCTACACAAAAAAAATGTCTTAAGTAGCATAGAGTGGGTGACAAAGCAATTACCACAATCTTCTTTTTCAATGGGCCAAATTTAGCATAATACAGAAAGCACTGCATACTGTGAGACTCACAGATTAATTTTTTTTTTTTATTTTCCACCATATGGGAACAAGCTTCAATCACGTTCTCCTTTTTATTTCTTTCTTTATGAATGTACCCCAAAGGTAGATTTCAATTCTCATTCATAACCAGACCTTACTAGACCTGTCACATTACATTAGAATCTGTTCATTACCAAAATTATTTGAAAATCTTTTCATCTTTGGCAACATGAACAGAATTTTCAATTTAAAGAAATCAGTGCAACTTCACATTTCATTTGATGACATTACATTTGCAAGAACTTTTATTCCATACTTCATTGGTCAAGAGGTCACCTTTTGTGTTCTGTTTTCAAATTCGTCAAAATCAAGACATGAATGCAGAATCCCTTTGTAGTCATTTCTTTTAAATTTATAGGAATTGTGATCACTTTTTAAAAATAATAGTAATTACAGTAAATATTTTACAGGTCACAGGTGAATTGTAAGAAAATTGTCCAAATGTACAAGTCAATCACGGAGGCATATATAATTTGTTTTTTCAATATCTGTGTGCTACACTTCAAGAGTTCTCTCCTGATTGCTTTATGGTAATATTAATAAAAATGTATTATCTTAGTATAATTTATACATCCACTCAAATACAAACTGAACTGTATGAAATGCAGGTTAAATTATATTATTCTCATCTTTACAGGTAATACATTTTAAAGTTCAGAAGCCTGCACTGAGCATTTACTGATCTACTGTCAATGCAGATTTAACCCTTATGGGAAGTAAATAAAATTCTGATTTAATAGCAGGCGCATGTGAGGATTCACAAGTAACAGGTACACTTGAGTGCTATCATCAAGTTGGCAATAGCTTTATGTACTCGCTGTATCCTCAATTAAGTGTCACTTATCAAGTTGGTTTAGCTCAGCCTAAGAAAGTCTGCAGGAAGAAAAGCCACTAACAAACATTACTTTAACTGTCACCTTGAGAATCCTTGCATTTAATAACAGAGCAAATTAGCAAGTGGGTGTAAGTATGTTTAAAATGAAACTATGTAAAGAGCAGAAGTTTTCAGAAAAAAATGTATATAACTTATTTTTGTAAACCAGACCATTAAAACTGTGTGCCACTTTTTTTCCTTATCTATCATACATCCTCTGCTTCTTAAAGCTGGGTTACAATTCACTGAGAAGATTATACTAAAAGAACACACATATGTAACATATATATGTGTGCATGTGTTTGTGTACAATATACACATACATATACTAAGCTCCAAATCTGAGTATATAAGAGGAACATTAACTTCAGAAGCATTAATTCACATTTTATGCATAACACCGTGCACTTACATGCTTAAACCTGTTATATTTCACTGTGCCAAGTTAATATCAGCTTTTATTAACATATTAGAATAGAATGTGACCAACAGTTTTTAAACAGTAACTTCGGCTTTGTGGCTTCTATACTCTGAAGTGTTTCATTTGCAGCCTCAGTACTAGTCTTCAGTGTGGCTACTGACAAACTCCATTATAGTATTTTTTAATCCTTTCATTTCAGCCTATTTCTACTCAATGGTTGCTTTTCCTTTTCTGAAGGCTACATCCCTTTCTGAAGAATAATTTATTCCCCTTACTGAAAAAAATCCCATAATATTGCTAATATTTCTTATATTCTGCTAGAATTTATCAGAGATTAGAAATATTGAACTGCACTGAGTCTCCAAGTGTCTACTAATTAATTGGAAACATCATAAATAATGTTAGGGCTAATGAAGCTTTACAGGAAAGGTGAACTGAATATGCAAAAAGGTATTTGCAAATTACTGAAACCATCACTGCAAATGTTGGTTTTACTCTGAAAGTGTAAGGAAGAGGCAGTTCAAATTGGAGTAAGAAAATTGAGATGTCTGAAGAGGAAAGATGGGTTAACAGTCAACTGAATCTTTAAACATGAGAAAAGAACAGAACCCTTTAATGTAAGAAAAATGTTTCTACTGAGATGGAGAATAGCCTGATTCAAATTAAAATATCTGATGTTTCTTTCAATTCTCTTTGTTTTCATGTATCATCATTTGCTCAATTTGATCACAGCAGAAGCAACTAGAAGAAAATGTGATCTATCCATCAGATAAATCTCAGTCTCTGACAGACTCTCTTTTTGTTTAGATTATTTAAATACTTACTTTCAATTAACATTATTTTAACTTTTAAAAATTAAGGGTGTTATGGGCTTGAAAAGTAGAAAGTAACTAGAAGTTTAACTACAGCTGAGTTTTGAGCTTCATCCACACTTAACTTTTGAGGTCCTTGTTACCTTCTTCTTCTTTTTTTTTTCTTCTTCTTCTTCTTATTCAAACTTTAAAAATAACTGTAACATTATGTATAATTGTTATGGTTTTCTGATTTTTGTTGTATTGTTGATATTCCACATCATAACATCATGTGGTGTATTGGGAGTTACAGTGTTAATACTCCAGCTCTGTGGATCATCGATAGTTCTGGGTGTACCTGTCTTGGAAGAGAAGAAGAACTACATTCCCCAGAGGACTTTGCGATGCTTTGCGTTCTTACTTATTTACGCTCAGAGGGAAAGATAAAAACTGTCTGCGGTCACGGGACGCTCTCTTCCCTTCGGGATCGAACTCAGCAGTGGGTGTTTGTTACAGCCGTCCACCTTCAGCGTTAGCGTAAGGCCTTCGGTTTATCAGACACTCTCTCTCTCTTGCTCATTTTATTTGATTCATTAACCTCAATTCCAATTATATTGTATTATATTATTTTGTTTTCTGATATCTTATTTAGTAAATTAGCTTTCCTCCTCAGATCGTTGCCGCTGTTTTGTTCCTAGGCCCATCTCCCTTTTCTTTTTTTTTCCCTTTCCCCCTTCCCCTTTCCTGAGGCGTGGGTCCGTGGGTCCCCCGCACCAATCGTCATGGAACCGGGCCGAACCTGCCCGTAAACCGTTGACAATAATATACTATAATGCTATGTATAATATAAAACAAAAGATATATGAGAGCGGAACTGATCAAAAATGTCTCCGTATCTCTGAAGGTGACATTTTCCTGCTCAAGGGGATTCTCAGGGAATCAGTCAAAGTCTGCTCTGGAAATCCTTTGAACATTAATCTTCCCAGTACTTCTAAAGCACATGCAAAGCAAACAAACATTACTTCAAGAAAAACTATCTAGATATCTCATTTTACTAATTTGCAGTGTAGAACCTGACTCCCCTTAGTAAGAAATACAGGAATGTTGCACTAAAAGATCTAGTTAAACCCTGGAAAGACTATTCCTGTAAGTGAGTCATGGACTCACCTGAATGAGGAAGAAATCTTGCTTATGAAAAATTCTACTGTGCTTCTAAGATATGAAAGTCTGATGTAATCGTTTGAGTCTAGAAGGGTAAATGGAAAAATGTCACTCAGAGGGTGTTGATGCACAGGAACAGGTTGCCCAGAGAGGTTGTGGATGCCCCATCCCTGGAGGCATTCGCTGCAAGGCTGGATGTGGCTGTGGGCAGCCTGGTCTAGTGTTTGGTAACTCTGCCCATGGCAGGAGGGTTGAAACTCGATGATCCTTGAGGTCCTTCTCAACCCAGGCCATTCTATGATTCTATGATTCTATAATTTGTTTCATAATCCTTCGTATTATGAGCTACAGAATGCTCTGTCTCTTAACAAATTACTAAAAATACCTAAGAAGTCTTTCAAAATTGTGATTTTAGACAAAACAGGTACAGCAGTACTTGCTTACCAGTGTCCTTGATGCCAGGAGCAGCAGGGGCTATGACAGAATTAAGAAGTTATTTAGTACTTTTTTTCTTACAGAGTTACAAGCTTCCAGGTGAAGCTACCTGGTACTCAGTAATCACATTTCATAAACTGCAAAGCTTTTTTACCCCAAAAGCAAAGTGTATCATGGTCATACTTGAGATAAGAAAGCCCTTCACAGCTTGTCTATCTAGAAATGGCTAGTTATAAGGAAAAAGTATTTAACAAGGAGAATAGTGAGGCACTGGAACAGGTTGACCAGAGAGGTGGCGGGTACCCCATCTCTGGAGACTTTCAAGGCAAGGCTGGGCAAGGCTCTGAGCAACCTAATCTTTTCCTTTTCCTTTTCCTTTTCCTTTTCCTTTTCCTTTTCCTTTTCCTTTTCCTTTTCCTTTTCCTTTTCCTTTTCCTTT
>VXAB01003403.1:0-10197 GCA_013399175.1 Odontophorus gujanensis | reverse complement strand
TTTTCTTTTCTTTTCTTTTTTTTTTTTTTTAAAAAACAAACAAATGTAAATGATTAAACTGAATATTTTGTAACACAAGACCATATAATGAAAACATGCCTCAGGCTCATCCGTGAATACAGCTGAGATTATTTTTTTCCTTAGTCATGTTCATTTGAATTTTACACTACATTTGCAAGCATATAACTTAAATCGAAATCTTGCACTCTTGTTTATAAAGATTCTTTATTAACTTTAAGATTACTAAGCTTCATAGGCAGTAATGGTGGCAGAATATAACTTTCATTTTGCTACATTCAGTCAATATATAAATTGTTATAAATATTGTGTGTTAAAACAATTTTTTTCATAGAAATTATATTGGCATGCCTAATTTTCTTTCTTCTTTTTTTTTTTGTTATTATTATTTTCCTATGCAAAGCAAGGAATCCAGTTAGGGACTTCTAATTTTAAAGAGATGATAGATATGAAATGCTACATTCTGTTTCTCTACTGGTAGATACTTAGAAATCAGTGCTTCACATTTTAAAATGTATAATTTATCAACTTCTTTAGAAATATATTTTATACTTTATGTATTCATAGTATCTGAAATTTAAACTCTACTAAAAACCACTGTCAGCAATTTTTTAGAAGAATTTTAGAGTTTATAACTATCTTGTGTTATTTTGTATACACAGGGACAAATAATCGCAGACTTAGCATCATCAAAACAGTTTACAGAAATAATTGTTCTAGATGACAGTAACTTGAATAAGCAGAGGATAATTAATTTTTAGAATTGGTTCTGTTTTGCTGTTTTGTAGTAAAAATAATTAACATTTTCTTCTTTCTTTTTCTTTCTATGCAGAATGTATATCAAGATCCATGAAAATTCTATAGTTTCTGCATAATTACAGTTGTCAATATATTATGTCATTGCATAACTGGACTTTACACAAGGTAGAGAGATTTCAGTTGAAATGAACATACACCCATGCTTCAGAAGTTATTGGCAATTTCCATAGATTCTGTAGTAGATACACAAAATAATTATCTTTCTACGCAGTGATGTCATGATTTTGAAGTGATTGTGGTGCTGCATGACAGTTGAACAACTTACATATTTTTATTGTTATATTTAAAATATTTCTCCTAGATAAAGGAGGTAGAAGAACCAAAATACTTGCTTCTCAGTAGTCAAGGAAGATGAAATCTGTGTGCCTGTTAAGGAAAATATTTTTGAAGAGTCTATGTAGTGTGGTTTAGTTCACAAATTTCAAACATAGTTCCGTTTTCCTTTCTTCAACAAGAAAGACTTGTAATTGCAGGCACACAGTAAGGTCCTTATGAAGAATAACACTGTCTATGCAAAAGCACTCAAAAGCTTTTCTCTTATGTGTTGCTAAGCCTACTGTGTATATATTCAGTCCCATACAGTTACATCTGTGCCATAATAACACCGAGTTATATAGCTCTTGAGAAAATTCAGGAAGATTAATGGAACCTTCTTACCATGAAAGAATACTCACTGAAAAATTAAAAATAAATAAATAAAAAGTCTTTTAGCAGCTTGTTCTTATGCTTAGTGTTTGAAGTAGTACGATTTTGCATTTTGTTGTCAGTTTTGCTACTAGATGATGGTTTTAGAGGCACAGTCAGCTGGCATGATCTGCATTCATATCTGTAATATCATTTGTAAACTGCATTGCAACTTTCTTTGGATTGTTCAGTTTGCTCTAGGATGTATTAATAATTAGTCTATCTACCTTAATCACCTCTAGTAGAATAATAATTCATGTCTTCTCTTGCAAACCCTTTTCTATTTTAGATGATTTACCACCTTTATGTCTTTTTCACAGACTTTTATTATGAGTCTATGGCTTTCTTATCTGAGTTAATGAGCACTCTACCTGAGAAAACAGCTGGGGTAAAATGTTGCTTCTTTATATTTTTTTCACACTGTACAGATGTCAATTGGAGTGTTTGAAATAATTAAGTTGGTTTAGATTCAAATTTATTGATTTCTTATGGTACTTTCATCATAAGTAATAAATACTCTTCACCTTGTAATCTTGTTTTTTTAATCATTTGCTGCTTCTATAAGATTTGTACATGAAAGTATTCTTAAAAATTAATTGTGTATCTGTTGTAGAGTGATTTAACTTGTCCATAACCTCTCAACTGTTTGGATATAGGATCAGACTAGGGATTAATTATTATTTGAAATGAATTTTTATTCTGTCTATAAAATCTAAATGCTGTTCTGAGAGTCTAGAAATGGTAACAAGAATAGCTTCCATAGAATTTATTTTTAGTATAGTAGTTTCTCTGTCTGTCACCTATCACGTCACTTCCAATAGGCTGACTCTGTGCATAGCTGAGTCTTTAAAATCATACTTGTCCATTAAAAATGAATCTTTCAAAACTATTCTGTCTTCTCTGCAGAAACAACTAGAAACATATGTTCTGACAGCGTAAGCAGCTAAAACCAAGTTTATTTTACCTTTTGTGTACTTTAAACAATTTCTTTTTTTTCTATTAATTTTCTTGATTCTACTGATTTGTATTTAAAATGAATAAATAAATAAAAGTGATGGATGAAATGCTATTGAATAGAGAACATTCCTGTGAAAGAGTATGCAATAGCACTCCGAAATATGTTGAAATGGTGCAGTATTTACCTCAAGTAATTAGCTCTAAGAATTGCATGGATATAAATTTCATGTTAATCCTGAACTTCACTGACACTGTCTGATATGGAGGTTTGCTGTTCAGTCATACCATCATACCTCTGACATTCATTAATTCATACTGCTTGCATCTGTTTATTACTGTGGTGTTTCAAAACTATTCATTTTTTTTTCTTATATATTACCCTAATTGCTAATGTTATAATCTGTGTTTAATTTCAACATGTTTGAGCCATCTTAGGCGAGGGTCATTCTATCACATAAATGCTGAAATAGTAGTATCCTACAAAACTAACTTTTGCTGCTTAATATAATTCCTCTTGAAGTTCTAAATAACACAATTTAGAACAAAATCAAGGACCTCACTAACCATGATGGTGCTGTTTGAGCAAGGAAAGATTTAACAAATTTGATTTAAAAAACTCTATCTAAAAATCAAATCACTTGCAAGTATCTAAACAAAATGGTAGGCAGTCAATATCCTTCTGTTCCACAACCAATAAGTATGAAAGATTTTTTTTTCTGATTTTTTTGCTGTTAAAATCATGGGAAATAGGTAATACCATTTGTAACATTAACTCCACTGTAAGTAATTTAATTACCAAAAAATGATCTGTGATTTCATTAGATGTACAAAACGATTAACTTGAGATTTCATGGAAGTTATGTTGTCCACATTCTGAGCCTTTTTATGACATTGCAGTCAGTAATTTTTCATCTCCTTAATTTCATATTAGTTTGGACGGTGATTTCTTTGTGAATTTATGCAGACTTTTATTTCGTGAGCAGCAAAAATCATAGAGAAGTATAACAACAAGAACCCTCAGGAAAAGAGATACAAACAACTCTATAACTACCTAAATGAATAGATTTCCCATCTCTTTGATGAGCATAAAAAACACTAGAATATTACATTTTGTAATGTAGTGCACCTTCATTTCTTCCTCTCAAAACTTCTCTACTTGACAAAAGTACAAGGGATACTCTGAAAGTAATGGCTTCTGAATTAATTCCTTTTGTGAGAGAAAATTTAAAAAGTGTAATCTATGTTTAGAAGGCAATACATGCAAGAAGCTGGTTATCCACTGTTACAGTAAGAGCTTTCAAAATTATGTAATCTTCAGTACTGCTGAGAATGTACTGATAGTTTTATGACACCAGAAGAATAGTTGTGCTTATTATCTCTGAACATACTAAAGATACTCTGAAGATACCTCTGAAGGAAGTAATTTTAAATTGATCTGGATATCTAATAACGTCTAATATAAGAACTCTCTAAACTGAATACTACGGTAAAAAGTTGGTGGATAACAAAAAACATTGCACAGAGGTTGAAAATTGATTGAGATGGAGGCAATTTTATTCAAGTTTTCTGTTCTTTGTGTACCTAAGCTGTCTTTAATTATGCACATAAACTTACTAAACATATATATTTTGTAGCAACAGGCATGTTCCAAGTGTTTCATATTACAGGATAGCACTACAATGAGACATGTAATGCCAAAGTAAGCTAGAAACTATTTGAAAATAAAAATTTATGTTCTTTAATTATAAATTAGCATACAGAATTCTTTTCCCTTTGTGACAACTAAGACTTCTAATATTACAAATTTTAGCCTCTTGAATAGCATCAAGCTCAGCTAAGAGATTCCGTGCTGTTTCTAGCAAAAAAGGACACCACCACCACCACCACCACCACCACCAACAACAACAGCATTTCCAGATTGGCTTTATAGAATAGAAAACTCATAGAAACTCTTACAGTAAACAACGACTTCAATTATTAATATTCAAAAATGGAACCACTGGATTTGGCTGTCATTTGGAATAACTGATTCTACTCTATAGGTTTACTGCTGATATTTATACACTATTGTTTCCTCATGGATGAGTTCTATTTTGTAGTCATTTACTTACTCAGAGGTATCACATTTTAAACAAAGAATGATATACTTATTTATCCATTAAGTTTTGCCATAGGACATTTTTCATAATTATATCTTATTGAATCTGTGATTGGGTAAAGGTAAGATTCCTGAACGATTTCAATGCAACTATTCACTATAACATTCTTCAATGAATCATTCCTCACTGCATCATTTTCATTATACAAGGCTTACAGTGATTTTACTCTTCCTACTTCTGTCTCATTTCTGGTCCTCTGGTGTGATTTTTCACATGATCTTTCTTATCCATTTATATCACGCGGTCACACATTTTCCAGTTTTAGTCTATGCCAGTTGCAATTGGGCTAAATTGCTTCATTTTATCATTCATTTCTCTCTGAGAATGTTTCCAAAATGCTTGTCCAATATTTTTTGTTTATTTATATATTTATCTATAGCAAAGCATATTTATGTGCATGATGTATCCAGAAATCCAGTTATCTCAATAACTTTAAAATGATGCAGCTTGTGAAATGGCAAATGACAAATGGTCTTGCGTTTCACACCTTCTTTTTCACATTCATTCTTTCTCACACTTTCCCTTGCAAAGCCTTCTTTGTCTTCAGAAAACCATAAAAGGCATTCTTGGTCTGACTTTTAAGGTATAAGAATCAGATTCCCCAGCAATGATTCCAGGAGAAGCTGATCTTTTATTCTGAACTCAGACACAAAACAGAGAGAGAAATCTCCAGGCCTCAATTTTTAAGACTAATGGAAATAAATAAAAATAGAATCATCAATCAAATTATATTAATATATTAATACTTCCTACAATCTATTTAAATTTCTCTTTCTCTTTTGATAATGCTTTCTGTGCTGCTTTGTAGATCTGAAAATCTGCTACATTTCAAAGAAAGACTGCCAAAATAACAGTGACCAAAACATTTTCATTTTTGCAAAACAAAGTGCACAGCTCTTGTTTGCAGACAACCCCAGTAGTGCTATTTTCTATTTGCTGGGGAGCATCTTGGCAAAAAATCTATGTCTTATCTTACTCATGGATTGCCATGGGTGAACACTGACCTTAGATATATCTCAAAAGATAAATGATCATTTCCCCAGTGAAGGTTTCCAGGCAGCAAGCATTATCAATTTTAAAGTAGTTTTACAAGTACAAAACACTTCAGGAAGAGCAAGATCCTGTCAGCTTATCTATACTCTCTGACACTTCATCCCTTTGGAAAATGTACATCCATGAGATTCTTCGTGGGGAATTGATAAATGTATAAATAATAGAATAAGGTTTGATAGTCACACTTTCTCTCACTTTAGACCAGTAATATGCTTCGGCATTATTAAGGATGAACGTTTTAAAGTTTAAAATACTCAAAACCTAAAACTATTATAGAATAAGCAAAGAAAATTTGCTGATTTTTTTTTTTTTAAGTTAGAGGAGGTGGTAAGAAGTTCTATTTCTTTACTATGCCAGCAAGGAGATCAGTGGAGTTTTTAGAAACCACAAAATATTACTCTAACAGTATGATGATTATCAAGCAAGCCTTCACAGAGCCCAAAGAATGACCATTCTCATATTTGCCCCATCCATAGGTGAGTCTACGAGTTTAGTAGTATTTATCTGACTAAGCAGAGCATTAGAGGTGCTTTAATCACACTTTAGCTAATCAGTAGTTCTTTACAACCATTGTTGTCCATCCATTTAACCCCCAAATGAATGTCCAGAAGTCATACAATTTTTCTGTCAAGTGGGCAACTACATTAAGTCATTTTCAATTTGAATTACAAAAATACCTGAGGTTTTTTCTAATTGATGTAAAGGATGTAACTGTTTCTCTTTCTTTCTTTTTTTCCATTGGAAGGCTTATCTGCTACTTTATGTTGCTCCTGAAAAACGCAGAAACAGGCAAGTATGATCGGATCTGGTCTCCCATGCTAATACTTTTGAGGAGCACTGAAGGAGTGGTCCTCTGGCTCATGCTAGGCAGTACGTAAAACTTTCTAGCATAGAATGAAAGTAGCAACTAGTGCTGTGTATGCAGAACAAGAGAAATAGTTAAGACAAATTTAAGACTTGTAGGTTCATATAGCTGCCAAATTGTGAGACATGTTACAAGCATATAACAATCATTTTCCCATGAGAGGTCTGAGAAGTTAGAGGACACCCTAGGTGTGACCTCATGAATGCCCTGTTCTTTCCCTTTCCAAGGCACACCCTGGAGGATATGGAACATTGCCTGGTTCACAGGCTGCGCTGGGTACAGTGCCCTGTTTGGATGCCTGCATGAAATGGCCACTCTTGTGGTAATGGATTGCAGAACAGCAAGAAAACAGGGAAGAGAGAGAAAACTGCTTGATTATCAGGAGAAAACGGACAAGAAAAAATGTTTGGAACCTACCTGAAACCCACTTACTTGTCTACAGATTCATATAGATTGTTTTGGGCAAAAGGGTATGGAAAGACACTAATATTGGAGCCAGGAACAACATAATGGGACATGCTTCATTAGGTCTGGAAATATCTGCATAGTTTATTTAAAATACTTAAAACCTTTTTCTTCATGTATTAAGATGTAAAAAGCAGAAGATCTTACAGAATATATATATATATATTTTCCATGCAAATTTCCCCATCACATACATATGTATTAACAAACCACAAGTTTAGTGTATGTGTGTGTACAGAAAAAGCAATGGGTTCCAGTAACAGATCTCAGGAGGCTATGGTATGAGTTTATTCTATTTAAAAAAAAAAGAAAAAGCACTTCAATGAATTTGTGTCCTCAAAAAAGAAAATATTTTCATAATGGATTTTCAAGTAGTTACTTCTTAAGCTTTCAGATAATAGAAAATCATCTGAAAAAGAGTCCTTTTTTTGGTTTTTGTTTGTTATGTTTTATAAGCCAAAGAATTTGAAGGAAATTTTCATTGGAATTCTTCATTGGAATTCAGTCAATTAACAGCAGAGCAACAGAGAGATAACATTTCTAAAATATTCTGACATAAATACACAATCATGTCAAAATAAATTACAGTGCATTTTAATTATTAAGATCATTAAAAGTTTCATCTCAATAACAGTTTTTCTAACTGCTAAATATTAAAACCAATAGTAGTCATTGCCTTATCAACAGAATGTACACAAAAAGTGTGTAAGGGCTTAAGAACATCTGTGAGAGTAATCAAAGGCTGTTCTAAATTGAACCATTTAGAAATTCAATTTGCTATTCTTTTCACAAAATCCTTCTTAATATTCACGAGACTGTTAATAAGCATAACATTGGAGCTAGTAGAAAACAAAACAAAACAAAATTAAATAACACCTACTTACAAAACATATTTTACCTTATTCTACTTCACAGTAACTTGAAACATACTTTATTTTCAATTTTAATGCAATTTCTTGACTTGATGTATTGCTCATCTAGTATATTACCAGGAGGAAAAACACAGAAGGGAATGCTTCACTTGCTTATCTGATACTGTATCTGTTTCAATACTTACTAAATGTTTTCACACTTCTGAAAAGGAAATTGTTTATCCAGTTTGAATATATTGTATGAAAACAAATCAAAGATGGTAGATAAACAAATTTAAGACCTGACTTAATCAAACAGTTCTTAACAAACAATTAGGAGTTAAACATGAATTAATTAACCTTTAATCTATCTAAGGGAAAATTGAGGAGCTTGAAAGTCATCTAGCTGTTGTGCAAGTTTCATAATTGTGAAACATAATAATATTTTAATAATAACCCATAATAATATCTGGATAATTATAACTTTTCATTATAGAGATCTTCATGAATTCTTACAAGTTAAATGTGTTCCAATTTTGTCTCAGTTGAAGTTAGGCCTAAGGAAAACATAGTAGTCTTGATTCTATGTAGGTAATGTTCCATGGTTAGAGTTCAATGTTACTCGATCTGGAACCTTACCATCTGCAATATCAGTGTGCCTCAAAGTATGTACTTTCTAACTAATGTAAGCAAAATGCAGCCCTGACTTGGAAGTTTCACCATATTAAATTGATAGAATAGAGCAAGAAAATATAACGTTGCCTCAGTTTTAGGTAGGACATACAACATAAGAGGATATGGTCATAAGGTCAAGGTTTTCTTTGAGTACCACTGCTGTGAGTTGATTGGCTTCCAAATTAGTTTAGACTTGTATCCTTTCAAATCAGAGAATTGCTGGAGAATCTAAAGGTATAAGTTACACAGAACAACCTGAGATAATATGCAAAAATTTTCAGCAAGACCAGAAAAAAGTACATCATCTAAGCCCTCTACTGCAGCTGTTTGGGAAAAAAACATCAGTGTTCACTTCAAAAGTTTACTTCCTTACCTTTCATATTAATAAAAAGAGAGACTGAGGGAACATATCCACATTTTCCATGTGATTCATTAGTATCACATTTGATCTCCAAAGACACTTTCTTAAGCATCACTGTAATTAATTCTAGATAGCAATTTTATACTGCAGTTAATTGCTCACCTTTGATATCAGTGTTACCAAAGCTCAGTTGGACAAACAGTAATGTGATACCAAAAAGACAAGAACTCATTTATAACTCCATTGAAGTATGCATCTCCAAGAGAAGAGAGAGAGAAAACAGGAAATCTGATAAAAGATAGAATGAGATTTCATGGGGATATACTTTGAGTTCATAAAGACGTACATAAAAATGTAGTTCTTGTGAAATTGAACTTCTGATATCTTCGTAGCTAAATTCATATTATTTTGAAATTAGGAAAAAAAATGTAGCAGAGACCATCAAAGGACCTTATGTAAATCAAATTCAAAGGTTGTCCAGTTATAATTAGAGTACATAGTAGACTACCCAAACTATCTGTAGAGAAAAAAAATGTCTGACAGGCAGAACAGACTACCTAATGCTTGTCAGTACAGCTGTGTGTAGAAAGCTGTCTAGGTGGGAAGCCAAAACAGTAGTTCGGAGCTAGCATCTCCTTACGAGAACCCAGAACCTAGTAACCTGAGTGAAAAGATTGAGGAATAATTAGATAAGACTACTAACAAGCCACTTAAACTGCAATTGACATTGAGGATACCACATAAATGCAGTGAAGAAATAACTAATATATTCATTGTTTTCAGACGTATTTTTTTCCTGCCTGTCAGCTGCTGACATCATTCAGCATTTTAATTTTCTTAAGCTTTAAAAAAACAAACAAAAAAAAAATTAGCTTTCAATAACTTTGCCAATGTTTTCCATGATTTCGCTAATTCATGCATGTTTCTTATAAATTGCTACCATTCAGGCCATTTTAAACTTTGCTTCTTTAAGCACTATCTTTTGCTACTGTGAATATCTACTTTAGCTTCAGTTATACTAGAAACATCCTAATCTCTAATGAGGTATATAAATATTGCATATGGGAGAAGAAAGTAAGGTTATGACTCCATTGTTCTTATTTCTTTTAAAATGGTTCATCTGCATTCCCCACCCCTCCCTTTTTTTTTTTTTTAATGATGTATTTGCTGTGATGAAATTGCTGACTTGGTTGATAGCAGCCTGAACAGTGATTGCTGTCAAAGGAAGAACACCTTTTATCTCCAACATTCTAAAATATTGAAGTGGAGACTGTCCATATTTTCTTTCTT
>VXAB01003401.1:2351-45329 GCA_013399175.1 Odontophorus gujanensis | reverse complement strand
GAGATTTTGGATGAAATATTATTCTTCCAGTTGTCCATCCTTGACAATAATTGTTCACAAATGTACGTATTTCCAAAAAGTGATGACATGAATAAGGTGTGACTGTGAAGGGAGAGATATTTTTCTCTAGGAAGAGAGGGCTTATAAAAGTCTGTTAAAAAGAAATGATCAAATTTTTCTTTGAGTTGAATGTTTTATTGTAACTCCATGTGCCATGTGAAAATCTGCAAGTAATGTATTTCTGATGACTGAAAATGCAGTTGCAAATTTACAAAAAAAAAAAAAGAAAATTTTGAAATCTTGAAACCTTTTCTCAAATTTCATTATTAAAATGGAAAGCATAGCTGCATATTTTTCACTGTTCACAGGACTGTGTTTAGCTGGTGTATCAAAACGCATGAAATTATTTGCCATAAGCTTTCCATAATTTGTTTCATTTCAAACACATTATTGTCTGAAACATAGCACAGGTAAGCTGATTTTCACCTTGAAGATGCACATTTAAATCATTTAAATGAGCAGGCACATCTACCAAAAATGCTAAATCTGTGAGCCATTTTTCATCTTCACAAACTGGCACAAATTTTCCTTTTGATCCCATAAAGGATTTTATTTCACTTTGCAAATCATAAAGTCTTTTTAGCATTTTACCCTGGCATAAACACCTTCCTTCAGAAAAATAAATCCATACTTTCAAGGAAGTCTAGAATTGGTGAAGAGTCAGTCCTCTGGACATTATGAAATTCATACCTTTGATAAAAATTTGCATGACATTCTCCATATGCTTATGCTTTTGCTTATATATATATGCTTTTGCTTATATATATTATATGCTTTTGCACATAAATTCTCTTGATGTCTGATGCAGTGAAATTTCATAAAATGTGAGTTACCTGCAGCAATTGCATCATCTTCTATGAATTTAATAAGTCCCTCTTTTTTACTAACCATCACTAGGGCATCATAAGTAGCTATACCAGATTTGTTGACAAAGGTTAAAGAAAATTGTTTTCATGACATTTTTACTGCTTTATACAAATCAAGAGATTTAGTTGTGCCTTTCAGTGGCACCAAAGAAGCATTTTCTTCATTGACATTATATTCATTATCAATACCTCTACAGAAAATGGCAAGTTGAGAGCTACCAGTAGCATCAGTGCTTTCATCTGTAACCAAACAATAAAATTTGAAATTAACTTCACCCTCCAAATATTTTTTTATAGATTTTTCTGTTTCTTCGGTTCACCTGGATGTAGTCTGGCAGATGGAGTTTAGAAAAGCCCATTTTTTTATCAGGACACATTATATCTGTCTAGCTTAACAAACTCACCATCAGGAAATGTTTTCTTTTCTTTCTTTTCTTTTTTTCTTTTCTTTTTTTTTCTTTTCTTTTCTTTTCTTTTCTTTATTAGATTTGGTATCACATAACTAACTCTTATAACAGAGTCAAACCAAGATCTAATTTTTTTTTTTTTAATATTTTGTTGAAATAATGGTATTTTTTTAGTTGTGTTATTTTGTCTTTAGGACGCATTCCTTGATATGCATTGAATTTAGCAGCATGTTTCTGTATATAATGCCTTTTGAAATTGTAATCTTTGAAAATTGACACGATATTCTTGCAAATTAAGGGCAGTGCCATATTATTTGTC
Organism: Odontophorus gujanensis; assembly: GCA_013399175.1. Lineage (NCBI taxonomy): Eukaryota > Metazoa > Chordata > Aves > Galliformes > Odontophoridae > Odontophorus > Odontophorus gujanensis. The sequence goes on along the minus strand of VXAB01003401.1, from coordinate 43,677 downwards.
AGCACTGCACTGCGCCCTCCCCGTGTCCCAGGGCCAGGCCAAGCAGGGTACCTGGTGTGCAGACTTGCCACCATGGTGATGGTGTAGATTTTACGTGGTGTAGGGAACCTGCTTTGGCAGGGGGTGGTTGGACTCGATGATCTCTTGAGGTCCCTTCCAACCCCTATGATTCTATGATTCTATGATGCGGCAGCAAGAGCCACAGGGTGCACACCAAGTGGTGCTGGGCAGCGTGAGGCCACAGGTTAGGCATGGCTCCCTTAGGGCATGAGCCTCACTCCCTTCAATGATCCTCTTCTGAAAAATGTGGAGTATCCTTCAGCCAGCCTGAGCAGCTTCAGTCCCACAGGACAAAGTAAGCCCAGAAAGTTCAGCAAGAGCGGTTGTGTTCTTAGCAGTCACAAACACCTGTTTTCCCCTTAATCCCCTTCCCTGGCTGCTGGTACTCACTGCTGAGCACTAAAAACACGAGGGTGGCAGCTGGACCTCTCTTCATGCACACAGGGCAGCACGTGTCGGGTGCCAGTCAGCTGCTGGATCAGCATGGGACAAGTCAGCTGCCAATCTCCTGTGATTTCAAATCCACCATCTAGTGTCACCTGCTTGTAGTGAAAGCAGGGGAGAGTGAAGGGAGGTAATCTGATACAGAGCACAGAGAAAGCCCAGGAGACATAATAAAAAACTGTCCTGGTCTTCAGACCTTCAAACGATCTTTTGCTAAGCACAGCTCCATCTTCATCACAGACTTTGTGCACAGTAGGTTAAAGCCCGCTCCTTTCCTGCTATGCAAAAGGAGGGGGGTCACCCTGCGGATTTGTAATTTGAAACTTTGCAACGCTTCCAAAATCACTTGCTGATGCCTAACTATTTTAAGAAAGCATTTGTTGCAACTGCTCAAATAGGTACATGCTTGTGCACAAAAACAAGTTTTCTGCCTGTTTGCATGCATGGATCTGGCAGCTCTGTTTGTATCAAGGCCTCTCAACTCTTCTGAGAATATAGCCTGAGTCCCACTTCAGCGCATGGTGCACTGAACACATAAATCCTCAAGCTGTCACAGAGATCAACCCTATGCTCAAATACACAGATCCATTTACCCGGTGAAACTCATCAAGCCAAGTGTTCGATCAACCTGTATTTGTTTTTACACCTAAGTCACTGTGGAAGGAGGAGTAGCCCAGTTCTCAGGTCTGCCTCAGAATTTCAAAACAAATAGTAAGCAATGTGAGACATGACTCATTCATGCTATTGCAGAGTTTTTTCACTGGTGCAGATGGGTGTAGAGAATGAAAATAGAAAAAGAAACACGAGCTGCTTCTGCATGACTTACTAAACCCAGTGACAACAGGAGCTTCTGCTGAGTCACCTTGCAGTGTCTCCCAGCTAGCACCAAGCAGCCCTCTCCCTCCCACCAGATGCTTCCCCGCACTGCTCTAGATTACTCAATAAATTAATCAGATACTTACATCGCAGCAGCATCAAAGCCTGAAAGTCATTTATTCTGAGGAAAAACCCATAAATGACTGTAGCAGAGTTGGGACTCCCAGCTGCTTTGCCAGCATTTCATTTCTCATTCCCAGCAGATATTCTGAGTAAGGCTGCCTGAACTAGTGAGCACAGCAGGCAAGTAGGCAAGGAAATGTCAGGTTTCCTCCTGACCTATTTTCAAGTAAGGAAAATGTCTTTCCCCAGAGCTGATATCAGATGATGCTCCCAATTAGCTGCATATTAAGTAAACAAGTCGGGGGTGGTGGGTGGGGTGTGTGTACGCAGGGAGTGGTTGTGGAACTCAAAAGTTTCTGCTTTTCAGTCTGCTACGATTGTGTTAACTTCATCTTTTAGCCATACTATTTCTGAATGACTATTAGTGCTCCTTACCAGAGCAGCTGTACAAAATGCGCTCCCTTTGCACCACACCAGCTTTACTTATTTGCCATTCCACTGACTTCAGTCAATTTAAGAGTGGGATTCTTGGTTTCAGTATGAAAACCAGCTCTGTAGTTTGGAAAGATCTAAAAAGAAAAACAGAAAACCTTACTTAGAAATGTGCCTGAAGAAGCCTTCTGATAACATTCTTAACATAATTACTGCTTTCACTGAAATAAAGCTGACAAATATAGCAAAATGGCATAAGGTGCACACACAGGGCCATATATACATATGTACCGCAGAACTCTATAGCTCTGAATCCACCTTATCCTTCGGACAGTTCCAGTTGTCTCTGATCAGCAATGCAAGTAAGTTGACAGTAAGTTGGCATCCCTGAGTGTGCAGAAAAAGGGCATCAAGAGATTTACCTCACAATGTTTTCCACCTTCCCTTTCAATAAATGCAAGAAAATGTGGAAATTATCAAACCATACTACTTCGCAATTTCAAATAAGTAGCGTTTCCAGCACTAAATAGAGTTGGGTTTCTGTTTTGTTGTTTTTTTTTTTTTTCCTTTGTCACATCATTCTCCTGAAAAAATCTTCCAACTACTAATCCAAAATAACTTGCGTTTTTCTGTATCATGTCCTTAAAATATTCCACTTATAAACAAAATTGAACCATACAGTTCTGTATCCTCATTTTCTAGTTTTTATCAAGTCTCATTTATGCAGGTGAAATTGTCCCAAAAAATGTAAGTCAGTGTTAATGCTGATTATAGTGGAAATCATGGAAGTTTTCAGTGTGAGAAAATATTCACAGAAGCAAACTGTAACCACCTGACAAAATAGTATGACCCTCAGGTGACAGTTCAAAACAACTTGTCATACACCCTCCAGATATTCTCTGAAACTCAGAATGGTTTCTGATTATAATGGCTAGAATTATCTAGCTATCTCATTTATTAAAACACACAGGTGCAGATTTGTGTCTCTCTCCACATGCAGCAAAATGAGTAAAAGCTTTTCTCTAGGACTTGGACAATGTGTCCTGTGATACGCAATGATCACACAATCAAATCTGAATAAAACCAGTCTAAATGCAATACTTTATGACATCATATGTCTGCCAAAACAGACAAAGTAATCATGAAACAGAATAATTCTTGGCAGGGTTTCAAAGCTACTCCAGAAGTTGTTAGAACTCAGTATTGAGTCATGAAAGGGAGAATAAGTCAGAGACAATAACGACACTACCCAGCTACATTAATCATTCTTTCAGTATGTTATATGGTGGACCAAAACAGCAAAGAAAAGCAGATAAAATGAAGGTGGTACATGACTGCTGGCAGATCAGCTCCCATTTTAGAGCTTCCTAAGAATATACTGCAGAGATGGCAACTTTTTTTGCTTTCATTTTTCTTTAAAGAGAAGAGGAACAGGCTACAGAGATGAATTACAGGTTGTTAAGTTTTACACAGCACAGTAATCTTCATGATTACTACACTTTCTGTATATTTCTTGAGGATATTCCATTCAATGATCACAAAACACAATAAATTGAGTGTATTGATATATATAATAACGTTTACTGAAGTGCAGCATTTTAATTTGACATTTGACCATGCTTGTGTCAGTGGGATGTAATGCCATTTTTCTCGGCCTGCCTTCAGGAGAAGGAAGATTTTTAATGTTAATTCCCAGGCAGGTGGGACTGGTGAAGGCATGAGAACGTTCCTTCTGGCACTGGCAGATGAGTTTAGGAAGTTAATTGCATAACTCACCTTGCCATACTCCCAAATTCCACATCTTGTATCACTCTACCCTACCGAGGAACTGTAACTCAGTATTCCAAAGCATCATCAGAAGTTTTCTAATTTTCACTATAGTTTCTGGTGTTGTACCATAGCAGTCTGCTCAAGAAATATTTACATGTTGTACTGAGGGACGTGGTTTAGTGGGAAATGTTGGTGATAGGTGGACAGTTGGACTGGATCATCTTAGAGGTCTTTTCCAACCTTGGTGATTCTATGATTCTGTTCTGTGACTCTGTCCTTTTTCTTGCTGCTCACATAGACACTGAAGTACTCTGGCCCATGAGAAGACACTTGCCTTTCAAAGATAGCAGAGACAGTGGGGCACACAACCACAGTGTTTGGAAAAGATCCTGTTCACTCCTGCTCACACTGGAATATGTCTGCTGCAATCTTGTGAAGCGTGTATTATCTACTACCTTCACCATACAGACAAACAAAAAAGCAGGCAGGGAAATGACACAACCATGTATGTCAAAGCATTTGAGTTGGATACCCTTTCTCATGCATTGGCAGTTACAGTCAGTCAGGTATACTGGGATGAGATTACATGCAAGGAATAAGAGCCTCTAACAACAATACTGGTTCTAAAATAGATACCCATCAAATTGTAGTATGAATTTCCTTCCAAATATGACTTTTGCTAACTGATACTACTTTCTTCATTCTCAAGATCTATTCACGAGAAGAAAATTGGTATGAAAATTTATTCATGATCAACTGGCTAAAGGACTACAATATTTTTTACGTTGTTTACTTGAATTTCATAATGAGACTTTTAAAATACAGTACAAAGCTTGAAATGTAATATGAGTATCTACCACAAACAGTTGNTAGGCTCATCTCCCTTTTCCCTTTTCCCTTTCTACCTTCTCCCTTCCCAGGGCAAGGTCCGTGGGTCCCCTGCACCAATTGTCATGGAACCGGGCTGAACCAGCCCGTAAACTGTTGACAAATAACAGTGAGTTCTGTTCTCCCGTTGTCAGCATATTGTCTGAAAATTTGTACATGTGTCTCTAACTGGTAAAACTGATTGTCCTCAAGAATTTCAAGTACATGATTGTCTGAATTGTCTTTTTTTGTTTGTTTGTTTGTTTATTTTTTAAGTTGAAGTGTTATTTGCAGTTTAGGTTTCTTTTAAATATATACAGAGGAAAGGGAGAGAAGCATAACCTCTTTATAGTGTTATTTATTTACTCTGCAGAAAAGAGAATTGTTAAAGAAAATGGGTGGTGATCATAGTAGGAAAGAAAGGTAGCACCTTAGAAAGTGGAAAAAAAACAAAAACAAAAACAAAAAACTTCTGAGAGAAGGCTATCATGGAACAACAGGAGCTTAGGAGCTATCCCTTCTTCATCCTCTATGAAGTAATAACACAAGGTAACATGCCTTGATGTGGTTCTGGATTGCAACAGACATAACTGTAAGGATACAGGGGTATTTTTTAACATTTTAAGAAATATTTTAAACAACAATTAACAAAATTGTGCAGCAAAACAAACAAACAAACAAAAAAAGTATCAAGCTGAGGCAGAATGAAACAGGCTAATACTAGCAACAAAAGTCCATGCACTGCTCATGGCTATAACAAAAGTCACCAACTATATTACCCACCCTATTCAAGATGAATCATCGATATCCACTTTGTCTTTATAAATACTGTCAAATATTACCTTCTTTCGATTGTAGATGGCTTACCAGGTCTGCTGGACAATGCATCTCCTTATAAATACTGACAAGAGAACGTATATTAATAGAAGGAGGCCCAAGGCTGAACTCCTGGTTTGAGTGCATACTGAAATTATTGTTTCTGCTACTTGTTGCATTCTCCAGACCCTCAGGAAGTTCAGCCTCGACCTGCTTGACTTTGATCCAGCCCTATAGTTTGATATGTTCTGTTAAGTGGCTGCTCAATAAAAATATTTGTTTGGCTCCTCGTGGACTTGAGTTCTTCAGTTTCCCTTTCTGACATTCTAAAATTTCAAGGGCACAAATTATTACCCCGCATTTAATTTGTAAGCATTGTGTTGGTAAGGAAATCCATCATGAGCCACCTGAGCCACTCAGATTTCATTCCCAGTTTGGCTGAATACGGCAAATACTATTAAATAATAAGCTGACATGAAGACTGAAGACTGCAGGAAATGCACATCATAAGGAGACAGTTCTAAATCATAGAATCACAGATAGAACGGACCTTAAAAGTCATTTAGTTCCAGTCCCCCCTGCCATGGGCAGGGTTGCTACCTACTAGAAGGAATATTCTATATTATACGGAAATATGTATGTATGAACAGTTCTTATTTGATTACCTGACTCACAGATTGATGGAAAGACAAAAACCCAAATAAATTAAATAGTCTGAGGTTTGTTGGACTTCTCAGCTGGAAAACTGATATTCTCTTTGAAGAGACTCTCTTGAAAAGTATTCCCTTGTTTATTTCAAAACTGGCTTAGCCAGCAAAGTGACCTGTGTAATTTTTCCTGATACGGATAACTCAGAGCTCATGTGATTTCTTCTGGTGGAACAAGCCTTGGGGTGCTAACCTTTAGTAAGCAGACAATAGCAAAAAAAAAACAAAACAAAAAACAAACAAAAAAAAAAAAAAAACAAAAAAAAAAAAAAAAAAAAAAAAAAAAAAACAGAAAAAACAACCCAGTAATGATAATCTCATCTGGCAGAGAAACATTCAGAAGTGGTCACTCCCCACTGTAGTTAACCCAAAGTTCAGTATTCAAAAGGCATTTGGACAACACCCTCATGTATCATTGAGAGTGACGTGGTGACAGTATCATCTAATTCCCTCAGGACTCTGGGATGCTTGTGGATGTTCAGGTTCCTAAGGTAATCACAAAACTGATATTCGCTTACAGTGGAAAGGATATTACTTCTCAAATCCCCTCCTACCAAATCAAATGTCTGAGGACTGTGTGGCAAGCAGTTATCAGAGATGAGAGAGACAAAAACACTGAGACAAAAACCTCAGCCTTTTCTTTGTCTGTTGTTATCAGCCTGGCTGTGTCACTTACTAGGGATGTATTCCCTCCTGGACTTTCCATTTCTGTTTGAGGTACCTATAAAAACCTTTCTTGTTCTTGGCATCCCTTGCCAAGTTTAGTTCAAGTTGGGCCTTGGCTTTCCTCACTCCATCCCTACACAACCTAGAAGTTTCCTTATACTCTTCCCACAGTACCTGTCCCCAGTTTCGCTGCCTATGCATTTTCTTCTTGCTCTTCAGTTTGATCAGCAGGTCCCAGTTCATGCATGCCAATCTCTTCCCTTCCTTTCCTGACCTGCTACATCTGGAGATGGAGAGCTCTTGCACACTGAGGACAGCTTCCTTAAAGATCCGCCAGTCCTGCTTCGTACCCTTGCCCATGAGGACAGTTGGTTAGGGTGTTTTGCTGATTAACTTCCTGAAGAATTGGAAGTTAGCTTTCCTGAAAATTAGTGTCCTAATTCTTCTCTTTGCCTGTCGCATATCCCTTTGAAGAAAGTGAACTTCTAAACTGAGTGGAACTACCAACCCTACCAACTGTATCAGAAAGACTACAAAGAAACATCAACATTTCTACAGGGATATGTCTTAATCTTTCATTTTTAATTGAATATAGGTCTATTTCCAAACAAAATCCAAGAACCAAGACTTTCTTAACCAGAGACAGGGTTAAGTGTCTGTCAGACATGATCACAAATCACACCTGGTATGAGCAGCTAGCTGTTAACAACAGTAACATCCCCACTCCCCAATCCCTCAGTCCTCCTCAGCAGTCTTTTACATGGACTTGCTCTAAAAAATAAATAAATAAATACATAAAATCACCTCTTTTTCTGTCAACATTGTATGTGTCTGAGTAAATCTTCCCAAGTCTGAACTTCTGAATCTTCCAAGAGAAAATATGAAAGACTAGGAAGGACTTTCCCACTTTTTGTATTTTGATTTCTGGCTGATTATCATATCTCCTTAACTGGCACACCTGTGAAATGTATTTCTCCTTTGGGGGTGTGCAGTCAAACACAAATTCTCTCAGATGTGTCAAAACTTCAGTAGTTTAATGTGGAGAGACAAAAGGTTTTGAGGAAGTGAAACCTAAATAATAAGAAAAAACTGCATTCAAATGTTTTTAATCTAAAACCCTTCATGCATGAGCATACATTACATGAACAGGGGCAGAAGGTCAAGGAAAGGTCACTGGATTGGACTGTAGTTGAAAGACTTTTGGTTCAAATCCACATGGACTTTCCAGAGCTTACTATTATTTCAGCATATTGCCACACTCTAAAACCCATTCAGACTTCTTAAGAAACCCAGCAAGTACTTCTCACCAGCAGATCAACTTCTGACAATCTTACTTATAGCAAGAAAAAGAGCTCATTTGCTGTTCCAGTTCCTCCATTCATACCAGCTATTGCTCACTGGCCTGAAAAAGTCTTGCAGACTCACCAGGAGGTCAAGTTTTGCTCCTGACAGCCAATAACTCCACCACTAATATATAACACTTGAGTTAACTCAAGTGGTTACCAAGAGATCCCTCATGGCTAACTGCTGTTTCCTGTTTTCCTGACATGACTGTTGAGTTAACCCAGTATATCACAGAGCAAACACTCTAATAATCAAGTAAGCACTTAAGAATTACAATGTTATTGTAGTGCGACTACACTGTATGTGGTGCTTCTTCCAAGTGCGATTAGTTCATCTCACATGTTCTGGCATGTCCATAATCACATTTAATACTATTTGGGAACTATATGCAAGGAGAAAAGTTCATTTTTCCATGTGAAAGCGTATGCTAATCAGGGGAAGATTGTTCTGGAAAAGAGTATAGACCCTGACAATTGAAAACTTCAATCTAGCGTGGGCAGACCTATTTGTCAAAAATGTAATAAGCCAGCACAAATAACTAAGTCTTTTAAAAATACATAAAATATAACATGTAATATATACATATGTTATATATTAAATATATGTATATAATATGTTGTGTAGAAAAAACATATAATATATGGATATTTGAATGTATCTATTTAGGAAGTCCTGAGGAAAAAAAAAATGAAATATTTAAACAAATACTGAAACACACAAACAGGCAGCAGAAGTCTCTCCCTTGACAAGGGAAAGAGCAGGAAAAGAACACATTCAAATCAAAATAGAGGATTATCAAAAGCGGTAGACAAGTTTGAAAATATCTGGAATGTGGCTTTCAATTACAAAATGTCACTTAATTGATACCAAGCAATAAATTAATTTAGTTTTGGTTTTTTGATAAAAGTGATATAACACTGCTGTCAGCATCTGAAGTAAAAGCTAGGTTAGGTGTGCCAAAAGACTTTACTATAATTCCTTTTTTGTTGAACAGTATTTAGTTTTCAATGTGGTGGTTTCTTCTTGAAAAAGTAGTTGATTCTTGCCATTAACAGTATTTTGAGTTTTTTTTATTTATCAGTTCAACATTTAGCTTGTAAGTGCTTGTCAATAACAATTAAAAAAATTGAATGAATTTACCTGCTTATATCTGGAAATGACAACTGATAAAATAGCAGCCAAAATAAGGCAGGTAGAATGGAAAATAGTCATGTAATCATTCTGGATCCCAGCAGGAGGAGAAATGTGCTTTTTTTTAATTACACAGATCACTCTAGTCTTCCAAAAAAAAAAAAATAGAAATTATGAAACTATAAAAATTTCTCTTTTATGTTACGAATTTATGTGCCTTGAATGTCCACTAAGTCTTAGGACCTTCCTAGATAAATTCTCACATAATCATTGCCACCCTTGATGCTGTGAGCTTTGGGGAAATGAAAGGTTCCTTCTTTCTGCCTCTTTAGCAAAGGTTATCCTTTCCTTCCAGCTGGAAGGATAGACTCAGCCACTTTCTCTCCCATGTTCACCAGATCCTGCTTGTATCTCCCTGTACTAAAGAGGAACAAGGCACAATCCAGTTAGTGTGCTCACCTGCTTTTTCAACTGGTTAAATAACTATTAAAACATTACTAATTTATTGCATTTTTTCCATAGATTTCTGGACTGACCACACTGTCAGCACAATATCTTGATCACGTTATTACGGACTGCCATGTAATGATTGTGTCTCTATAAAAAGCTCAGCAAAGTCTCAAAGACTTTTGGGGTGGCAGGATGCATAAATAGTAGAAATACTGATGTACTGGGGAATTATTCTCACTTTAATCAATACAAGAAAGGAGATGTGTCCCTGTAACCTTTCCAGTCCCTGAACTCCATCTTGGATTGTGCTCAGTTATACTTGTCACTCCATAACCATGGAACTTCTCCAAGGATTACAGAAGGCTCTGGGGTTATTCCTCACTTCCCCATCTGTCTGCTGCCAGCTGATTACTCCTGCCAGATCCCAACATGATCTTTTTATTGGGAGCAGATGAGACAAACAAATGACCACTCTCCAGCATTTGCAGCTTCCTGTTTGTGTCTCTTTATGACAGCTTTCCTGAGATTTCTGCTGCCCAGTTTGCCTGACAGGATTTCAACCAGCACTACATTAGATTAAATAACATTATTTAATCTACATTCTGAAGTTGGATTCTCACTGAAATGAAGCTGTTGCAGGCATAGATCTCTTTATACACACTGCCCTAGACAAGACTTTACGAAACAACAAGAAGTGTTTGCGACTCTTCTGACCTCTTTTTGCATTCACTAGAGAAAATAAATATAGGTTCTTTCATTTCAAGCCTTACCACCACCATTCTTTAATCTTGTTCACTGTTTATATAGTTGAGTTCTTATCTCAGTGCCCAACACACCAAAGTATCTGATGCCTCACAAGGATTAAATTAACAATAATAAATCTCTCATCTTTCCCATCAGGTAAGAGTTAGAACTTGATTAGGAATAATTTAAGCCACTGTTACTCCTGCATTCCCCTCAGGCAGCAAACAACTCTTGTTGACTGAAACATTAGTAAACAGGAATACGATGAAACAAATCATCAAAGTGAAAGAACCTGGGTGTGAAGCAGGAAGCATTTATAGGAATGGATTAGTCATACCTTGGAAATCCATCAAGAATTTGGGGAGATAGGGGCAGAAAGCTAGAGAGGCCAAGAGGTAGACAGATCTAGCTATAAATAACTTCCCTGAAGACAGCTGACTAATATATAGTGCATGAGTTGAAACTTCTCTGTTTGTTTGAACCCTGAGAACCCTGTATGGGTTTTTCCTTGTCAAATGTTTTGGTGGTGGAGGAAGATAGAAGTGACAGCAGTTATTCTCCAGTTACCACATGTTCTCCTGCAATTTTCCACCAGGGCTGGTGTAGCAATGAGCAACCAATGTGATCTGTCTCCTCACTTCAGGGAAACACACAGGTGGTACTCCTATTTTCCTTCTTTCCTCACACTGCAGTATCGCCTCATCACTGTTTTCTCACTGATGCAAATAAGTACTTCCTTGCGTATATGTGAAAAATACCATTCTAAAACTTCTCAGAAGGAATGCTTTGAACAGTCTCTAAAAGCATACTATCTCATTATTTTACCAGTATTTTTACCAGAATACCTCTGGGTGGCAGGGATTCAAACATCTCATCATTGTGATTCATTCTTTTGCAGATATTATCTTTCTTGTAACTTGTTTCAGTTATGAACTGCAAGGAGATAAACACTAGAACTGGGCACTAGCAGAGAAGTATTTCAGAGCATTAATAAGCTTCTCACATCCTGGTACTAAGGATGAAATCTAATGAATATGTCAAATTATTCAAAACTCCTATTATAAGTTTTCTCTTCTGCAGTAGAACAGGTCACCAAGAACCAGTCTGCTGATTTCTGCCCCACTTCACAACTGAACTAAGAAGAAATTCAAGTTAAAAAATGAATGAATTTCATTCCAGTGATCTAGTAAACAACTCTGCTTCCTAAGACCAGAACATATCAAGATATGTTCCTCTGCTACAGAGGATTCACATCTATTCATGCAGGAAAAATCATGACCTAGAAGACATAATTTTGACAGGAAGGGGATTAAGGCTGTACATAATTGCCTGATGAAGTGAGAATATTTTAAGTTCAGTGCACATCTGGATCAATGCAAAACCTCTTTTTCACACAAACTGTTATCACTTCGGTAGTGACTTCTTTCCTTGACTCTTGCACTTACACACATTAGTATAAAGAAGTAAATGCTCACTAATGCTCATGTTTTTTGGAACAGAAAGAGGACACAAAATTTGACATTTTCACAGCTGATCCAGATTTACTCCTGAAAGATTCTCAAAGTATTCATTTACAGTGGGATTTTCTCCAAATAAAAGTGTCAAAGTCTGACTTTTTTTCCATAAGAAATTATGAAACAACATTTTTCTGTTTGAACTACTGTTTTGTCATAGAATCTCACTTGACAATTTCTGAACAGCAACCCACAGAAGTTTCAGCATAGTAAAAGCAATGAAGCCAACACTGAAAAAAAGGTACTGTTTTGGACAATGAACAGGTTCTTCAGCAACATCAATTACAAATTAACATTCATCTCAAGACTAGAACTTTGTTACTGCTATTTCAAGGGATGGTATCAGGATTAGAAAAGTATCAGGTTAATTTACATAAAGCAGGCTAATTCAATGGACTACTCCAGAAGGAATACGATAAGGTACAAACAAGTTTTTACTAATGATTAACTAAGTGAACATTACATATTGTGTTTATGCGTTGGATGGGGATATTACTCTTTATGAAGTATTATGAGTGTGTCATATCTGCAATAGTGATTGCTCATCTCTGCTTGCAGACAGTCTGCAAGTACTTGCTATTAAGTGTATGTATCGATTTAGTCAGCGCACCCTAATGGATTATGTGGAAAACATTGTCATACAGGGAGCTGGTGACTCAAATATTGAAGCTCAGTGAATGAACTCCATTTATTTTTTTTTTTTAGTCATCTTCTGTTCCCTTGTGTTACAGTAACTTCACCTTCTTAAGAAACTGAAGCATGAGTTGGAAAACTGCACAGTGTGGCTAGTATTAGCCCAGCATCTACACCACAGCAGTTCAGAGTTTCTCTACAATGCTTTTTGTGTGAAATTAACAGAATAAATGGATTTGACAGCTCTCTGAGCCCACGGCATCACATCCATTAGTATTCTCTTTTTATTCTACAAAACTCATCTCGATGCTGCTCTTTATGCATCTTTTGCAGTCATTGAACTAAATTTAAGTGCTGGAAACCTTTAGCTACATACTTGGAAGGGTAGAAGGCAAGAACTATATCTCTTTCCTCACATCATCATCAGTCTTAAGGCACAACCACAGACAAATCACTATGCTCACACTTTTAAGAATACTTCTCACTTGCACTAACAGTATGGAGAAAAGCCACAGCATCAGATTAGTAGAATGTTTGTTTCTATTTCCTGTGTCAGGGAAAACACCCACATTTCTACAATATTGTTTCAAAACTATTGAAAAATTTCGTCTAGAATAATTTTACACAATGTCAAGGTCCTGATCATATGGATCCTAACAGCTGTTTTATTTTTCTTTGTTTTAACACCCTCAAAATTATACCTGGGGATAAAGAATTTGAAGCTTAAGAGAGAAATGCCATTCTTCCACTTCTGCAGTGAACTCCTGCAGATTATCTAGGCTTCAGGAAAAGCACCTTCCTTCTTCTAGCTGAGGATAGCTAAGGAGTGAAGCTGAGGTGTCCCCAGTCTGGAGCAGCATTCCAGTAGCAGGTATTCCAGCACCCTGGAGTCCTTGGCCACAGCACCACCTTCACAGAGATTTATCACAGGTTTTCCAGCAGCCTGTCCTGTTAGCTTGAAATTTATCAGATATTCTTGCAAAGGAATCTTGATGAGATTTCACCTGTGATTCATGTGGTTTTCTGAAACAGTTTTGGGTTTCAATAAAATTTTCATGCTGTTCAGTTTCTCTGTTTGAGTCTATTTTACCTAGTATTTCTCCTAAGTATGAAGTATGGATTAAGATGGCCTAGAATGCACACGTGGACAGTTTTACACTACAGTCTAGATAATCACTTCTACTAAATCTTTTTAAACAGAAAAACTGCTACTATAGTAACTGAAGATAGCAAATAATTTCTATCAAAGGGTGTGCTCTGTTGATGGTTCGTAAGGGTGTTTTAAAGGGGCACAACCTTGCTTTTATATTTAGGTGAAAAACTCCGGATATCAGCAGACTTCCAAAATATTTAGGAATTAAAGACTACTCATACTAGCTGAAAATGAGTTCAAAAATCCCAGTCTTGTAGTGGATGTATTGCAGAAGAAGTGTTCCAATCATAAAGGTGGAAAGAAATGACTTTTCTTCTAAATTTCATAATGCTTTTCAGTACAGGCAAAATGCTGCCAAAAACGTTTGCTTACCTAATGTTTTAGTTCTATTGCATTAGGGATTACTAAAGGCCAGTAAAAATTAAAACCAAACCAAAAAACCTCTGTCCAAACCTCAAAAGGATGTAACTGTAGTTTTATCAAGATTACATTGGCTTTTGCTGAATTTAACCAGACCCTTCTCATATCTGCAAAAACTGTGCCTTAGTGTGAACAGGCTGTAAGCGGTATCATGAGCCTACTTTATTCTTGCAAGTTATCCTGTTAACACAAAGAGCACTCATTTCCTACGATGATCTCTGTTCTAAAATGTTTTGGAGAGCTGTGTTAAAATATCACAGCAGCAGTAAATTATTAGTAAATAATAAGCCTCAATATGCCTTCAGTGTTCCACAAGATGACTTCAGTTTTAAGGTGTAGCCTTCCACGCTGCTTACAAGGTAAATCATTTCGAAGTCTGCAGTATTTAGATGGACACCCATAGATCCACAAAGGAATATAGAAAGGGATGAAAAAAGACATACTTCCTTGCAAAAATAAGGGAGATATCATGTTTATTTTTTTAGCATGGATCTTAGCTAAATATTTATTGTTGTTCTGTCCCTTCTATAGTAGTTCCTTTGCCTGATTATTACTCATCATCCCCTTTTCCTGGATGAATTTGATGGAGGTAATAATTGTAAATGCCTGGAAGGTAATATCAGAATAACGGAGTAAAAGAAGCAATGGCTTCTATTCTTTGAACTGTAGGTGCCATCTGTACAAATGGCAAGTAATTCTGCGCACTCTCACAGACTCTTATCCTATCATATGACCTAATCCTTTCTTCCCCATTCCCAGATCAGCTTCAGTGATCCAAAAGATTGCTGCTCCTTGCTGTCAGTACGTGTTACAGTACATGGACTGAAGCGGAGCAGACCGTGCTCAGAACTACAGCTTTTACTCTGCATTTCCAAACCACTTAAGTGCCTATGTCTGTACCAAGTTTGGCCTCTGTGTAAGTTTTGTGAATGCAGGTACACAAGATGTACATCCAGAATTATACCTCATTTTACAATAAATCTATAATTCATGGTGTATGCATTTAGAATGAGAACCTTTGGTATTTCTTACAGACTTCATGGTTGTCAAAGAAGCCAAGCAGTTTTGTAACTGCTTAGAGCTTCTGTGATTTCTGAATGAAGAGGAATCAACACAACCGGGCTGGTACAGCCACCTGGCTTACAAAGTGCATCATTCAGGAAGGAGAACAAGTTCTTAAAAAGGTGAGTTATTTTCTCCCTGGTATCAGATAGGCCCTGCATGTTGAAACATGCCAGAGATTCAGTGAGTTAATAACATCAAGAAAGTGGTTCATAGCAGATACAAACTATCTACTGAAAACAATTCCATTTGTAAAACTGCTCCAAATTGTCAGACAAGGAGTTTTCTCTCCCTATATTGAGCGCTGACTGATGGATTCTAAATCTTAGAAGTTAAAGCTAGAACAGATCTATTAGCTTATCTGTTCTACTTCCAGGACAGCCTTATTCTTTGCCATATATTTTGCAGTGCTTTCAAGTTCTTTTATAAAATCTTCACACAGCCTCCCACCATATCTTTGGCATTCAACATACGTAATGGATATAAAATTAGAAAACATTTACTAGTATATAACATTTACTAGTATATAACTTCTGCCTAATTTCATGGCATTGCTTCCACAGCATAAGTCTTTTTCCTCTTATTTTCAGTTCTGCCATATCATTGCTGTGTCAAGTGCCACAGCAAAAAAGTATATTTGCAAAACTGGCAGTTTTTAACATTATCAACAATTTTCAAAGCAGCTCTGAACAGAATAATTACGCTGCTGATGTGAATGGAGAGCAGTTATGAGAAAGAAAGGCAAAATTACACTGAAGCACAGGGACAGATCTGCTAGTGGAAGCACACCAGAGCCATTAACGAGGACCAACAGGCCTTCCTGCATGTTGCTACATCACACACACCTGTTCAAGAAATGCTAAAAAGCAGACAGCTGTAATACAAACTGAGAGCCTTCTGTGACTGGGCAATTTTAATGAGTTCTTAATGTGTCAGGTTCATCACCAGGCATTTGTACGTGCTAGCTACAAGATTCTAAGTTGCTTAGAATGCTAGAAGCCTGGGTTACATTGACTGGAATTCAGGGGCTGAGTGATAGCATTCACTACCTTCCTTCCTCCACTCTGCTTCTTCAACCACAAATGTACAGTACCAGAGAAATTACATTTGTGACAGTTATTGTTTGCTCTGAGGAGATTCAGCTTTGATTTAACTGAAATGTTCAGAAGTCTCCATCTTGACAATAACTGTCCTACTTGACACACAGGAAAGGAGAAGAAAACACCAACAACAAGAACCCCCAATTACTCCAGTAGTTAGTTCCTAGATTACACAGAAACCTTGAGGAGAGTCTCAGAACATTAGCTCTTCATCTTCCAATAGTGTCAGATTGCAGCCCACCCACTAGCGCCAAGCAGCAGTCTCAATGTGAGTTAATACCTCTTGTTCTGCTTCAAAGAAGGGTCATTTTAGTTCACCCAGTCTTCTGCTTGCTTGTTCCATAAAACATACTTCCTAGGGCTCTGTTCCTCCTGACTGTGATTTTCTTGAATCAGTTTTTATTACTGTCTTTGAAATATTATACACAATTTATCATCACTGCCAAATGTTTGTCTAGACAATTAGCTATGTCTACAATACATCTTCTAACTAGTACAATATAATAGCAGTCATCATTAGTACTGAGCATTGTTAAGAAATCAGGTTTTATGAAGGGTTTTCACTTTTTACACCTTAGTAGACTCAATAATTCCAAATTTCAATTTATTTATTTATTTATTTATTTTCCAGGAGGGAAATCATGGAACAGTGAAAACATCTTAAAATCATCTTTTATTAATGTAAAATTTTCAGCTGTTATATTGTACTAGTTAGAAGACGTATTGTAGACATAGCTAATCAATGGAATAAAATCTCATTTTGGTCTTGTAAACACAGTAGATTTTCAGACTAAATTGCAATCGGGAAATGTTTATATGATTCAAATATTTTCTGTTGCATTTTTTAAGAAGTTTCACTCAGAAAGAAAGGTTTGATTTCTACAGAATTTTGAAATATTTTTGCTGTTCATTTTCAAACACAAGTCTTGCCAGAAAAAAAATAGCCTTGCATGTTTATTTTTGTTTCTTCCCTTTGGTCTCAGCAAATGTCAGCCCAGAAGTACAGCAAATATTTTCATATTTTATTCCTTTAATTTGTAACAAAATACACCATATATGTACAGTGTATGCCCATGAGTAAACTCCATTATATTCTGAATATCAGTATAGTCCAATTGCATCCCAGAAGATTCAGCACATACATAAGCCTCTTGTGTGCATCTCCTTAAAATAAATTTTACTCGAGAGGAAGACATGCTGTGCTCAGATAAAAAGCTAGAAAGAGGTGTGAATCAAGAAGAGAAGTTTTCTAATCAACTCTGAGTGGAAGAGGGATGTTCTGCTGTCACTTAAAGGACACCTATGCAAAACTACCTGTAATATTATAGCTCCACAGAGATTTCTCATGGTTTTAAGTATTAAGCAATGCTTGTGTTTTAATAATAGTTCCCCATGGGACTGTGACAACTACTAGGCTTGACAAAAGAACTGCACTATCAGCTGTAAGAAAAGCTCAGCATTAGCACAGAGCCAGCCAGTACTGCGGCAGGGGAGGCCTCAGCTTCTAGCTTCTAAAAAGAGTACTTTTTTAAGATGACATATTCCTGAGAACTGCTGAGAAACTACAGCAGCCTCTACCCCATCTAAGAGATGGGGTACTTGCTGGTTTGTTTTGGGTATGGGTTTTTTTTGTTCATATTTTAGTTCAAGGACAGCAAAATGCCCTGACGTTTGAAAATGTGTTCAGAGTTAAAAAATATTTTCAGGATTACAGCTGACATCAAATGTGTCAGATATGTCTGGTTTTTAGGTGATACATTTCTCTTCCCTTCTTGAGCTGAGCTACTCATTACTGCAAGATCCTGATTGTTATACATGCTCCCTTTTCACCAAGGAGACACATAAGGAAGATGCATGTGTTCATCACACTGTGCAAAATTAAATAACAAAGCAACAACACACACTCCAGACTATATAGCTTCGTGTAAAGACACTGTAAAGCAAAGTCATAAAGCGTGTCCTCCAAGCTCTGTCATTACAGTCTACACGCATACCTTATACACATGCAACATAGTTAACTTCATTACATTTTAATATTTTTTTGCATTTTGGTAATAATAACAATATACTTGGCATTCTCTCACTGAACACAGAGAAAAGACAATTTTAACAGACACACACAAATACACACATACTCTTTTATACAGTTAGGAAAGGATTGAAATAGCAAGTGACTAAGTAGAAGTGAACTGTAAAAAAAACGTAATTCTATCTCACAATAGTCAAACGGTTTGTCTTCTTTTTATTAAATTTTAGATTTCATTAAAAAACAGAAGGACAATGAAAGAAAGACAGGAAAACTGCAGACAGAAGAATGGAGCTTTTGCTCCTAGTCTGACTCAACTCAGCACCTCAGCATTGGCCCTACCAGTGTTCAGAATGGCAGCCTTGTTTTACTCTCAGGCACTTAAATTATCATTTTCCTCAAGGAGTTGATGCAGGAAAAGAATTCTGACATTTGCTCAGCAACAACGAAGCAGTGAGATAAATGTTTGGCATTTCCCAGCCATTTGCTGACAAACTTTCTGAATCAGTTCTGAGTGAAATGGCAGTCCCATGATGGCACTCAGCAGGCCTTGCTGCCTGGCCTCCATGCCCTGACAACCTTGTGACTCTGACCTATGGCATTTTATGGCTGCGCACAAACCTTGCCTGTCCATAGTTCGGTCATAAATTGGAACAGAACAAGACAGTGCAACTTTATTTTGACACAATTAGATTGTGTATGGTAGCTGATTCAAGGTAGTTTTCCCCTAACATTGTGGTAATGTTGTTAGAGTTTACTACCAGCTTATAGCTGAAGTGCCAGGGCAAAAAAAGAAAGAGTACTCCCAGACTGCTGAATGTTAGAAGTTACAGTACCATTGTGGCTTTTCTATCACATCTATCAAGTCAACAGCTCTCTAAGAAGCGGATTAAAGCACTTGCAGTGAAGAAATTAGCTCATATTTCAGTGACATCAACAGTCATCAGATCAATGTATGAAAAGATTTGGAGCTTTGCAGTGAAGAAATTAGCTCATATTTCAGTGACATCAACAGTCATCAGATCAATGTATGAAAAGATTTGGAGCTTGTCTGCTTTCTTTAGGCTGTGTGAAGATGTTTAGGTGTACCATCTCAACAAGCAAGTGTCACAATAACTTTCATTTTACAGCAAGTTAATGCTTTCAGACAAGGAAGGTTTCCTCCAATGGCTTCACTTGTTCATAATGCTGCTGATCTCCATTCATTGTGCATTCTTCTGGCACAGCATGGATGTGGGCAAGGAAGAAACTAAGGACTGCAGTTCAACACCACCATGCATCACACATGAAAAATCCTTAGAACCTCTCCTGCCACCTCATAATCTTACTCTTTGGAACAGACAGCATCAGTGAATAGCCATGACCACCACAGAGGCAACCTGTGCTTCAGCCTGATACTCAGACAGACACACAACACACAAGGCATGCGTATATTTATCTATTTGTATATGATTCTGATCCCTGCAAGCTGGCTGCAGGCCAAGCACTGTTCCAGTCAACATCTATGACAGTGGTTTTAGTGGCCAGTCAAGGTTCCTCTGTCTCATCTGCAGCTGACCTGGAAGGAGAAGAGTAAGGCCAAGAAAGGGGAGAAGGAAGAACAATGTTTAGAATAGCTTTCTTATAGCGCATTGTTGTTATGGGAGTGACAAAGCAACAGAAACATAAACACAGGAGATCTCTTTCAAGTACACAGAGTACCTGGAAGTTCACGATGCGGAGTTAGTGCCGGCAAACACAAACCGACACAGTGCTGACAGCCCTGCAAGCAGAGCTGTTGTGATGGAAGTCGGCACAACCCCTAAATACAGACTCTGACACTGACTTGCCCTTAGCCATCTTCACTTAGTATTTGGATGAGTGGGCATCAAAGTCTTCTGTTGTTTTTTTTTGTTGTTGGTTGTTTGTTTTCAATCTTCTGAGTCTTCCTCTTTTCTCTTTTACCAAAGTTGACAAAGGCTTCTGCATACACCAGGAACTGCTTGTCACCAAAGCAGTCACACAGTAACAGCAGAGCATGGCTTTAGGAAACAGTGATCACTGATGTTCAATATCAACCTCAGAATCCAATGTTGATGCATTGGCTGCAGTGTTTTCCACAGCAGTACAGGAAGCATGGCAAAGAGACAAAGGCATCAATTTCCCGGGCAGTATGAGAGTACTAAGAGATGTCACCACCTACAGAAGAAATGCCAGGAACACAGTATCAGGAATGTCTCCTTTGCAAAAGAGGCCTGTCTGTAGTATACAGGCTTTGATTAACATATTTGACCACTTGTCTTAAGTCATGAGGTGCAATAGTGTTAGCCAAGACCCAGGCATTCCTGAGCTCATTCCTCTGCTGCAGCTGCACTCTGCCTTACTGACAGTGTTGCCGTATAAGAATGCACTTGTTGACAAGAAGGTGCTAAGCGTACCACTGCTGTGCTCTACTTAAGAATTTTGGCCTCCAGGCTTAAGTAAATGTTGGCTGATGGAGTACCATCTCAAATGCTTCGTAAAAATGTGTTCGTTTTTTTTTTTAAAGAAAGGAGAGATTTTGTTCTATGGTCAAAAAGAGAAAATTGGACTCTATTTAAAACAGTATTTCTCCCTCACCTAAACCGGAATATGCTGTGCGAACAGTTCAGAAATTTTAATATTTAGACTCAGTCACTTGTTCCCTCTTCCAGCCCTCTTGAGAAATCCAGAGGCTGAAGTAGTTCAGCATCAGCTTTATGTCCAGAGGAAACAAAGCTACTCAGCTTCTGTGGGTCACTGATTTCACTGTAGAAGGAATCACCAGTTGAACAGTTAAGACACTTCAAGGCATGTTCCATGGAGAAGACAAAACCATTCACAGAACTATGGGATCACTGTGGAATTGCTGAATCGCAGAATTGTAGAATAGCTTGGGTTGGAAGGGACCTTAAAGACTGTCCAGTTCCAACCCCATTGTCATGGGCAAGGCTACTACCCACCTGCTGGGAATGCCCAGGGCCCCATCAAACCTGGCCTTTAATGCCTCCAGGGATGGAGCATCCACAGCTTCTCTGGGTAGCATGTGCCAATGCCTTTACCGCATTCTGAGTAAAGAGTTTCCTCCTAATGTCTGATCTAATTCATATTTGTCAAAGGAAAATCCTCACCAAAATTCACTGCCTAGCAGTACTAGTCTATGATTCTCCACAGAGCAGCAGTTATCTCCCCAGTCCATAATTTTGCTGAACTCCTCTCAGTGTTCAGGTCCTTCAGGACTACCTGTATGCATCTTTGATTTGCTATTTCCTTTAAAGAACTGCACCATATAGCTTCACTCTGATTCACCTTGTTTTTCCACATTCTCACTGCCATCAGTCTCACTTTTCGTAGTTTAAAGAAAGGTTCATTCAGTGGAGCAATGTCAACATACAAGTGATTTTAATTAAAGCACAAACAAATCACAACCTCATTTATATTCAGCATCAGGAATATTTCTTAGCTGCTGTAGAACCTTCTGCCTGTAATTCATCAATGCACCTACGTGTAACAGTAAGAGCAGGGCTTCTGGATGCTACCATGAGGCCCTGAAGCCTTTAAAAGAGCCTGGAAGATCACAAAGCTCTGTGGCAGTGCCAGGTGAGGATGAAGTACAGTCCACAGTGTCCCCTGTGTCCTGCTTTTCACATGAGGAAAATCAAAGCTTAGAGGCGAGAATGAAATCACAGCACTTTCTAAGGGCTACACTGATCTAGATCACAGAGTCAGGATTTAGAAGGTAAAACCCCAAGGACATTTGCTGTGGAATAAAAGCATGATCTCATTTATGTGTGCCTTCTGTGTTGTGCACTCAACTCAGAATGGCATGCTTTCCACACAGGCTGTCCACCCTGTAGTTTATGAATCTAGATGGATATCCAAGACAATTCTCATAAATATTGTGCATTATGCATACAATTAATTGAGTTTGTGTGTACTGATGTAGTACCAGTTCCCTTCAGGGGGTCACACATAATACATAAGAAAAGTATATACTTAAAAAAAAAAAAAAAAAAAGCAGTGACAGAAAAAGCACCTTCCTTCTTTTTCACAAGTATTACTGGAGTTTCTTTGTCACATATTGTTATGGGCAGCTCTTCCTCATATATGGGCTTATCAGAATTTGTTGCTAATGGAATTTGGAATTTCAGGCAGTCCTATACTGTACCCAGTATTGACAGCCAGACATCAAAGTTGTAGAGGGAGAAAAAAGGCAACAAGAAAGTATGCTTTGTTAGTCTGTTTATCTGCAAGAGTTGCTTCTGTAACTACTTTCCAGTTCTGTGACTACAGCAATTTTCCTTCTTCAGCAATTCCGTGGTTTTGCCTCATTGCCCGGGTGCTTTTAGATTGTTCCCTGAGCCTAATCCTCTGTCCTTTTCACTGTGTTCACACAGGTTACCAAAAATTTGTTTGTAGATACTGTGCAGCACTTAGCAGCAGTCTTCCTAGAAAGCTTTAATTTCCTCTGAAAGTAGATTTTCTACATCCTGATAATAATGGCAAAACAATGCAACATAATAATGTTGTAATAATGACAGCAAAACTAAACACAAAACCTAGTAACTGCCAGTTAGGTTAAACTAAAGGAGTGTGCATTCATAACAGATTTGTATCCTGGTTGTGCTCACATCCTAGGTTGCATCAAGAGAAGTGTGACCAGCAGGTCAAGAGAGGTGACCTGTCCCTCCACTCCGCTCTCTAGAGACATTACTTGGAGTACTGCATCCAGCTCTGAGGCCCCAACACAAGAAGGACATGGAGCTGTTGGAGTGGTCCAGAGGAGGGCCACAAAGATGGTAAGAGGGCTGGAACAATTCCCCTACAGTGACTCAGGCTCAGAGAGTTAGGGCTCTTCAGCCTGGAGAAGAGAAGGATTTACAGAAGATTTACCTTACAGCAGCCCTCCAGAACCTGCAGGGGGCCTACAGAAAAGCTGGGGAGGGATTTTTTATAAGGGCATGTGGCGACAGGACAAGGGGAAATGGCTTTTAACTGGAAGACGGTAGATTTAGACTGGATATTAGGAAAAAAATTTTTACTGTGGGGATGGTGAGACATTGGAACAGGCTGCCGAGGGAGGCTGTTGATCCCCTCTCCCTGGAAGTGTTCAAGGCCAGGCTGGATGGGGCTTGAGCAATTTGGTCTAGTGGGAGATATCCCTGCCTAATGCAGGGGGGTTGGAGCTTAAAGATCCCTTCCAACCCAAACCACTCGAGGACACTAGGATTCTATGATCCTTTTATACCAATGCAGCTTGAGTTACTACCAAATAAATACAATGTACACACAAGTCCCAAGGTACAATCAGTATAAGGCAAAAAAGTTAATCTTTCTTTGTGCTGCTCTTGCTGTGGAGATCTGACCATGTAAAACTGAAATGAACAGAAGGCACTTACTGAGAGTTAATAAGGACCAAATTCTGTCACAAAACAGTTTTTGTGAAATTTGAGAAGTGTATTTTTAGAATAGGAAGTCAAATGTCAGTGTGAGCCTACAAACCCAGTTAAAACTAATCACAACACTGCACATAAATCAGCCACTGGGTTATTTCACCTACTGTCACAGTAACTACACTTCTTAGAGCAGCATCACCCACAGATTTTCAACCCGTTTATATCAAATACATATCGTCATGTGGCCCTGGCCTACAGACACCCCTGAAAATTCCATCCCTTTCCTCCAGACCAAAATTAGCTACAGATGGCTCCCAATTTGCTTTTGCTCATTGAATGCCAAACACAGGGAAGAAAAAACATACAGTATTAGACTACACATCATAAGGCATCTATAATGCTTCACTGAAAAAGAGCTTTCCAGGATGATGCTGAGATGATTTAATGCTTAAAGCTCTACAGAAGAACAGATACACAAGTGGAACATAAGGGTGAGTAGCTGAGCTGTTCTCAAGCACCCCATTGTAGACAGCTCCAAAGCTTGTTGTATATTGGCTGCGGGTGTCTGAGCTGGGCATTTGTACAAAGCATTTTATCTATGTGTAGAAATGTATAGGTCAACCAATTCTGGTACAATTATCTCTATGACAGTTAAAACTGCATAAATCTTGCCACAATACCCTCCTCCCTAAGACTGAACACATGGGAATTTATTCAAGCGTAACTACTGCACTATAATTAGATCAATATAGTCCTACTGATATAAACTCTAATACAGAAAGTCCTACCAAAATTGCTACAAAAAGCAATACTGATTCACCTTGATTTGTTTTGCCACGTTCCTTTACTTCTATTTTTGTATAAAGGAAAAGGAAAAAGCATGCATTCTCTGGATAGAGCAGAAGAGAGATTTTTTTGCATTCTCTGGTGTAGTATATCTTCCTGTGTCAACACTAATTGCTATAAAACTTCATATCAACCATAAGGTAGCACAGTATCTCTGAAGCCAGAAAATCAAAATTCAATACAGTTTGTTGCTGTTGTTTTTTAGCCCCCTAAAAGGCTTGACAGAACTCAGTGATCTACAACTAAGGGAAAAAATGGCAATTTTCCCACTCGCACTAATTAAATATAATCACAGCTGACAAGTAACTGTTTCCCTGAGGGGCTCACTGAATCTGTTTGAAAGCTCTAACTCAAGATTAAATCAAAGTACAAACAGTTCCAAAAGACATCAGAGATAACACACTGACTACTGGAATATTAAACTATAACATCCGCCCTCTGACATGAATCAACTGATTTCTTATCTGTCCAGTTCTAATCGTGATGAAAATCCCTGTTCACCCCAGTTCAACACTATTCTTCTCTTCTGCCTGCGTGCAGTAATTTACTCTTTTCTCCACAGCGAGTAAAAAACTGCAGAAGTGAAACAATGAACTCTTTCACAGAAAGAAAGAGAAGAAAATAAAATGCCTTTCACCGAAGGTCTTTCGCTCTTGGTCTCTTTTCCTAAGAAAATGGCTGCCTAGGCATTTTTAGAAAAAGCTAAAGAAGCAATTATTAAAAATGTAATGGTCAAAGAGGACACTCTTTCCACAGAAAAGTCCTTATCTATGCAGTTTCAACGTTAAAACAGCTAGACCTAGATCAGTTGTAGGCTGGTACCTATCTATAAGAGTTGGAGAATATCTGCAGGCAAATGGAGAGAGATGACTCCATCTCTTCATGCAAGTTAGCAGGCCTTCACACTGCAAGTCTCTGCAGAGGACAGTTGCCCATGGCCCTGAGCAGCACTGCTGATGCTGGCCATGCTCACACAGCTCCAAAACTCCACTGGCCTGGAACTGTGGGTGAAGCCAGTGTGTTCCCCAAAGCCCATCCTTCTGGCAACATGGTGAGCTCTGGGCTTCCGCTCCTGGTTCAGGCCCACTCCATACTTACACACAAACATGAGAAAGCTGACACAGCTCCCCTACACATGCAACATATCTTGTAGGAAGATGGGTGCACTGACCAAACACAGCACCACAGCACCTTACGTGGCAACAGGCTAGGCAGAGGTCCTCCTCCTACCTCAGTGCTGCCTGCTGGCCTGGATGGCCGGACCTATACTAGTGATGTTGGTATCATAAATCCCACCCAGACAAGCTATGCAAAACCATAAAAAAGAGATCCAGCCAAGTACTCAGCTTCTCCAGGTCTGCCAGGTCTCTCCCTTTAGGAAGCTACTAATTAGCAAATTCAATTGAACTGGTGATTGGTAAAGGAATCTGATTACATGGAACAACTTGGGACACTGGGGTTTTCTTCTTTTCTTTCAGTGGTGCACCAAGAGGTCAAACAATAATTTCCATAAGGATTCCTGGATTTCTTAATAGGATCGCAACAGAACCTTATGGTATTAATTAAAGCTGGCAGAACTGAAATTTGTACCCTATCCCCTCAACCCCAAAGATCTTTCTTTCATGAAATTTTGATTTAAAAAAAAAAAAATGTTCTTATTGTTCCTCTGAGTCTTTTAATATGCCTGTCCCTCTTTAAGAAAACAGTCTTAGGCTGTCTCCGGGGCTTTGTTTAAGTATTATTTTCCCCTCCAACATATTCTTTTCATTAGAAAAATAATTCGTCATTTACTGCATGCTCTCTTCCTCTCAGAGGTTCAGCAGCTCCTGAAAAGCAGGAGTGCTTAGCTTCTCATAGGGGAAGCACAAGACTGCATCCCTTGGGGAGTACTAAGAGGGAACTGGGAAAAGGCTGAATGCAATTTCCATCCAACTGAAAAGCAGATGAATAGCTGCCCAGAGAACAAAGGCTGTGTTAGTTGACAGAATGAACTGAAACTAATCCAGCATTATGAGCCTGGAACTTTGACTCGGAGCATCTTCACATTTGTATTCAGCCTCTCCAGCTGGACAAGGATAAGAAAGGAGAGAGCCTTACATTGTACACCATACAGGGAGAGAGGTCTATGGCCCAGGCTGATTTAGACATTTCTTGTTTTACTGTTTAGCATTTTAGGAAACTTAAGTCACCTGAGCTGCTACACCTATCAGTTACTCTCTTAGCTCAAATAGGTGAGAAGAGTGTTATAACTCCTTATCACTCTGTAGGACTGACATGAAAGGTGGTCAGCAGAGCTAGCTCAACAGGATGACTACCTCAGCCTAAAAGGTGACTTCCATGAAGTTTTAATCAACTCAGGAAATTACATCCCCATATTTCCAGCTTCCTTCACCGCAACAGAAGAGCCAGATGCTAAATGAAAGTTAACAATGCAAAGCCAGATGCTGAAACGTTCATTAATGTCAGAGTAAAGGAATGTAAGATTTCAAGAAATGCACGCAACAAGTAATTAAAGCCTGTACTGTAATGCACAACTTCAGGGAGCCTGAACTAAGACTGCCCCAGCAACCCTGACTTTTAAATGCTATATTCACTGCATTCAGGTTTCTTTCTCAGAGGTTTTTAGAGTTTGCTTATGTCTGAATGGACAGCATCACTTCTTTAAAAGCTTGCTTTAAAGGCAAATTTGAAAATCATGGATTTTGAAAATATACTATTTTTGTAGGAAGAAAAGAAAGGAGTCACTTGCATTCATGTGAGAAGCTTCAAATTGAATGATGCTTGCCTGTTGCTACAATCCAGCAAAATGCTGTGGTCACGGTGACCATGAGAAGGTACCTCCAATAGTACTTGGTTTGGATTTTCATAAAACACCACCACCTTCTTCCCGGAAACATGCTTCTGAACTCCCAGTTCTTACACTGAAAATGTAATCTAGTTGCAGATACTCTGGTAGTTATTTAGCAGATCCCCATAATAATAATATCAGGGACATTAGGAACTGAAAATATACAGCATAAAAATTAGAAAGTGCTCATGTAACTAGAAAATGCTTCTGAAAAATCTTTAGTGAATCACTGGAGCTCCTGAGCCAAGGGAAATCCTGATGAAGATGGTGCATGGATCATTTTCAACAAAATCAAGATTTGCTAAGAAGGGATGCTAATATTCTTCTGTGGGTGATAAGCACTAGCAAATATACAGTTCCTGTCCATTTCCCCAACCACAAAGAGTGAATTCGTATGTGGATTAATCATGTCATGACCCCAGAGTCAGACCAGCCATGCCTACTACAACAGAATAAACTGTAAGATTTTATCACAGTTCTTCATTTCAATAATACAAGCAGCAGTGCTTACTGAACATCCCAAATAAGTATATATACATATTAATATACTATTAAAAATAAGGGTTGGTCTTTTTGGAGACATAGATGAAAACCAACAACATTAAAATCTGCAGTCTTAGATGCTCCAAAATTTAATCTGGGTTAGTAATTTGCATTGCACATTGAACATACACTGACTCACAGTAATTACTGATGTACCTGGAAACAGCGACTACTTGCAAATAGGCTGCACATCAAAGATTAACTTTGCAGCTAATTTGTTCTTATCATTTTAGGGACTTAGATAAGTGCATATTTTAATCATGTCATGGTTTCTAGAAAGATGGTCCATAGGATTACTTCTGCACTAGCTCCTGTGAGCTGCCAGATAATTCCTTTCATGGGTAGGGCGTGTCCAAAATATCACATCAGGTAAAAGGGAGACAAAATCAAGCAACATATCAAAGTCTACTCTGAGAACTGATTTGAAATTTTAGGGGAGGGACAGTGGCACCAGACCAGAAGTTGCTCAGGGGCAAAGAAACACAGCCAAGTGCCCTCAGCAAATCCCTTCTAGGCAGCTTTGAGCCTACAAGTAGCCAGCAGATCTACCATCTCATTTAACAAAAAACACCATTTGTGACTATAACCTCTCTAAAGTCACCAACCCACTGACTTGGCACAAGACTTACAAGCATGACCAAATTTAGAGCTGAAACAAGCACAGTCTTTGCACAAAGCGGTGATGGGAGCCAGAGTGTGGAAAGCCTGCCACGATGTTTCTGTCCCAATATGAATGCAAGAAAACTCAGTGGCATAGAGACACACACAGCCCTCATCTAGCTTTGTGTCTAGAACACACACCACCACCACCACCAAACATCTGCAAGCTGGAGAAGGACTTGCGCATTAACGCTGCTCCGCCAGGTGTCAGGCATAAAATTCTCATTAATTGCTGGACATTTAAGTGCAGCACTGAGGCTGTCAGAAAAAACTGAAAATCAGTGGCACACTTGAGTGCTGGCTGGCTATGTCTTCACAGAGGGACTACTACAGTAAATCAGTAAGAAGTGGAATTTCCATAAAAGTTTCCAAGCCTTAAGTTATAACATTTTCATGTGATATGGCTGGTATTTAATTTCACTGTTTCTGCTACAGGGAAGGGGACCTGAGTGGATTCATCAAGACCTCCTACTTCCAACTACTGCACTACCGTGAGAAAATTATAAAAGAAGATTGGGAAAAAAACACTCCAGCTACCACACACAAGGGAAGCAAAACTTCTCTGCAGGACATGGTCCACGTGAGGAAGCAGACGCCAAAGCCACATCTTTGCCTTCCCATGTTCCTATTTTCAGTAAAGATGTACAGCACAGCTATCTTACAAAACCTCCATACAGCATCAATACAAAGCCTCTGGTGCAATTCTGAATACAGAGATTTTGCTTGATCTGAGACATTTTAAGTTTCTTTACAGAGATATTCATAGAACAATAATTAAAACTTTTCCCTACTTACTCCTACCCCTGTTTAAATGTGTGATATTATACCAGGCCTAATTGTATGCCTGTCATCTCTGTTACCTAATATCAGTTATCTCACTGCTAACCACTTTGGGGTCATCATACAGATCATCTTGAATGAGATCACACAAGCGTGTGTGGGACATCTAGGGGCTCAGGCCCAGCCAGCACAGGTTCATGAAAGGTAAGTTCTAATCAACCAATCTGATTTCCTTCTATGATCGAGTGACCTGCCTGATGGATAGGGAAAGGTGTTGATGCTGTCTACTAGACTTCAGCAACACCTTTGACACTGTCATCCCCAGTACTCTTCTGGGGAAGCTGGAAGCCCATGGACAGGTATTCTTTGCTTTGTAAATAACTGGTTGTAGGGCCAGAACCAGAGAGTGGTGGTGAATGGATTTACATCCAACTGGCATCCAATCACGAGTGGTTTTCCGCAGTGGTCAGTATTGGGTCCCAGCCAATACCCAGCCAATTTCTTGCCCACTCTCCTCTACTCCACCATAGGCCTCCTTGGCTGCAATTTCATCAATAATTGGCTTTAATATCACTTTCATCATTATGGCTTTGATATTGATGAGTATGCAGGTCAGATAAGGGAGTTGTGCAGTTTCAAGTCCCCAGTGAAGTGCATCTTCAGACTGAACTCTGGATATCAGCATATAGTTGCCATTTGTACCTGATAAGTTGCCCCACAGAAGAAAGAAAAAGTGCCAAACATGACCTATTATCTGGGATTTAGGCAAAAAGGAATGTTTAGCGGGTTTACTGTATGACTACTGGTCTGCATCCATGCAGTGCCCAGCCAGAACAGCACACAGGTGCCCCGATCTCCTGTCTCATCTCATCTCCCTTGTGCACCCATCCCGAATGGTAACACATTTTTTTATTTTTTTTTGGTTAAAGATTGTGCTCCACTAACATTAGGAAAATACTTTTGATCTCAAATGGTATCTCAGTTCTTGCAGGGTACTGAAAGAATATTAAATTAGCAAAGTGAAGCAAAAGAAATTGCAGAATGTCAGTACTACTGTTACATCTCAAACAGGTTATAGTGAAAATACCACTGCCTCACAGAGCAAGATCCCCCTTATATAAAGCCTACTGTATATACTACCAGATCACTGTTGTTCCAAAAAAGTACCTCTGGAAGCAGCATAATAAAATCTCACCCTTCTCCTCTTACAAAAGAAAGAAGGTAAGCTGATGAAAACAGTTATTGTCATTATAAATGTTCTGGCACTTGGAGTCTGTAGCACAGTCAGTCTGAGATAATAGCACCAAGACACATCTGTAGTATAAATTTGGCCCTTAGGTATCTAATCACAAATTTGGTTGGAGGCAAGTGAAAAGCAAGGTCTCAGCATTAGCAGCTGTACTTAAACCTTCCCCTGCTTTTATCACTTTCTGCAGACTGCAGCAGCAAAAAAAATAGCAAAACATAATAATAATAATAAAATCAAGTATAAAGCTGTCAGTTACAAAAAATATAAAATAAAAAATGCATAATTTTAGATTATTGGTTGTACTTTAGCAGTAAGTTTCCTTTTTGCTAACAAAATCAGATTTCATGGAACTCAATTATCCTTATCTTTGTTTCATATTTTATGAGCTGTAGTAATCATTTTATTCAGGACACAGCTCATAGGTGTACTGCCTATCTTGAAGTTCTAGTCATAAAAATGGAAAGAAATGTTTTAAATATTAAAACACACTATTTGGCGTTATATTCTACTATGCATTTCCAATGTTGAAGTGACAAATCAAATGAAGTGGAAAGACTCTTAGTGAGATAATCCACTTCCTTCCACAAACTTCTTGAATAATAGAGAAAAATCAGGGCTGAGATGATATTCAATTACTTTCTGAAAGCCAACCATTTAAGAAAAGTATCTGAGCACTTGATCTCCTTCAAGGAAAAAATGTTTATCTCCTCTGTGCCTTGTTTGAACACAAGCAAAAGACAGCTTTCTTCAGTGTATTAAAAAAAAAAAAAAAATCTTGCACAACTTATTGATGAGATACTTAGGAAGAGTGAAGGTCTTGTGGAAGAGAACTGCCAATGTACTAAAAAGGTTATCAAGAACTTGCAGACACATAATTGGATGAACAATTAAGGACCTCAGTTTCCACAGGGGTGAGAATCCCCTGTTCCATTTTTTTTGTCATGGAACTGGGCCAAACCAGCCCATAAACCGTTGACATTTTGGGGGGGGACAATGTGGCTCAACAGCTACCTTGGCTGGGTAGAGCTGTACTTTTAGAGCAAATCTCTCTCTGTTCTCAGAGAGCTTCATAAGAAAGCTTATCTGCACAGCAGGTGCTGAACTCAAAACACGGCCTTGAAGTCTGGACAAACTGCCAACTTTCCTGGGACATTTGTAAACTTTTTTGGGTGCTGTCAGCTTGTTTTAGTAAAGAGAGAAGAAAAAAAAAATGCTTTCTCTTTTAAAAGTGCTCTTAAAGGGACTGCATTCCATTGTTTTTCCCCTTTTAATGCTCTCTGGGACTGGTACCGGGACTTGGCAAGACGCCCTCCAGTTCACGATATTCAGTTTTCCAAACTGAATAATCCCATGTTCAGGCTCATCAAGGCATGCTAGAAGCTGAACTAAATTCCCTCCTAGCTGAACGAGACAGACTCCAAGCTGAGCTACAGAGAGTAAGCACTGAAGATGACCAATCAGATCAACCACAGGTTGCACCAGAATTTATGTCAGTTGCCTCTGTAAGAGGATAGAAAATGAAAAGAATCTTGACTCCCTTAGAAGAGAATAAAGAGGAGGAGGAGAAAGTAGAGGATGCAGACACTGTAAGAGAAGAGGAGAAAAGAGGTCCAGAGGAGAAGTTCCGAGATCTAGGGTATCCGGAGGGGAAGGCTGAGATCCCAGTAAGATCACGGTCACCAATGCTTTGGGGGGTAACAACAAGTCCTGTAGGAGCAGGAGGTGAGAAAGACATTGTCACCATCATTATTCGTCTCTGAAAATGAATGAAATTTGAGGTATGAGTAAAGACTTCACACCACCCAAACAAACCCATTGTCACCTGGTTACTATGTTGTTGGGACAACAGGGCCAACAGTGTGTGGCTAGACAGTAGAGAAGCTCGCCAACTGAGTAGCACTGCCAGGGACTCTGCCATTGACAGAGGTATTAGTACATGCCAGAATGAGTCCTTCACTCTCTGGAAGTGGGTGCTGATAGCCGTGAAAGAAAAATACTCCTTCAAAGATGGTATAATGCCTGAGAAAAAGAAATGGACTGCTATGGAAAGAGGCGTCCATTATTTGAGAGAATATACTGTGGTGGAAATGTTACAAGACCCCAGATTCAACCATGACATTCAGACACATAATGACAAAGAATGCAAGATTACAGATAGGTGAACTAAACCAAAGTGCTTGGGAAGGTATCAGCAATGCTCATTCAGTACAGGCCTAGAAATGTCTATTAATATGCTGAGATGGAATGCCATCTCCCAGCAGAAATTCTCACTACCTCTGCTGCTTTTAAGCTCTGTTTCCTTTTTATTATTATTCCAGATCAGAATGTGAGGGAGCATGCAGCATTACCCAAAATGGAAGGACAATCTGGCAAATTAATCTGGGTAGACAGTTCTGCCTGAAGTGTGCATTCCCGTCTGCATCATCATTGCCATACATACAAACTCAGCCAAACAGTATCCTTATTCTTTTATACACAAATATTCTATTACTCCATTTGTATAAAAGACTACCAAAGGTTCAAAACTGATGATGTCAAAGACCTCAAAGGGGTCAGGAACACCTGACAGAGAAATGTCATGGTGCTGAGATGACAGATAAATGAAGTCTGTAAGCTCGTGGTGCTTTGGAGTGTAATGAAAGAAATGCCTTCTCTGACTTGCTAACTGTGTATATTCATTGTATTTCAAACTACATTTCCAGCAGCAGCTGCAAGCTTTCCTCAAAAACATCTCACCCCTGGAAATGAAACATGAACAACAATCTTAATGAAAATTACTTGCATTTGTTCACACTGCCAGTACTTTCAAAGCAGACTGAGTTACAGACTTGCCAAAACAAGCAGACCAACACTTCTGGAAGGAGTTTGAGGCAAACAGCTTGTGAGTGAAAGATCATCAGGCATGTTTTTAAATTCACAACTTAAGTAAACATCTTCTAAGGCTCTATATCAAGAAGAATGATACATGCACAAAACAGGCACACAAATAATTTGTTTGCAGAAGTCCAAACTGCCTTCTTTCAGCAACGAGAAGCTATGGAGACAGATTAATTCACCTCCTGGTTTCAACGACCTGCTTTGTTGCTATTAGAAAGCACTGAAGTAAAGATTTTTGAAGGCTTTTATGAATTCTGGCTAGGTTGCCTGCTAGATGTCATAACTATTATATCTTGAAGGAAACATTAAGCTCATACTTAAGGTGTAGCTTAGAATAACTTTGACACATTATCCATCTGACATAAAGGCTATCTCAGTTGAGGTATGCATCAACCAAGGTACCTTCTCTGGAAAGTCGTGTTTTAACCTCAGTGAGAGCTACAGCACAAATACCGGGGGGGGGGGCGGAATGAAGTGACAGCAAATACAGGCATTACATGTAAATTTGATGTTATCAATTAATGAAATTCCTTTAATGAATAATTATGTGGTTACAGGGAAGTGACTTTTAAGTCACCTTTAAAACTGTAAGAGGTACTACCATGTCATTTCATACAATATTGCATCTTTCATATGCCACAAAAAGATTTTAAAGACAGAGAATAATAATCACAATCTTATGGCATTTGTATTTTAATTTAAAAGAGTGTATGTGTACTTTCAGTTTCAACACTGAGAAACTTTTATAGTAGTGCTTTCCGAAGGGAATAAACTTTAGATAACACAGGACAAATTTTCAGTTGGTCTTGCTCTCCCAGAAGAGCATATATAATACAGAAAACTAGGTTTGCTGACATAAATTATATGTATACTGATCACTTTTCATTCAGTTCTGCAGGCAAATATTTATGGATATTACCTTTAGGCACCTGAGATTTGAACCAACACTCAAATAAAGGGATTGATTACCAATATTCAAATACTCTACCCTCATTGCAAAAGGCTATAGGTGTAAAATAAAGAGAAATCCAGCTCCAACTAAACTATATCATTTCTATTTAAATATATACCCCTCTAAAGCATCTCAGTATTTGTTTTATTTATTTAGTTTATTTTAAGAGCACACAAATACTGCTTTTAAACTATTCATTTTTCTTTGAAGTAAATTTTTTTTACACAGTGGAACTTTTTCTAGCTTTATGACATTTAACAGTTATTATTTACTTTGCTCTGTAACTCTCATTCACTTCTGTTCACCCATATCTAGTTTTGAAGTAAAAATAATATAAATAATACGTAATGCAAATAATGCTATAAAAGATTATAATTATATAACTACCTCTTAGAACTGGGTTCTATCAATAGCTCATACCACAAAAGATATATTTTAGCAGAAAGTTATCATAATACAAATTATTTTAAAACTTCAGTGAGAATTAAAGTTTTCAAAGACCAGTAATTCTGAATATCACGTTGTATGATGTATAGCCTTCTAAAGTTATCAGGACTCTTATTTCAGTTATCAACTGACCATGTTCCTCCTTACAATCAAGAATTACGCCGTAAAGACCTTAGGTGCCTCATCTTAGCCATAAATTTGGTTTCTATACATACAACACCCTGGAAACAAATTAATTACAACTTTGCTAGTATTGTGTGAGTCTCCATATGGCAGTACGAGCTTTCTCCTTTCCCATTCATTGATCTAGTCATAGCTCCAAGACATAAGAACTCCTAGGTCTTCTCTGTGTAAAGGATCTAAGAAGCTTAAAAGGGTACATTTATTTTATGCCTCTACCAATCCATAAGCAAAAGCTTCTTTCCCTGTGGAAATGTACCATAGATTAATTTGACCCAATACTGTACTACACATGAAGTTCCCATAGAAGATCACATGAGATCAGAAAGTATGTTCAGAGCAAACTCAGAATTATCCTCAAGTTCTTTCCAGCACCAGAGAAAACAAAAAATAGCAAGTTCCTGAAAAGTCCCATGAGTAGAGATTTGAAGTTTTTTTAAAGTTTCTAAGGGCTCTATGATTCTAAGACAGTCATAGATCATCACCAGTGGTATCTCTGCTAAATATTTACATTTCAGAGGTGACCAAATTATAAGTCATATCCAAACTCTCAGAATCAGAATCATTTGAATTGGAAGGGACCTTTAAATGTCATCTAGTCCAACTCCCCCATAATAAACAGGGACACCCACATCTAGATCAGGTTGCTCAGAGCCTGGTCCAGCCTTGTCTTCAACATTTCCAGGAATGAGACTTCCACAATGCTGGGCAACCCATGCCAGTGCTTCACTACTCTTACTGTAAACAAAAAAACTTCCTTATATCCAGACTAAATTTCCTCTCTGTTAATTTGAAACTATTTATAGAATCCTAGAATGATTTGGGTTGGAAGGTAGCTTTAAGATCATCTAATTCCAACCACCACGCTATAGACAGGGACACTTTCCACTAGACCAGGCTGCTCAGAGCCCCATCCTGCCTGGCCATGAATGTCTCCATGGTCCGCTTGTTCTGTCACAACAGAACCTGCTGAAGAGTCTGTTTCCTTCTTTCTATTATCCCCTATTTAGAAATAAACTAAAAAAATAAAAAAAATAAAAATCAAGTTCTGAAGAGATAGAAAGGTGGCCAGTCCCAAATGAAGGTCTTGCCTTATTACAAGGATCTTATTATCTCACACAGAAATCTGAGTAATTTCTGTCCCCTGAAGAAATATTTCATATTAGATATATTCACATACTGGTCAAATACTTTGAATTTACATCAGGCTCATTGAACTGTACTATAACAAGGCAAACTCTCCATAAGCAGAGATGGGTAGACCATCAAGTACTGTGTAGCTGCACAGACAAAGCTGAAAGAAGGTACCCATTATGAGAACAGGGACATGAGTATGCTGTATTAAAGAAACACACTCTGCAGGTACACCTGCTTTTGTAATGCAGATTCTCTGCTCAACTAAGCCCTCCTATCTCATCATCTGTCAACAGTACAGCCATAACACTCACCAACTATCCTCTCTTCTGATAAATTAAAACTAGAGCTGATTCACTACAAGTGAGACTTGGTCAAGATGTGCAGTTATACAACACCAGAAATCTGAAGGAAACAATCTAGAAAACTAAAATTACCTAGAGAAATGGATACACAACAGGTAACATACGTGTTTTTTTTGTTGTTTTTTTTTTTCCAGTACTGTAAGGAAGACACATGGCTGAACAGTATGAACAGTTTGTTTTTCTTCCCTACTAAGAAACAAGTAAACAAACAAAAAACAGCAGCTAAAATTTTGGCTATATTTTGGTAACTTCTCAGTATGATATGACCACGAGGTCAGTGTTGCCAGAATTCTCCTCTCACTTCAGCATACAGCAATGGTACAAAGAAGTATTTTAAATTCTGATGTTATAAGAAGTACATCAGAAATTTACTTCATTTCAAATGCTAATGTTTAACCACTTTTTATCAGTCATCATGTCACCTATTCCAAATCTCCACAGAAGTAACAAAGAACAGAATTACATCCAAGACTAAGAAAAATGGAAAAAGAATACTTAATGATTCTACATTTACCTCTTTCATTTATCAATCCAGTTGAGATAAAGGTCGATCATCTACACTGATGTACTTTTTAAATATAACACAATCCTTTTTCATAGAACTTACAGATAGCTGAGACTGAAACACAGAATATGAAAGAATGGGATACAAAACATCAAGCAACTAGGTGTTTGGCTAGTGGATGGGGTCAGCACAAAGGTCACAGATAACAAGTTAAAAGAAGTGCCTTTATCTTTACTGAAGTTTAAAGTGATAACACTACAGCAAGAATAATACAGAACAAGATGATGCACCTAACCATCATTACATGAGGATAGCAACAGTGATTAAGAATGATACATCACCAATTGCCCTAATCCTTCACTATCATCCAGATCCACAGTCAGTGGGGAACCCTGGTTGCAGCAAGGATTTGGAAAGCCTTTCCCAGTAACCAAGTCCTACACAGTATATCCATGTAGGTGAGGTCTTCAACCTCACTACAAGGGGGTCCACCTTTTATATTGTGGAACAAACAACTTTACGTGATAATTAGGCAGAACCTGGTTTCATTCTCCCTCCGAACTCCACCTCAAGCCTGGTCAAGGCTCAAAGAGAAGCCAAGGAAGTTTGTGTATGAGTAGGCCTTGCAACTATGCTTTTAAACATGGAAAGTTAGTACATTCTCATCACATTTTACCTACGCCACATCTCTTTGCCAAAGAGATGTTTTGCCCAAGATACATATTTTGCTAACGATCATAAATATTTTGCTAATGACCAGACAGTGATGGCATATAATGCTGTGTTGTGAGACTCATCTAGAGGTAACTGTTCAAGCCTTTGTACTTCACTAGGGAAAACAAGAGAGAGCTGACAAGGGCATGATCTCATGATCAACAGTAGCAAAAAAAATCTTGACAATCATGACCTTAAACTGGTTTACAAGATTTGAAACAAATCTATTTAATATTTATATTTATTATGAAAAATATTATAATTATTTGCCAGCAACAAATTTCAGTAAATGAACAATTCACATATGCACTTCAGGACAAATGGTTGGAAATAGCAGCAATTTTATTACTACACAATCTTTGTGCTTTGTAGGGCAGTAGCTTCTGATGAACACTTTTAAAAACTTGTGTTTTTTATGAAAATGCAAAACTGTATCTACTCTTACAACATTCCACAAATTGCATGCTTTCTATATGTAAAACACATAAGTTTTAAAGAGATTGAAATACAAACAGCACATTCCCAACTCATACTACATACTCATATTTCTGAACGCCTCAACCACATGGACCAGCAAAACGATCAGGAAAAGATTCAGGAGACACAGACAAATCTCTATTCTGATCTGCTTACAGCTGAACAATCAACTATTAGTATAACACCACCATCGTTTGCAATACATGTGAGTCTTGCTTAAAAAGTTATAGTGGTTATTTTATGAAATAGTCAATACATTTCTTCAGATAATTAGATATATATCTGAGATCTGAGTTGCTTCTCAGTGCATAAGTGATCAGACTGTGAACACTGTGAAATTCTTTCCTGCAGTGGACAGGATTTGATGTGATTGACTGACATAATTCACACTAG
This sequence comes from Odontophorus gujanensis, assembly GCA_013399175.1. NCBI lineage: Eukaryota > Metazoa > Chordata > Aves > Galliformes > Odontophoridae > Odontophorus > Odontophorus gujanensis. Next base: position 5,036 of record VXAB01003401.1, on the reverse strand, counting down.
TGGTATCCAAATATTTTTGGTCATGCATCCCTATCAGCAAAAGATTTCCAAGCATACACATCCAATATACGTATATTTATAAAAATATATTTCTGAAGTTCTAGCATTTTCCTCCTGCACCTTAACAGCACACTTTAGAGACCACTGATTTAGATTATATCAGTGACTTTAGCACCAGAGGTGCTCTGGATGGCACAGACACCTAGGCTTCTTCAGAGCTGTGCTGCAGAAACCATTTCAGTGTAGAAATACGTAATCTCTGTCCTTGGATATAGCTTGCCAATCACAAGTACAGGCTATCAAGCCCTACAGATTAGACTTCACCTTATGGTTTTGATTTTAGGATAATGCAGCAATTAAGAAAATTATATTAGTCACGGAGCAATCCACTGATACAAAGCTACCTTAAAGCATTATCAGAAAACAGTTCAAAGGGTTATTAAAGTATCAAAGGACTCCTAAGACTTCTCAAGGAATAAAAATGAGAGATGATGGCATGCTCTGAGAGGAGACAGGCTATTCTGAATAGCCAATGAACTGATACATCTTTGGGAGCCTATAAGGTCCTGAAAGTTGAAATGAATCAAAGAAGATTAGGATACCATTAGTACAGTGAGTGAAGGAAACTAGAAATGCTGCTTAGGACCAGCACTGCAAGCCAAACTGAGGGACTCATCTGCCACACTCACAGCTCAGGTTGCTTCAAACCAACTCCTGCTCTAGAACTTGTAACAAACAGCAAAGACATTTTCGCCACATTAAGGCCTTGTTATATCAAATGATAAATTTTCATTTTGTTTAAATTAATGTAACATTGCCCATGTTACAGCTGCCCAGGATTTCAGATTAATAAAAAATAGAGAGCAGGATTTTCCTGGAAGTCCACTACCACTGTTGTATAGCTCCAAGAAGTATCTGATCAAGCAGCAGATAACAGATGCTCGATTTAATAATTAAAGCCTGAAAGAAACCTGGGAACTGATCAGCTGAGAGGTGATGGCTTTTGCCATGCAGCACTTCCACTGATTAGTTTAATGAAGACAGGAGATTTACACGTTCAAACAAGAGTGCATGCAACAAGCTATTTTCATGAATGCAGCCTATGGTGGGACAGCTCACCTTACTGGAGTGCTGCGACAGATGGACAGAGGGAGATGAGTCCTTCCTGAGAGAAAGGGAGAGGAGATGGGGACGATCACCAGTGGAAAAGAATAGTTCAGACTTGTGAGGCTCAGGCCTAGCTAAGAGTTTGTGAGTGAGGCCAGAGGAGAGATCACCAAGTATGACACTGTGGTGGGAATCTGCTACAGATCACCGACCAGGTAAGAGCAGATGTAGCTATCACTAATGATTTTTGGAAGTCTCTGTCATGCACCCGTATCCTCATCCCAACTTTTAACATGTCCAAACATGGCCCATCCAAGAGAAGACTGAAGCGTGTTAACTGAAGCAGGTAACTTCTTGTTACGCAGGTACTATGTGTGCCAGCCAGAGGGAATATATAGCCCGTGATGCTGTAGTGACCTTGAAATATGGGAGCTGAGTTCCTGAGAGGAATAAGAGAGAAAATAGAAGACAGAAAAATGAGTAAGAGCTGTAAGACGGAACAAGATGTATGTTTTTGTTGCCGTTTACATCAGCAAGCAACTAAGCATCACATAGTCTTTCATTCACTCTCCCAACTAGAGAAGAGGAGAGAACTGGACCAAAAAAAGACATAAGCACAACTTGTAGGCTGAGACAAAAAAATACTAAGACAGAAAAAGAAAACAGAAATAATAGTAATAATATAAATACTGATAAGTTTACAAAGTAAGAGAGGATCCTGACTTGCAACACTCACCATCTGCTGACTGATGCCCACCCAGTCCCCCAGCAGCAGCTCTCCTCCATCCAACACCCACTGGTCCTACTGTCTGACATGATGAGCTGGATCAGCTCTCACAGCTCCATCCTCTTCCAGCTCCTTGTGCCCCCTAGCCACTTTTACTGTCAGGATAGTACATGAAGCTGAAAAACCGAAACGCCCTTGGCTTTGTGCAGCACTGCTCTGCAACAACTAAAACATTCACCTGTTATCAACATTGATTTTTCTCCTAAAAACAAAACACGGTATCATATGAGACATTACAATGAGAATCAGTTCTGTCCCAGTTGAAAACAGCAAACTGTTTCAGCTACTAATGTACAATGACGATGTTCATCTGAGTGGACTTGTTTAAAATACTATCTGAGCAAAGCCACCTGCTTTCTCAGATGCACAGCTTACCTGCAATGCCACTGAGCAGATCAACACAAGGTCCAATACTACTCTCTTCTTAAGTTGTGGCTTCTGAAGTACTCTTTTACCCTCTCAACTGTTTGTTGGGTTATGTATTTAGGTTACCCTTGTCTCCTTTTTAGGTCCCCAACATTCCAGATGAGTTAGAAAGTAGCTTACAGCATTCTCTAGATGCTAGGCTCTTTGAATTAAGTAAAATGCATAACCACTTCATTATTCCTTTTTTTCTTTTCCCTGTTATGCTGTGGTTTGCTTTGAAGAAGGAGGACATGATTCAATCACTTAGTAATTAAGTTTATAATCAGCAATTTAAATAGAAAGTTCTCTTCTGTATTGGGGCAGTGCTGCAGCATTTTGATTTTTGACACCCAGACCTGACTGGTAGATTTAAAAAAAAAAAAAAA
>VXAB01003400.1:139877-152347 GCA_013399175.1 Odontophorus gujanensis | reverse complement strand
GGAAAAGGAAAGGGAAAGGGAAAGGGAAAGGGAAAGGGAAAGGGAAAGGGAAAGGGAAAGGGGAAGGGGAAGGGGAAGGGGAAGGGGAAAGAGAAGGGAAGGGAAGGGAAGGGAAGGGGAAGAGGAAGGAAAAGGAAAAGGAAAAGAGAAGGAAGGAAAAGAGAAGAAAGGAAGGAAGGGAAGAAAAGAAAGAAAGAAGGAAATAAAGGAAATTGTCCCAGCCCCAACTGTTTGGGACACACGTGCACATCCACTGCACACATCTCTCCTGGCACAGGAGCTATAGACCTGAAGGTGGGTGGGTGTGCACAGAGGGGACAAGCAGCTCTACCTGTAAATGTTTTAATGCCCTGATCGAATGGAGTGGTTTTCTCTTGCTCCTCCTGCTGTTCCCTTTCAAAGACGTGCACCTGCCATTCGAAATAACATCTTTTATCTGAACCAGATCAGTCACTGGCAGTGCTTGTGAGCTCTCTTCGGGAGTTCTGCATCCCTCAGAACATTTGGGGTTATCAGTCCAAGGAAAGCTCCCGCAGACCCAACCCAGTGACATTTTGGGCTGCAACAGGCGTGTTACTGACTGTGTACCTTCAGCATATATACCTTTTCCAGAATGCCATCTCCTATGTGTCCATTTCAAACCGGTACTGGCATTGCAAGGAGCAGTTCAGGTGCACAGGGAGGTGCAGAAATGGAAGATGATTCGATGATCCTAAGATCAGCGAAGCACATCAAAGGGATGGGGGCTCATCCAGGAAATACTCTCTTCCTCTAAGCATCTGTTTCAATCAGATGCATCAAAATAAAGCTTATCAGGAATTTGTTAAAGAAAGTCCGATTCAATGGGGATATGACTCAGTTCTGGACTGAGACACACGGGCAGGAAGCGATGCAGAGAGCAGCCCCGTGCGGGAAGCAGCCCGCAGCCGCTTCACTTCTTCGGTCACAGTCGTCTCCTAATCTGTCTGCCGTCCCTCAGGGCCGACAGCCACTCGGGGCAAAGCTGAGCAGGAAAGGCAAACCGAACCGGTCCCCGATGACGCTGTAAGAAATGTCCCCTTTGCAATTCTTAATTCTGCATTAAAAAAAAAACAAAAAAAGAAGAAGAAAAAGAAAAGAAAGAAAGAACCTTTCTGCATCCCTTCCTGTATCCCTTTCTATATCCCTTTCTCACACGCTTACGTGTTTTATTTATGCCCCCTGGCAACACCTGCACATGAAGCCTGATGCTGAGGTCCCCGTGCCCTGTGGGTTTTGCTGTGGTCTTTCTTCTGTTTTTGTTTCCAAACCCACTCTCGTCCCATTCCATTGTTAACAGATGATTATTATTTCATTAGTGTTCCAATTCAGAATTAATTGGCTAATTTACACGTGGATCAATTGCATAAATGTGATGCTGGAGATAGGTGCTTGATATGATTTAAAGTAATTGTTTATTTTCAGGTTTGGCTTGCGCTGTATTGCCAAGTGATTTATCTCCTTATTTATCCTGTCTCAGTACCGCCTCTTCTTTTCCATGGTTTTCCTACAGAGTCATACTCCTGCTAAGCTGAAGCATGAACCTGCACTGTGGTTTCTGTGAGGTTTGCATCTGCTTCTTCTCTGGCAGGAGCTTTCTGCCAGCAGCAGGACTGTCAGCGCAGCAGTCCCGTGCTCTCCTCCAGTGCTCTGCAGCATTTTGCCCTGCAATTGTAAGGAAACAGCCATTCATCGAAGCAGTAGTTAATTTCGTGGCTAGTTTTAAACAATTTCTTCCACTGGGGAGTGCCTTGTAGCATCGGGTTTGGATGTTCAGGGGGAGAAGGGAGACGAGAACACAGTTAGGAGTTTGCCCCATGCAGATGTATTACTTACTCAGGCAATTGAAATGAATTCTCCTGCTCTCGGATTTCAGAGCTGCTGTTCTGCTGCCCAGGCAGCTAAAAACAATTTTGTGAGTGCCAAAGATTAACTACTGCAGACTTTGAGCCACTGGCGATGGCTCTCCCTTCCCTACTGCAAATTGTGACAGACCATCAGGGCCATCGCAAAATCCGAGTTATTCAGAAACACTGCCACTCTTTCAATTGCTTCTTGTGGGAAACAAGAGGTTACCCAGAAAGCGGATGTTACTTTCTCATCACAAGACATGTCTGCTGCAGGATGTGTTTGATCAGGGTGTTTTATTGGAGGCTAGAAGAACTACACGTGAGTTATGCTTAGTAACCTAGCTCGGGTTTTGCTCGGCTGGGTACAGAGGGGTGTATGCAATGTGCACGGACTAGGATGTATTTTGGAACAGTGAAAGCTGTTCCCTTATTATGCCTTACAATGGGATTTTTGTTCCTTTAAATTGAAGGCCTTGCAAGTATCTGCTTTCTGGTGGTTTCCTGGCAAGCCGAGCTTCTTTCCTGACAGATATTAGAGTTTCCATTCTGACCCTGATCGCGCTGTTAATGTATGAGACTTCTATTCTAAGGCCCATCCCAGTCCTGTCTCTGACTCACCAAGATATCGTTTTTACAGGAAGGAGGAAAAATTTCTAGGTTGTGATGCTTCTGTGAAACAAGTTCTGTTGCAAACTGCCGTGTAACTTGGAATAAATCCAACTGATGGGCAAATGATGTGATCCAACTACAGCATTCATTTCATACAGCACCACACACTTGCTCTATATAAGACGATGCAATGCTCTTCGATCATCACAAACCCATACAACATGCCCTCTGCTTTTGTCACGTTGACCTGCTCGCCAGTCCAGTTGCTGGAAAGTATGATCATCTTCGTGTTGGCAATGGCCATGTGTGCACAATTTATCACTTTCATGAGTGCGCTCACAGAAAAGAGGTCAGCTAAATACACTGGAGGAGACCCCTTGTGAAAAATATCACAGGGGGATGTCAAGGCAGAATGTTAGCTGTTCTTTGACATTTCATCCAAATTAGGCTTTACTATAACTTGTCCCACCTGTTTCAATGTATATATATATATATAAAGATGGGAATATCCAAAGAACAATGGATAGATGGCAACTTTGCAGCTTTGTGGTTCTAAGTCTAAAAACTTGTGCTTATATATCACGCTGTAAACTCTGAATTATTTTCTGGAAAGTGGGAAGCAAGTCTGAACATGTAAACAGGTCAGCACTGCTGAAACTCCAGATTTCTTTGTGGTCACAAATTACACGCTCATGAAAATCCACGAGCACCCTGGAATCACATCTGAAAAGTGCTGAGCGTTTTCAGCTCCTACTGAAGTCATACAGAACTCTGAAGCTCTGTGGTGAATGTTTTACTGGCCTGGTTTGGAAATGAGAGTTACAATCCGTATTCAGCCTTCAGAACTCAGATCCAAAATATCCATTTGCTGAGAGCCAGCAGGGAATAGAAAAGACCCAATGTTTGTGTGCACAGCCGCTGAACAACGTGCCGTTTTAGGAGTCCTTAAATAATCATTGATTTCAAAAGTGTTACAGCCCATTGACTCAAAAATCAGCTACTTATGAGGAGTCTCGCGTTCCTATCTGAGATTCTTGGCAATTGTTCTGTGCTGAACATACATACTGAACGTGAGCTGTGTTTTGGACTTCATTAGAAGATCCTGAGGTCACCCTAATTTCCCTAAGCACTTTTGTGATAAATGGCATGGTGTTCTGAACCAGGTTGTTCCGAGTCAGCAAATCCTCAAAATAGCTCATGGTTTTGTGAAATTTATGAGCAATGGGGCCATTTTATGCTTCAGCAAGAGCTTCTATGTCAAGATCTCTGTGTGGTTTGCACTTTCTAATAGGTCTGTCTTGCATACCAGTCCTCAAGGAAGGCTATTCCTCAGAGAAGCTCAATATTTCAGGAATCCCAAGAAGGGGGCTCCTTCTGCCTCTTTTGGCTGGGGCAGCAAAAGGACATCTCCTCTTCAGGAATTCAGACAGCTCAGGCACTTGTATCCCTCCTGTGGAGTGCAGACTGTTCTGCAGGTTCTGCAAAAGAAAACAGAGGAAAGAAGACTTCTCGGTTTCTTTCCACATAATGTTTCTGTGCATTCCAGGAAAAATGTTATCCTAAATAATGAAGTTTCCTATTTCTGCTTCATTATTAAAAGTGCTCAAACTCACATTATAAAGATGTGAGCATCAGAGGCCAAAAAATGACTGCTCTGGGGTAAGAGTTCTTACCTTCGAAGTCAAATTCCAAACCAAATTCTGACCCGAATTCCTTCTTTGGGTCAGAGGTACATTTTTATGTAGTGTGAATTGATTTTTCACATGGTTGAAAAATTAAAAATCTATTAGAAAGGGAAGCATTACACAGAAAATATTTGCAATGCATTTAGTTAAACATGAGCAGTACATATCAGAAATTCATTGCTAATAAACTTGATTAAAGCAATGTTACGTGCCAGGACTACCTCAGCACCAGAAAGATTTCATTTAGAGGCATAACAAGAAAAAAAAGAAAAAAGAAACACACAAGTTTTTATTACTATCCCATTATTACTTACAGAAAACTAGATCTTCTCTTGGGAATCCCTGCACACAATCTGGATGTCATACCATTTCCTTGCCCACATGAGCCCTTGGCAGCGGATCTGTAATGATCCAACTGCTTTGAGGTACACAGCTCAGTGCTAACGGTGTTTGGAGTCAGGGTATTGCTTGGTTGGTGGAGGGCAGAAGGACTAAATTCACTGCAAACCCTCCAGTGCATGGATGTGTACTCAGCTTCATCAACGGTGCAGCCACCATGGAGAGTTACACCACTGTTTTCTGCATAGCAAGAGGTGGTCTCTGACATTAAGCCATGGGTACTCAACCAGTTCAGCCTTACAATCCAGAATGGAGGCTTGAAACTGCTTCCTCATACAGAGATATGAGAAGCATCCAGGAAGCACTAACAAAGCTAGCTAGGAACTAAGGATGGCTTATTTACCTAATCTAGACAGATTTTTGGCTTGTCTTTAAGGACCCATAACAAAAGCCAGTGCAGGGGGATGGCATGATTGGCTCTGACAACATGGCAGAACATCTTGTTCAAGGCAGCAGGTAAGACAAATAATTGTATTAGAAATGACAGAAAGTGGAACAATTTCAACATGACATATGTATTAAATGTAAGATCTGTAAGCACTGCTGGGTATCTGAAGAGCAATAGAATTGTCAAAATAATAATCTTAATGTGTTAAGCAAGCACTAACTGTTTCTCTTCACCATCCTGCTAAGTATTCTTACCGTGTGTTGTCATCCACAGAATATGAGATCTCAGTTACTTGTGTAATGCTGTCACAAAAAATTACTTTTAATGTATTCCCACCTTCCTCTAGATCACTCTTGCACTCAGATATTTCAGTCAGGAAAATTACATACAGTACACATCATGCTGTCATTTGTGCCTGAGAGCTGCAGTGGAACGAAGAACAGAGGTATGGCAAAAGACACTAAGGCAAATGTGCAGATGATACCTCTGTTGTTATTTTGTTCAGGTTTTTGTTTGTTTGTTTTGGGGGAGTGGGGTGGAGGGTGTTATTGGCAGTAAGGGCTTGTATGAATGAGGGAGTTAGACACTGCCTCTCTAGTTAGAGATTTTGATTTTATTCCATTCTACAGACTATGCTTGTAAAGCACTGAAGCTGATCAGAGATTGTAGAACACTGATCAGAATTTCCAGATGTCTTTGATAACGCCCTTCACCTTCCTAATAAGCTCTGAAATGATAATATATCGATTGGAATGCTTTGCAGCAGCATGACACACAGAGCGTTATTGATAAGCAGCCCTGAATTTTCAGGTGGCAAACAAGGGCGAGGAAGGTTCGCTAAAACGAGTGCAAAGCTGCCACGATAATCTTCACTATGAAAACTTGGGCTAGGGACGAAATTCTTAGGAAAACGTTTTTGCTTTTGTCCGGGAAGATTTCAGCACTAATTTGCGGAGAATGAATGCAGTTATAATCATGATACGATTGCAAATAACGATAACAGCGTCGACAGTAACACGATAAATAGCAGCAGGGACGGTCTGCCCGCTCGGGCTCACCGAGGAGCGGTCCCTTCAGCACCAGGGACAGTGCCGGGCGCTCCGCGAGGGGACCCGAGACCAGCGGGTCCCATCCCGCACCACGGGAGAGCTACGAGCAGGCTCAGGCCGGGGCTCCTGCGTGTTCGTGCGGATGTGAGAGAGAGGATACTGAATTGCTATGGTCCTGGGGGTAAAACGAAGAATTAGAGACTTGCTGCTAGTGTAAAAGCACTCTACAAGAAAATAATTAACTGTGGATAGTTTCTGATATTACAAGCTAAAACCAGGACCCTTTGTCAGCTATGACCTGAGCCTTCACAGGCAAATTCGAGAGAATTACGTCTTGGTTTATTTTAATACCAAAGCATTTTATAAGGAGACAAGGAAATCGTTTCCCTTTCCAATAGTGCTGGCGCGTTGCCCTGTTTATTCTCTGGCTGGTATTTTTGTTCTTCTTAGAGATATATCAAAGTTTATGTAGTAAGTGTGACTTGGAGGAGATGGAAAAGACATTGACAATATTAATTGTTTCATAAATACAGTCAGATGGGATATGTTTTTTATAACCTTGGTTTAAACCTTGCTATTGAAAAACCAATACCCTGCCATTTGTTTATACTTTTCTTGGCATACAAGGCAGATATATTAGAGTGAATGAAGCTAATAAAAGGCTATAGGCAGCATTTTCCACACTCAACTTTTAGGCATGGCCTCTTTTTCAAAAGAAAACTGTCTTTTATTTTGGAACACTATAACCATTCCTTCTCTCTGTAAAAAAAACAAAAGAAAAAAGTATGAAAAAAAAAGTATGATTAAAACCAGAAATTGCAAAGGACCAAAGAGAATGGACTGTCTGCTTTTAGGTGAGCACTTCTTCACATGAGCAATCCCACTGCCATCATAGACTTGCTCACATGAGCAGCTGCCAGTGTAGAAGGATGAAGGACTCTACCAGACAACCCATGAGGTAGCTCCCACAGAGGCAAAAGGTCAGCAAGAAAAATACTCCTTTCCTAAAAAGGTCTTATTTGAATGCAAGAAGTTAACTGCAAAACAATGGGTCCTGAAAATGTAAAGAAGAGCCCTAAACTTTCCCAAAGGCAGTGCGTGGCTCACTGTTTCAGATACAGAAAATGCTCATGAACCTGGAGATCTTGCAAATGCTTTTCATCCAAGCAATGGTAAAGTCTTAGGAAATCTATTTGCACTGCAAGCAATTTACTTCTTACTGACTTTTTATTTCCTTTTAACAGCTTTTTAATCTCCAAACAAAGGAACAAGCATGTGGATTTAACGTTGCTTGGAATATTTTTATCACATTCTATCCAATGTCACATGCAAAATAAATACAATACTTGCACATTTTGGAAACAAGAGCTTTCATGATATTGTGTTCTGCTAAATTAATACGATAGTGCTAGGAAGACATATAGCATAGCTGAAACTGAAGACTGAAAAATAGAAACTCCAGAGAAGAAGGTAGAAAATGAGATGTCACTATTCAGGAGTCCTACAGATTTCACGGAAATGTGTGAAGACATGCTATGCTGCACAGCATGAGAAAGCTCCACTGCAGTCCTGAGGTACTGCTGGAGGGCACCAAGTGCTACCGTAGTCCCTAAAACATTTACCGTAGAGAGTTTCACCTCTATCCATGCATGGGGAATGTGAAGCCCGACATTCTGGTCTTCCCAACAGCTGGGTATGGAGCACCTCCTACAACTTCGGGCTTCTGTGCAGATAAAAGGTCTGGTCATGTGGCACAGGCATAGAATTCACTACCAGAGGGAGCATCAAGGCACTTTGTCTATTTCATTTTATCTCCAGAGCAGCAGAGGCTTTTGCCCAGCAGCCATACTTATCTCATAACTCTTTGTTGCTCAGAATACAGTAAATCAAGAATATCTAACTTCTTCCATATATCTCAGGTTCAGAAGGTTTTTAAGGATATGTCGCTGAAGAACACAGAGGAAGAAAAGCTACAGCACTGGTTGGAGCCACCAGATGTCAAAGCCTAGCAGTGCCTCTTACTTGCCTCTCAGGGGGTGGGCCCAGGGAGATACTCTGCACACCCAGAATTCAGCACTACTTGGGTGGGTCACTTTCAAACATGAAGAAAGCAGTAGGGATAAATGTTGACTTGAAGGTACTTTCACTCACTGCTTGTCACAGCTTAGTGTTATAGTGTATGTAGTACACATACCTGGGACATGATTGAAAAGATCACCTTGATCTCACCCGCACCCTTCACGTTAATTATTCCTGAGAATCAGCTGGCACTGATCAGATTGAGAGAAAAGCATTTGGAGAATGCACATTTTGAAGAGCTGCACTTCGCTACAATTTCAGTCCCAAGAGTGCCACAAGAGACAAACCCCGAACAATGGCCTTTTCCAGTTGCCCTACAAGGCCTCCACAGGAAACAAGGGAGAATTACTCTCCATCATTGCAGAAGTAAACATGACAACTGGGAGTCTCCTTGTAACAATATTTACCTTAGTCACATTAATCTTGCCATTAGATTCCCATTTCTAGTTCTGGCATCACAGAAAAGAATTCCTGCCATCCATGGCAGTAAAGCTCACACAGCAGTAAGTCTTTTTGCCACTCACAACACCCGTTGAGCTAACCAGAAACAACACATCCAAATCCCATTTCCAGCAACGCACATGTTTGCCTTTCTCCTCAACCTGCCACTTCTAATGGCTCACAATTAAATAGAAGCCTTCCTCATTCCCATATCTCCCTGCCCATCCTCCCTCTGAGGCTATGGCTTTAATTTAGCCCCATTACATTCTCGTGGCAGAAGACTGTTATGGCAGGCAGCAGGATTATGACTCATCATGTACTGTGGGAAGTAGTGATCATCCAAAAAGCAAACGGTGGTGGGCAGTGAAGGAGAAATCACTTATGCAAATAGAAATATTTTCAATAATGATCAACAGCGTGAGAAAGAATATAGGGAAAATTACATTAGGCAGAGGAGCTCATTTTTAAAATGTTCCCTAAGTGCTAGAAATCTTCCCATCTTCATTTTTTCCCTTAAACTCTGTCATTTGTACAGCCTATTAACCTTTAACTTTATGACTATCCTAACGTGAAATACTGGCAGCATTTAAGTCTGAGAATACTAGAGACCTGCCTTCCTGGTTGGCAACAGAGGTGAAGCGCTTTCTGTTATATCAGTCATTTTTAATATCAGTCATATACACATAGCATCAGAGGCACTATTTTTAGATTCACGTGCTGGCACTACTTATGATAAATGCTCTAAAGACTCCAACTATCTCTGGGGGTCTTAAAGACTCCTTCTAACCCATCCTCCCACAGACCATCACCCTAATTGTAGTATTCAATTCTGTTGGAAAGTAAGAAAGAAAATCAAATTAAATCACATCCTTCAAGCTCCCACTTTCCCACTCTTAAACAGACAATATAAAATTAATTATTTGTGTTTACAAGAGCTCCTGGGGAGCTGAGCCATGGCTGGCACTTCACGGTCTGAAGTGCTAAGCCTGAGTTACCCCAGCCATTTCTGCCCTGCAGACCTGGTAGTTTAGATGGGTCAGGGAAAGAAAGGGTGATTAAGTGACTTCCAAAAGGTGGTAAAGATGAAGTGGCTCATCTGAGTGGCATGTGCTGGGGCCATATCGATTATAACGGCAGCAGAGGACGTAAGTGCTTTTATGTAGAGTTTGTTTGGTTTTAATTGTTATCATTATTTCAAACCGCATGAGTGACAAGGGCTGCTCAGACCTGAGAATGGGAACTTGTGTTGTTCATAACTAAATCTCAGTAATTAGGTGGTATCTCTGGAGATGTTCAAGACCTGCCTGGATGCCTACTTGTGCAACCTGGGCTGGGAGCTGCTTTGGGAGGGGGTTGGACTCGATGATCTCTGGACGTTCCTCCCAATCCCTATAGTTCTGTGACTCTGTGATCCGAGGAATATGGGTATTCATAGTAGGGGCTGATTGGAGGCAGCAGCTCACAGAGGTGTGTTCTCAGCCTGGGAGCCAGGATGGGAGGTGGCGAGGCAACTCTCAGCAGCTGCTCAGTGCCAGGGAGTGCCCTCCTCCAGGGCTGCCAAGGCCCTGCCTGGGACAGCTTCCCAAAGGAGGTCTCAGCTAGAAAGAGCAGCTGAACCCGTAACACCAACTGCTTCAAGATGGACTGCCAGAATTTATTTATACAAAGTCTTGCCCTCAGGTGCCAGAGGAAGTCTGTGGCTGCACCAACAGTCACGTCTGTTTCCCACCTCAGGGAGGAGGAGCAGGAGGAGCAGACAGCAGCACTGGCCCCACAGGAGGAAGGACTTCTCCCCCACCTTGATGCTGCACTCTCACTTCTCTTCAGCTCCCAGGTTTGTAGCACTTTCCTCCTTCGTTATGGGTGAGAGGAGGGGATAGGCTCTAAACACAGCCCTACTGAAATGCTGTGCTACAAGTATTATCTGTATATATCATCACATTGGTTTCCACTGGACCAACTACAGATACCTGAGTAGAACTTTGCTTTAAAGTCAAATGCCATAGTTAAGATGAGTTATGAATAGGACACACAAAATCAATACCGTGGGTTAGACACCAACCTGTCCCTGTTTCCTTCCAACCCCTGCAGGTTGCTCCCAGCTCAGAAACGAATCTGCAGGCTCACTTTTGGTTAGAAGGTAGAGATCAGCAGCCAAGGTTGGCCAGAGGTCATTGCAGTCTTGCTGCAAATTCAAAGAAGGGAAATAAATACGTGGGTCATTCTAGGATTTTGAGTAAGGCCCAGCCAAAGACAGAAATGTAGAGTTAAGTTTGTTCTTGCATCCTACTTGCGACTTATCCCTCCAGCTTGTCCTTCCCACTCATACGAACGAATTCATAAAGTGGTAGAGGATGCAGACAGCATTTATGTTGATGTTTACAGACATGTGCAGTAGTCTCAGGCCCAGACATGTGTGAGGGAGGGGGTAACATGTGGTACAGGAGGGCTACAAAGTGCTGGATTTACTCAGGTCACAGCTCAGGTCCCCACTGAGCCCACGGACCGCACCCACTGAGCTCCCCAAACTTTGCTGGGATTTAGTGATCTAGTCGTGGAGCTGCTTTTCTAAACTCCAGCTGGGTTTAGAAACGCGTTTAATTTAGGCGCGCTCTTGGGCCCTATTGATCTTAATGTAACAATCATATGTTTAAAACTTAGCATGTGTTTAATTGCCCCAGTGAATAACAACAGACTGATGCTGGTGCTTCTGTGCCTTTGCTGACCTGGAGCCTGGGAGAGTGATGCTGTGGCAAAGGGATCCAGGGGATGGCAGTTGTCACCAGCCTCAAGTCAGATGATTCCTGTTTTGTTTTGGAAGGAGATGCTGTTTCCTAAACACGAGGAAAGTCTGAACTAATCTGGAAGCAAAACCACGTAAAACTTCTTGTTCACTTAGCATTTTTGGCATTCACCTAAAGTTTTCATCTCTCCAAGTCTTGTTTTATGGTTAGCATAAGGCCAGCCTGAATGATAATACATTGTGACTGTTATATTATTTATTTCAAAGCCAAGTTATTGATTATTGCATGCTGAAAATGACAAATGGCATCTGAGAAAGGCACGGCCAGCGAGTTCTATTAAAGAAATGATAGTATTGCTCATGGATTGTTAAGAGGTTCAGTTTAGGTACTCCATAGGTTGACATCCATCACTATTTAATGACCAAATGATGAAAAATAGGAGACCCGGGAACAATTCCTTTCTGTTGCAGTTTTATGTTTAAACAGTTAGCAAAATAAGATAATTTTTTTGGTGTGCTAAGGGCTTATGCACCCAGATCTTTTAACACATAATCCAGTAATGAGTTTGATTACTTGAAACGCAATGATTTAATACAGGTGCACCTGGAGCAGTAGGTGAACACAAAGCCTGAGCACACTGCAGGTGACTGGAGTGGGCTGAATCCTTCCCTGCGGTGCTGGTACCCACGTGGCAAAGGGATGAGCTCAGCCATGCAGGGTGCATCACAGCACCCCTAACAACAAACAGGCAGGGAGTGGGAGACCGACATGGGCAGTCTGGGGGTCCCTGCTATCCCTGGTTGCCCTTCCTGCAGAAGCCAGGGAAGTATTTAGTCTATTTTCCCCACATTTAACCCCACAATTTTGAACCGGCATCCCAGCAAGGACTTTTTGTTCATCAAAGGTATAAAAAGATCTCTTTTCTCTCTTATTCTCTTAGAGCCATCTGTTCAAAACACTTTCAAAACGATGGCAATTAGAGATAAGAGCTAATAATGCTCCAACCTGCACGCTGAGAAATGCCATTTAATCACTGTTGGCTGGGTTGGCAAATAAGGAGCAGCATCCAACTGGACAAGGGTGATAAAGCTCCCATGCCGGCTCGGATGAAGAGCCCAGCTGCAGTGTTTGCCACCATGAATTGTAGCTGCAAGACCTGGAATCCAGCCTAAAGAGCTGATATAAATCCAGCTAAATAAATCTTTCAC
>VXAB01003400.1:119768-136718 GCA_013399175.1 Odontophorus gujanensis | reverse complement strand
GGAAGGGAGGGTAGAGGATTGGGACACCGGTAAGGTACGGATGATCTTTTACAGACAATCCGTTTTAAGATTCGTCATTGAGAAAAGTAAGTAACCATAGCCAACGTGTGAGAGGTTCATTTAAATAACAGGTTATCCAGGGATTTTCCAAGCGGAGAAATGAGTCGGCAGAAGGAGCGGTGCAGCCGGATGTGTCGTGGCACAGGGGCTGGGTGCTGGGAAGGAGATGCAGCCACACACCCAAGGGGAAAGGCCTCGCAGCAAGGCTCTTCCCATAACCTTCAGTGCTCCTTTGGGTCGGCAGCACTGAGTACAGTGTGGGATGGCTGAGGATCTCAGCAGGAAGCTCCCCCTGCTCACACCTGCCTATGCACCACACTGGGGGTCCTCAGAGACCCCTTGCCGCCACCAAAGCCCACTGATGCAAAGCAGAAGTGGCTGCAGGTTCAGCGCCCAGGGAGGTGAGGCTGCCCTCGGTTAGGCGGATAAATAGACACAACTGAAAGAGTATCTGAGGTGGGAGTACCTGCACCGAGGCTCTCCTTCCCCGCTGAAAACCAGGCCAACAGACTTCTGCAACAAACAGCAGGATTTATTTCACAGCATCTGCATACGGAATAGGATTTGTTAGGGCAGTGACTTTACTGATCTCCCTCCGGAGAACCTCAATCCAAACCCAGCATTCTCAGCTGCTCCCTTCACCTAGGCAGAGAAATGTGGTGCCCCAGACCCACTGTCAGCCACCTCATCCTGGGACGTGGCACCGCAGTGAAACATCTGCCTCTCAAACAGCGAGACAAATGACAAACAAGCACCACGCTGCTGGCAACCTGTCCCTGCCTGCACACCGCGTGCTTGCAGAGAAACGCGTGTTAATATCAGCCCCGAAAAGCCTTGTGTTGCAGTCAGGTTAAGTTATTTCCCAGCTTCTAATGCATTCTGTGGTGGCAAAGTTATACTCCTTCTATTACCTTGTTCCAAATGTGCATGGGGCAGCTGGTTCTTTTCTCCTTTCCTTACATTTCCATGATTTATATAAATACTTTTGCCGCTGTATTGTATTTTATTTTTATCCTTTGCATTTTATTGGCACAAAACTACTTGTGCATTTGCAGTGCTCCCATGCGTATTTACCTATTTACTCCGTGATTATTTATTGAAAGCTATCTCATGCTCAGTTACTTTCCCACTTTCTCCTGCTTTAAACATTAAACAGATGCAGTATATTTTCAAATAATTTAAGCACAAATCTTGATGAGTGAATTTGTTCCTTCTGCTGCGTCAGTGACTTCTTTTTTTTTTTTCCCTCCCAGTTCCTTCTTTTTTTCTGCATTGGACATTTCAATCCTCGCTATAAAATCACTCTCCAATTAGAAAGCCCTGGGATCACCAAGGAGGCAATACAATTTCAGGTATTTGTCTTGGTAAACAAATACACTTTCTTTATATCTCTCTTCCTCTCCTTCCTCCCCCTTATTTCTAAAGAGAGGTCCCTTTGCAATTTCAGATCATTCTCCATACAGCTTTATTTCTCTTTCCCCTGGTTGGAAAGCAAGTTATTGAGATTTGGTTTTCCAGACTTGTAAGAAATTAATGTCACATGCACTGAATGATGCCCCTCCTACAGCAAGTTTTGCCTGAGTAGGAAGTAAAGGCAAGCAAATTTCTTACATTCAATGACAGAACTCCCTCTGTGATTTCCTTCTCATACTGAGGACGCTCAGGTACTGGAGTGACGTCCCAGCATTGGTCAGTGGAAGAGATAATCACCAAATGCAATTAGCAGCTGTCTGCACGTGAACACATGGAGGAGAAGGAAGAGAGGGGGGAGCAGCAGCTGCCCTGGGTTCACCAAAGCAGCAGCAGCAGTACTCAGCAAGTCTTCCCAAAGGCCTCAGGTGCAGTCACAGTTTTGGATGAATCTTCCTAAAATATTCCAGGAGACTTAAGGGGACCTGTCACAAGAGTGAGCCTCAAAAGGATCCTTCTTATTTCTGCTTTATTCTCACACCCTTATTCCCCACTTTGATGAACATCATCTCATCCATAACGTGATCCAAACAACGCCAGTCCCTGCTCAAAAATATTTTAACACCCCAGGAGCAGTTATGCACATTGCATCCGCAACTTGCTCTCTGCTGCTGGGAAGGAGTATCACCTTGTTCAGGGTGGCAGTGAAAGTGGGGGCTTTTTGCCCATGCAGCCCCTCCAGATCATGGAAGGCTCTCTGCCTCCTCTCTGCCATTCAGCTTTTCCAGGGTAATCCACTCGACAACTGGCTGAAAGCCATTATTCTCCTAACTGTTGCTTATTTTTAAGTAATACAGCTGCTCTGCACAATCCTAACCACCTCTTTGATTGTTCATTAGGGACTTGCAATACTCTTGGCTCATTCCAGTTAAACTTGGATTTAACTAACAGTAGTTTTGTGCCCCATCACCTCTTCATTATTAGACTGAATTGCTTCCTAAGGACCAAATCATGCAAAGAGTCT
The DNA here is from genome assembly GCA_013399175.1 of Odontophorus gujanensis. Taxonomy (NCBI): domain Eukaryota; kingdom Metazoa; phylum Chordata; class Aves; order Galliformes; family Odontophoridae; genus Odontophorus; species Odontophorus gujanensis. The sequence continues at coordinate 134,224 of VXAB01003400.1, read as the reverse complement.
TGCTGCTCCTGCGAGGCGCTGGGCACCCTCTTCTCATCCATTTCACTTAGGCAGCTGCTTTTCATGGAAATTGATGGCACGCTCAGGCTGGAAGAGTCTCAAGCCGACGTTGGGGCTCAGCATTCAAAATCTTCATTTGCAGCAAACAATGATGCACGTGACTCCGGCTCGCTTAATGCAAGTTAATGTCGCTGCCTGGCCATCAAGGAATGAAGGCATAATAAAGGATCAATAATTGTAACGATCGAAGTAATGGTTTTGAAATATCTAACCAAAGGCGACAATTAAGGTTCTTTTAGATGCTGCAAACTTAAAGCCTGTGGTCTTGAATCTCATTCAAGTGCTTACCCTTAATGAATGTACAAGTCTCTAAGCAGTGCTCCCCTCCTGCTCACGCTCCGCCACCGACAGCCTGCACAGAATCCAATAGCGTGAGAACTACACAAAAACGCAATGAACTTTCCTCCTTTCCGAGCTTTGCATCACTTTTAAGCAATGCTACACTGAGGATAAAATTCAGAACGTCACTTGTGTGATAGCAACCCCTCACGTGCTTCCCAAGGAAATTCTGGATCAGGCAGACTTGTATTTTTTACACCACAGAGGCCTACCAGCACTCTTGAGATGATGGGGATGAAACGTTGCTGGGACTTTTGGATCTGTCTTTCTGATGGATGTTCAGGCTTTGGAAATGAATATTTGCTTGCTGGTAGTCTGAACTCCACTAGAGATACAAATCCCCAACTCTTAGAGAATGATGAAGTCAGCCACCATATTGCACACTGTCTTGCACTGAGAAAAACTCACAAGCTTAAGGCCATCTGTATTTAAATCCAAGGCCAGATAAGACATTTAAATTTTAGTAGCACTCAGTTATACACCTGACACAGAGAAATGGCTGCAATCCTTTTTATCAGGTTGGAGAATAGGCATTAAATGACAAAATGTTAGTCAGGCCATAGATCCACAAAACCTATAAGTTCTGAAGGAGCTTCATTAAATCCGTTTTTATCAGAAGGGAGAGAAGGGCCTGGCATAATGTTGCAGGTGTTTGAGGCATTGGGCTTTTAGAGAATCACCGCCAGATACTTCATCCATCTGTCTATTTTCATATTTATTGTTTTACCAATCACTTTATTCATCCATCTGTTCATCTGTGTAAACCCATTTTTTTAAATTTTAATTTTTATTTATGGACTGACCTTAATAAACTCTCCTCAAGTACTGTGTGTTTATCACTGTCACGGGTGAAAACGTTATTAATGACAGGAGGGCTGAGCTGGGAAGACGACTGCCCTCTAAATTCCTTTTCAGCTGACTGGGCCGCAGCAACTCAGCTGGGTGGAGGTGGCTGGATCGATAAGGTCGGAGTTCAGTCACTGTTCCCATCTCCTCTATCATCCCCATCATCGCCAGCTAACGATGCCTGCAGGTGGAGGGCGGCCCCTTCCACCTTTATGAATCGCCTTGCTCCGTGGCAAGGGCTCTTTGGCCCCATAGGAAAATCTGTGGCTAGCTCTGGATATTTGTTTTGAAATGTATATGAGGGAAGACACGGAACTCAATAAAAGAAAAGCCCAGTGTGTTTATAGTAAATAGCATCGGCTGGCAGTGCGGTGCTGGCACAATCTGGGACCAAACCTGGCTCCCACGGGTTTCAGTCATTACAGAGAATTTCTGATTAAACATAAATAAGGGATGCTGCAGTCGTTAAACGCTTTGTTCATAACACAAAGGAGGCAAGTTAGGTTTCAGCACGTAGTCACAGTGTTACTTAAAGAGCTGGGGCTGGCACCCAACCCAGCGTCCCCACTGCAACAGCCACAGCTTTGAGAGCTGCACCCCTTCAGACAGCAGCGAGTGCATTTCTTTTTGAGGGCGCAAATCACAGTCCTGAAAATGACATTTGTCACTGCTGACACCGTTCTGATCTAATTGCTAACAGCAGCATGGGTGATGGCTACGTTGGAAATGTAAGGCAGGGAGAGCGCCTTGAAGTACCTTAAAATTACGCACTTATGGATGAAGACTGCTTCAAATTTATGATACGTAATAGTCACGAGGTGGCCATAAATGCTTTATGAGTTCCCTTCGTTGACATAAGGTTTAACCTTGCCTCAAAAATACATTTTTATCCTGCTGACTTGGAGCAGGTTTGACAAATCCTCTCCAGGCTTCCTCGGCCCTCACTTGTTATCCCTGGTTGGCCCAGGTGCTGCTGGTGACAGAGTTTTGTCGTTACAGATGTAGCTGTGAGGACAGGGACGTCCCTCTCACGGCTTCATTCCATCTCCAGCATCGTTTGAAGCCTCAGATCCCTGCCTTGGGTTTTATTTCGGCATCAGAGGTGTAAATCAAGTCATAAACATATTTAAACTAATGTTGTTGAAAATCTGTAATTCTGACAGCAAAACGAGCAACAAAAGCGCATATAATATTTTGTGACATGCAATTTTAACTTCATCCAGTCTCTTTGCTTTTGAGACATTGGTACCTGCGGGATAAGGCAATAAAATAAGGATGTACAAGAATGTGTCAAATGTAGGGCTTCCCTAAATTACACTCTGAGGCACAGATTAATACATTTAATACATTCCAGTCATGAGTGAAGTACTTATAGCAGAACAACTGCTCCTTCAGTGATATCATTCACTGGAATGAACTACAGCTAACAGTGACAAGCTGGAAAAATGCCCCCACTTTTCAAACTGTACAAATGGCATTTGGACACAGTAACTCAAAACCGGACACTTCATTTCAAGTTTAAAGCTAGTGGTCCAGTCAAAAGCTATTACTCCATCTTCTTTATTTGTAGTCCATGCTTTTGTGCTCTTTAAGAATCAAATAAATACTGGTGTAATGGTTAGCAACTGCCAGTTCAACGAAAAATACTGCTAAATTCACCAATAAGTCTTTTTTCTACACACACAAATTTATGACACAGGAACTGAACCCATTCCTGTTACACTGCCTGGATAGTTTTTTAATGCAGAGGGAGACTCACTTTAGTGATAAGAGTTTAAACCTCAACTACTTTTTCCTCCTTTCCGTATCATACATCTAGATAGAGAGGAGCGTGAAATAAACGAGCAGTGCACACAGGAGGTGTGCTGAGCTGGCCTGTGCTCAGCTGCACGAGCCGTGCAGAGGCAAGGAAAAAGGTTAAGACACCAGCTCACAAGACAGCACCTTGCATCCCTGCCACTTCTACACAGAAAGATCTCTCATCCCCACTGTTCTGAGGTCCCTCTCCTTGGAAAGAACACCCCAACCCCCTGCTCTGCCCCACCATCAGTTGCAGAATATGCAAACCCCAGCCTGCAGCCCCCACAGCATCCTGCTATCGTGTGGGTCCTGTGCAGGACTTTGTGCAGGAACCAGAGCCTGCCTGGAGGAGTCAGGCTGTTTGCTTTTCATCCATCCTGGCACCACGGGCAGACTGCAGGACTTGTTTGCAAGCTCCTGCTTTGATCTGCCTATACAAAATAGCTGATGCTGACAGATACAAGGTTTGAGCTCCTCCTCAGCAATCAACGTACGTATTGTACTCTCAGAGAAATGCCTCCTGAAACCACCCCAGCACGAGCTATGAGGCTGTCTGTGAGTTAATGCTTATTGCAGACAACGTCTGTGCTAAAAAACGCATTATTTGGTGCCGCATGAAATCACCTGGAAGAACGCTTACCATGCTGGGGGTTACACCAGGAGCTGTGCCAACCTTCTGGAACAGGTTAAGGAGACCCACACAGAGGTGGTGTGACGAAGGGATAAATATTCACACTGCCCAAGCTCCACGCCTCTTCTCCAGGCACACCTTTCACAGGGCTCTGTATTAAAACAAAACAAGAACCCACCACCCGCTGCAGGGAGCAGCAACCAGCTCTGGAAAGGGAAAAAAAACCCACCTTTACACGTCTTTGGAAAAGAACACCAATACATATCTCCAAATTTGTGAGTTCACTTTCAACTTGACATATCTCTAGAGATCCCTCCCAACCCCTACAATTCTGTGATATCATATTCTATGATATGATATCCTATTTGTATTGGAGAAGAACTAAGCCACAAGTAATCCTGGATTTTCTAAGTAGAGTTTTCTTCCCTCCCAGTTTCCCCAGCCAGTGGCTGTAATCCTGTTCCTTCCAGTCACTCACATTTTCAGCTAGAAGACATGAAATACGGGGCTGTTCCTGGCTTTCTTTGTCACCAGCAGTCCCACCATCAGAAGGCCCACAGGAAAGGGTGTCTGCAAGCAGAGATTATTGCTGCTTCCACACAAAGAACTCAATTATCTCTTTTATTCAGCTTCTTAGAGGCACTGACACTGAGATGAGCAAGACTTTTATGATGTTCTAAGTGATCACATTTGGCATCGTGATCACATCTTGATTAATTCTATCCACATGGAAAACTATGAATCTTTTTTTATTTTTATTTTTTTGGTCTGCCAGGTGTTTTGTAAAGATTTTGCCTTAAAAGCAAATAATGCAAACTGAGAAGAACTGTGGTAGTGACTACGAGGGGATAAATGATAGCTGTAACAAGCTTGTCTCCCAGATCTCTGCATTGGTTAATGAGAATACGGAGACCCTGGGAGCTGTTGTAGGCTGCCAGTACCTAACAGCCCTCTGCTACCTTCCACCTTCCACTTCTGGCACCCTGTGCACATATTCTTTACTATCTTCCCCTCTTGAAAAGAAGCTTGGAAAAACCCTCACAATTAATATTCATTTGAACAATAAAATCGGTATCTTTCCTCCTCCCTGTCATTGTCTCATGTGAAATAGCTTCACAGTACAGAACCTATTATTGGACACTGCACGTAACTGATATCAGATTCATTTCTCTTGTGCTGAACTCATGGTCCCATGTTACACTGCATAATGCAGTCACCCTAGCATGGGATGTACACACGGGATATTTTGCAGTGCTATCTTAGAAATCACTACATTTCAAGATCATAACCCGACCCCATAAAGATATCATTCACTATCTTTTATGGCCATGTAGAAGCCTCAACACCTCGTGTCTTTGATGGGCTTATGACACAGAAAACATTCAGCTTTGTCCATATCTGATCCCAACCCAGCTTGTAAAGGCTTTGAAGTAGAACTTCTTTCAGCCACACAACTGGGTTTTATAAGAATCTTGTACAATGGGCAACTGCTAGAAGATGGATACAAATAAAAATGAAAAACAATACTATGTTCTAAATTACTAAGAATGATTCCTTGTATTAGTAATACAAAAAGAAACGATTCAATCCATACTTGCAGGATTTTATCAACGGCCAGTTATCAAACCAACATTTTCATGGCGTCTGCTGGCTGTTCCACAGAGTGATAGCAAAATGCATTTCCAATTCTGATTTTCAAGAATCAAAGTCATTTCCAGAAGAACTCTCCTCAAGGTGCAGAGGGAGCAGCCCTCAAACGTGTCGTTCCTGGAAGACCAACCCAGCCTAAGGAGATGTGGTGCTCCTGCTGCAGTGACCGAGCACGGTGCGTGGCACCGAGCAAGCGGGCAAAATAATTGGATTATACACACACAATTCAGACTTTCAGTTACTGGGTGCTTTCTGGCTCCTGGTTTCCACGGAAAAGTCAGGGTTTTGTTCCTTACTCCTTAAGTCCTTGTACTGCTTATTTACATATGAAAAGGTAAGTTTATAAAAGAGCTTTCCTATTTTACTACATCTAATAGTTAATAATTTAAATCTGTAGCCATTATCATCATATAGATTGACACAAACGGCATATGGATCATTCTGGGGATGAGGGTTAGTTTCTTTTAGGAGAGAATTGTTTTAGTTTTTGCAGGAAATTAATCAGGGGAATGGGCTTTGTGGAGCATGGAGCAAATCTAATCTGTTCTTTGTTCAAATTTGCCTTGCTCCAATTCCTAGCAATTGTAGACAACATGCTCTTTTGTTCAGGAGCCACTTGTTACATGCATAATTAGAGACTGCAGTAGCTGTGTTTAAAGAAAAACTGTTTTCCAGTGTAATGTGTGATCTTGATAATAGTATTTTCATCAAAGGTAGCAATTACATTCATTAAGCTGGGACTGGCAAGGCAGCAAGGAAATTAAGTGGAAGGTGAATAAAAAGCTCCCTGTTTCTTTTTAAAATCTCTGTCTCTTTATAAGTTGAAATGCACCATGTTGAGCTGCAACTGGAAAATACATAGTGAATATAAAAAAAAAGGAAGAAAGAAAGAAAAAAATAAAGTCCTCCTTAACCTTTCTGAATAATGATCCAGAAGATATCCTAGGGACACCTACTATAGATGCACTTTTCAAATTAAAGGGCTTTATTCTACATTAATTTCTTATGCAAGTTTTAAACGAGCTCAACATATGATTCAGGTCTTTAAAGGCTCCAGGGCCCTCTAGGATTAATTCACCGTTCTTTTCACACATAAATTAATTGTTTTGTGTTCTCAAAAACGGCAAACAGCACATAAATCAACCGGTTCAGAAGAGACGTGAGGCTGGTACCTTTTGCAAATCACCCAAGTTAGCTATTTACACCTCAGTGCTATAAGGTAACTTTTAAAGGGAAAGCTGTACCAGTAGGACATATGTTAATAATTCCAAACGGATTTCTTGAATGTGGAACTCATTTTAGCAATTTGATTCCCTGAATGATAGAAGTTGCAGAGCCGTTCTTCCAGCGCTCCAATGATATTTTTTCCAGTTAATAATTCAATCAGACATCACTGATGTATTTGTATGCATTCCCACAGTACAAGTGGACAGTCCTTCCAGCACTGCCCTTGTTGCATGAAGCCTGGTGAGATTTGCAGATGGGAAAAAGAGAAAACCTAAAGGCAAGCTGTGGAGCAGCACGAGGGTTGTGAGCTGCCTGCAGGCTCCCCACAAGTGCTCCTGCTGGTGGGGTGTGCAGAGAAATCCCATTCTGGGGTTCCAAAACATAATTCTGCCTTCTTCCAGGCACTGCACTGCAGGCTGAGAAGCAGGGGTGAGCGGGTACTGCTCCCTCTAGCTTTGCCCCCTGCAGATATGGCTGCACACAAGATGCTCCTCGGCAAGGGATTCTTTCATCAAGAGGGGCAAGCCTAACTTACAGGCACTTACAGCAGGACAGGAACTGAGATGCTGACCCGTGGCAGTGCTCCTGACTGAACAAGGATGTCCCAGCACACTTGGGGTCATCTTAAGAGAGAAAAACTAGAGCCAGAAGCTGCCTGGCTGCAGCTCCCAAAATAACTGCTTCTCCCTCTGCCCTTCCCAGAAATAACATACGAAACCACAGCATCGTGGACAAATTGGAATTTGCATAGTTCTGCGAAGCATTTCCTTCAGTTAGGAATGATTTAATTATTCTTCACTTCCTCTTGTAGAAATCATTCCTGGATAATGATGTTAGCATAGAGCAGATATGTTTCAGTCAAGAAATTGATGTAATTCAGTGCCAGAAGGCTTTTACAGTACCGAAAGAAAAAAAAAGAATTCTGTACACTTCTAAATAGAAATAACAGTATAGGAAAGGTTGGCAATTCAATTACAGTAGTCTGAGTCACAGGGTCACTGGTGCCTTAACCTGGTGCTGTATCAGCACCCTGAAGAACAAGGGGACAACTCACGTGAGCCAGATTCTTATGCTTTAAATAATTACTGAATCATGACTAGCTGTATTACCTCCAGAGCACTGTTTATCTCTGCAAATTGAATCACTGAAGTCAAAGCACAGTAGAGTTAAAATACTTGTGATATAAAATGGAAGACCTGTCACTGCACCTTGCTTTGGACCTTAGAAACCGTGACTCCTGCATGATAGTTAAATATGTTCTACAAGTAGCTCAACTGAATCCAGCTTTTATTTTTCAAGCAATAAGTAGATTAACACACCACAGCAATCAGTGGGAGACCTTACCTCAATTAAAATGAGAAAATTGTTTTCTTTTTAAGGCTTCACTGGACAGATGTTGAGAAGACAAAAGTAATTTGGCACTTAAGGAGGGAGCTCAACACAGTTTGTGTTTGATAATAATCACAGAATGGAACATAAGGAGTTTTTCACTGAACATGGGGAAAACAAGACTAGCAACGTAAGAACAGCCTTCCCATCATATACCAATCTTCTAGTATATCACAGGGAGTCATAAAACATTTTCAAAGTTCAAAAAGTACCTTAGCTGAAAAAGTGCTTTGCCTCAGTTCTTATGGGAACCATCGGAGTGAATGCTGCATTTGGTGCAAACTTCTTCCACCTCAGGAACAGAATGCCTAATATTTTCTTTCCTAGAACAAACAGAACTGGCTTTGACACTAAAAAAACTCTCGCTGCGTACCAACTACACATCCAACAGCAAAATGAACTGAACAAATTATATGGAGCTTTTCAGGATTCAGGCACATTTCCAGAATCTGAACTTCTAACTTCTGGGTGAGGTAAAATGCAGAACGCCATAGAACTTTGTGCCTACGTGTCACTTCAAAGATGTTTTTTTTTTTTTCCCCTTAGGTGGCCCTTTGGGTGCGTGGTGTGGAGACTCCATATGCAAAGTTACATCCACTAATATATTTTAGAATATATAACGTTCACAGTTTTTGGCACTGTCTTTCACACTCGCTGCTTTTACTATCCCTGTAATAAATATATCCTGCAAAGCTTTATTTTTGTCTAAAATAACCATAATATGTACTCAGATATATACAAAACTATGCACAGCTAAAAAACCCTCAGTGACACAGCATCAAATCAGAACTAGGTGACTGCTGTGGTTATACTGAAGATTTCCACTTGGTGTGCATCTTTAGGACGTGTTCCAGTGAACAGATGCACCTTGAAGCACGTCCTAAAAAAACAGTTTGGGCCAGAAGCATCAAAGAAGCTTGCAGCAAACTGAACTGATGGGAAGGATGATCTGAAAGCTCTTCTGATGGGTCAGTCAAAGTTCAAAAACCTTGAATGCTTCCAAGAGAAGGAAGGAAATGCCCCTTCAAGCAGGAAAGCAGCAGCTCTGGATGCGTGCATCAGAACTCCTTGCTTCCTGTGAAGCAGAGATCCAACCAGAGTTGTTTTGCAGGCCTCAAAATGCCAAGCTTTCCAAACCAAAGCAATCAAACCTACCGGGCCCAGAGGGACACAAATTAAGCATGAACTGATCACGTTGCAGCTCAGCATTCCCCTTCATTCTGTCCTCACTGGGAAAGAAAGTTGTGTCAGAACTGGAAAAAAAATAAGACATTTCTCAGTGTGCCAACTTGTTCCGTGCTGTAAAACAAGCAAGCAATGTCACACCATTTCAGCTCTTCACGCCAACGAGTGCTTTCCCACTCTACTCACCTTTACAGGCAGAGTCAGCTGCAAGTCCTGCTGATGTGTGCACACTGACTTCTTTAAACACACCAGAGGCAGCCCGGCCCTGCCTTGATTTACTACAGATGCTTTTAAAACTGTCACAAATTGTGACAACAGTTTGTATAACACTTCAGACAGAGAGCAGCTCTGCAGTTCTGCAGGGAAGGGAGCAGAAATCACTCCTCAGCTCACACATGCTAATTTCCTGCTGAGGTGACCCACAAATAAACAAGCTAGCAATGTGGAAGTTGGGATTTATTACTGCATTTTGGGTTTTCCTGTTTCTATTAGACTTTTTTTTTCCTACATGGTATTATGTAAGAGAGTAGTTACGGCTTGCAATAGCTTTCCTTCCTCCAGAGATCCCTGCAAAACATTTGATGAAAGCACCAGTTGCTCAGCGATCGAGATGCAGTCTTCCATCAGGTGGGGACTGCCTTCTTCTTAAGGATCTTTAGTGAAGTCATGTTGTGATTTTGTTTCCACATGCACAGTCCTCCAGCATTAGTCACTGCACACTAATGAGACACGCAGGGGAAGAACAGTTCCATAAGGATGGAAATCCACATGATTTCAAACGATACAAGAATATACAAAATGCTCCTGCTGCCCCTTGGGATTGTCTATCTTTTGGATTTATATTTAAAGGCATTTTTCAGAAAAAAAGTTCCATTGTACATTCTTCTTAACACTGACATGGCAGTATGAATCAACCCATGAAGACAGATCTATGAAGCAAGCTGTTAGGAAACACACTGCTTAGTTTTAGTTATCTTGCATGTTACTGCACACAAATAGAGTACTTTCAGAGGATAACAAACACCAAGATTCCAGAGCTTAATCCTATCTCTCATACCAGCTAATGAGAAATTCCCTCCAGTGCATTAAGTTGGACTTTGTTCATCACAGTGACTGATCCTACAACTGCCATGTTTAACCAAAATAATTACTGTCACTCCTGTTTGTTGGCCTACAACTCAGGATTAGTACACACTGATGTCTGACCTTGGCACGGACTCAGAAGGAGTGCTCAGAGGGGAACCAAGCAGGCACTCACTCCTCTCACCCTTTGTGTACAGCTGGTTGTGCCATGTAGCTCTGGGCAACCGAGTCCAACTGAGAAAAACTTCAACCATTCCCTTCCACTTAAACTATGGAGTTACGTTTCAGAGAAGACAACTCTGTAAAATGCTCTGCAACTGCCACACTTCAGTATAACAAACTACAGATTGTGAAAATTCTTTTGGAACTGTGCCTCCTCCAACAGTTTGCACAGTGACAATGCAACGGGTAAATATTCATGAAGTACTTCAGGCAGCTGCTAGCCACTTCTATGTTACTCTCTTTGGAGAACATCTATCACACTGGTACAGAGTATACATTCTGGGGCTGAGGAAAAACGTTCTTCAGTTTTCATGTATTCCATAAGCAAGCCCAAGGAGGTCAGACAGCTGCTTTTGAACCAGACTGTGTTTCAAATCTAGCTTATTATGGTATGAAAAACTTGAAATGGGTCTCTCACCAAAAGATTTCCAAATGGAAGAGTAATATCACGTTAATGAGAAAATTCTTTACACGCTGAAAGGCTCCCGTGGAACAATTACTCTGCAGCTCACATCATCCTTTTCTAACACAATCTTTACATAGGGAAAAGAAAATATGAAAGAAAGAACAACAGCATCAGAAACATCACATAAAATGTTATATTTGAGTATTTTCCAAGTAACAATCAAACCTTTCTGTGGACACGTGCCTCAGAGCGGAGTAATACAAAAAGAAATATGGCAGAAGATACATTCGTTCTGTTTCAGTACAAAAATTGCAATTTGAAAATTTAAATGACAGGTTATTAGAGGACCATCAGCAGATACACAGATTAGCATTGTATCTAGTCAGATATCAAATTCAGGCACTTTTTAATCCACTCTCAGCAAAGGTTTATTCTTCTAACCAGTCCAGACGTAGCATTTGAGTACTGAAGATGCTGTTCCAAGGTAACAGACTAGATTGACTGAAATGACTAAGGACACATAATGGGAAACTCACTGATATAAATACACATGGTTTATGAAGCAGCTTTAAGTCCTACCCTCATCACAGAAACCCTTGTAACGTTCACCATGCCAGCTCTGCTGCCCCACACCTACTGGTGCAGCCAACCACCATTAGCAGTCCTATTCCCAACAGCACCAGGTGCAGAAGTGCAATTTATGACAATTCATAAATGCACATCTCAAAATCAACAGGGGTGGGGGCTACGAGCAGCTCTTAATAGCTCCTGCACAATGGAGCACACCCTATTACTGAATTAACAACTGCATTAATCAGCCATGAAAGCAAGCTTAAGAGGGTCAAACAAACTCTTCCCAAAGTAAATGGCCAAAACAGCCAATAATGACACAGGGAGGAAACTCTGTGGTTAAAGTCTACTTGTGTGCACATTCCTCCACAAAATTTTGCAGACAGAAATAAAACATGTATCTTTCAAAGGAAAGAACTTGGAGAGTACAGAAGATGGAATTGGATACCCAGCCCCCAGCAGTCCTTCAAGGAGCTCCGCACTTTCCTTAATAAAGGGTTTGCTTTTAGCACTAGATTAAGCCAGTTAAGTATCAGCACTCACTTTGTAGTCCCACACAGTACTAAAGAAGCCAAGCTAAGATATTGCCTTGCAGCACAAGACCCATTGCACAGCACGAATCAAAACCTGATCTCTGCTGATACTCGTGCTAGCAAAGCAGGCTGAGCTGGAGCAGCTAAGGACAGCCTCTCACATTAGCACACAGCATCAAGGACACTCAAGCATTTGTAGTAAGATTACCATCAGTGCAGTCTCACAGACAGCCTATGTGGAGCAGAGTAACTGCTGTTAGTCACTGTAGTGCTTATAAGTCTTAACTGGCTTAACATTTGAAATTAAGTCTGCAAACAGCCTGAAATATATTTTAACAACAATATATCTGGAAGAAACCTTCAGATATTCTCCAGACTACCCTCCTACTCCTGAATTTTTGAAAATCCCAAAGCTGTTGAACAAACTCATATGGAAAGTGCTTTTTTATTTGGCATAATTATCACATTAGTTCTTTGCCTGTCAACAAGGCAAAGAGTATAGTGGGCAAAGTCATTCACTAAAACAGATACTTCCCTTTGAGGTTGAAAGCAAGTCTAAGAGCTGATGCTTTTCTCCTTGCTTGTTTCTTTGTATAAGGCACTGCAGTGTGTTTGTCAAAACGTACTTTGCAAGGGCCCTTTTCCACAGGTGGCCAGAAAATTATCTGGGAATCTCAGATTGTAACTTTCTAAGCTCCACTCACAGTCTCACATCAGCGCCTAGGAAGGTCTAAAAATGAGATTATTCTAAGTTGGCCAAAACAGAACCAACCTTTCCCTACCCAAAACACTTGAAACAAATTGTCAGTTACAGCAATTATATAAACTTGCAGTCTCTTGACTCTAAGTTAATTAGTTCACCAACACTGAAGAGTCTTCAGAAGTAAATGAAATGTCTAATTTTAAAGTAAACAGAGAGTGACAAAAGAGCAAATACCTCAAGAAAATTCTCTCTCTCTCTCTCTCTCTCCAATGAAGACAGACACCCCTTAGTGGTTGCAGACAAACCACTAACTTCTATGATTTTTTCCCCCCACAAATTAACTGTCCCTCCCCAACTCTCAGAAAGGTTCTGAGGATTAAAGGTGGTAACACACATTGCACATGGAAAGAACACTGTGAGGTAGTAGTATCACAGCATTCCTATTACCTAGCTTATATCTATCTTTCTGAAGAACCAGTAGAGCTTTTTAACCCCATTTCACAGAGATTTCAACTCAACCTTTTATAAAAGGATATCTATAAATAGCCTCTTAGGTTTAAACCCTTAACATCTGAGATGCTGGAAAGGGAGGTAGATATTATCCACCTTTCAATACTACAGATTGGGGCTAGAGGGGCTTAATTACCAAGACATACTTAAGAAAACACTAAAGGCTGACAAAAAAAAAAATGACTCCAATTACAGCAGCTCCATAGATATCACTCCCCAAGAGAGGAAAACCATTCCTTTTACCTATCTCCAAACAGCTTTCCTGCACCCCATGCTAAAGAAAAAAAAAAGGCATAAAGAACAAACTGAAGCATTACACCATGCAATGGTTCTGCTGCACACGAAGAGACCTTTCCCACAGGTAGCTTTACAGAAGCTTTTACATCAGGCAACTTAAAAATTTCTTTTGTTTCACTTTGAAATCTTTAAACTTCAGACACACTCCATGATCTATGACAACAAAATAATTTCAGCAAATGTGCTATCTTAGAAGTGTCTCAGGTAGAAAGAGATGCTTTTAACTCAAGATTTAGATTCAAATGTGGAATTCATGATTTAGCATGATGTACACATTCACTGTCCTGAAATGTGGAATTCATTATTTTCACTATGACTTTGTCAGTGATGATGCATTCTTATTTATGACATCTTTTTTGATTTTGTATAATCACAGAAAAACACCTGTAATTAATGATTAATGCTTAGTGAAGTTGTTTCTGGTAACAGTCACGAAGTTCTCATACTTTCAGTACTCCTGTGCTAAGCTTTTTGCAATGGTGCTCAACTGGATATTTGAAGTTCCTTCATATATTGTACCTGAAATCAGAACAGAATAAGTCAGAAGACTACAAAACCATGGTGAGTACATCAAGAGATCAAGATATTATCCTAACAGCACAGCTAGAACATTTACAATTACAAAGCAAAGTTTTACTAAGCAAGTTCTAGAATTAATATTCATATCTTATTATCTGTGACAATCAAAATACTTTTCTTTTGGTACAACAGAATGACAAGAAGTTTCATGGAAACCAATTCCTAGATAACCAACAAAATGCAAACCATTAACATAAGATGTCAGCAGTAGAGTCAAAGGGTAACACTGGTTGCAATGTCAAACCCTCAGGCTCAGCAGTTATACTGGTACACAAGGAAATCTTAATAAAATTCTACATAGAGTCAGATCTTAAACCCAAAGATACTACATACGAAGAGACATTTTAATCAGTGTTGATTACAGTACTCAGGGAAAAATAATATCTTCAAAAATTAGCTAGTCATTAATATAAGTAAGTATATATA
>VXAB01003400.1:60118-119736 GCA_013399175.1 Odontophorus gujanensis | reverse complement strand
TATATATATATATATATATAAGAAACTAAGTATAGCTGCACCAGTGCTACAATAAACATTTGATTAGAGGCTGTCACTCACCGATTTTGCAGTCACGATAGTACTTTTCTATTGGATAGTTCTTTGTGAATCCAACACCACCCATCCATTCAATGCATTTACTAGTTGTTAGTGTTGCAACCTATGAAAATAGTTTCACTGTTACTACTTCAGGATTCAACATCTTGCAGGCAGTGGTATATTTTATGCATTATACCCATTAAAAGCGAAGACAAAATAGTAATTACAGCAGTAACTGGAACAAGTGGGAAAATGACAGATTGATACTTTTGTATTCATCTTATGCAAGTTATTTTAGAACATTATCATTCTTCCACATCAGAGAACATCAAGAATTCACTATTATTGCAATGATTTGTGTGACACCCTGTGAAACAAACTAGAAGAAATGTGCAAAACAGTAATTAAAAGGAAACAGAAGCAACACAGTTCTGAATCATATTAAGCATCACGGTGGCGGACCAGCTAAGTTGAGCTGCTCATTTCTCCAGCCACAAAACGAATCCTAAGAGAATGAAATCTCTCCAGATAAGTCAAAATACAAATTCACTTTCTCTTTTAATGACAAGAGATAGAAAAACAGCTACAGATTTCACAGCAAAACATGACTTAACGATTACACGTTCAGTAAAGGAACAAACTTTCAAATAGTGGTGAAATAAATGTGTTGAATTGAGAAAGTGTAAATTACCTCTGCAGCATAGTACTTGGCCATGCTCGCCTCCTTTATGAATGCCTTTCCTGTTTCTGCAAGACGGGCTGCATTGTAGGTCAACAGCCTTGCAGCCTCCAACTGTGTGGCCACCTGAGCTATCTGATGCTGCATCGCCTGTAATGAGCACACTGCAGGTCAGACAGTACTAATACCTAGTACTCAAGTGAAATTTCTAGGTAGAATCCCTCTCTCTTCATAAAAGGACGTATCTACACTCAAAAATCAAATAAAAAAGTAATCCAGGTAGACCAGTAATTCTGCATGTGTGACAACAAATACGAGAAAACTCTGAGCCAGTCCTTGTAGGAATTGCACTCCCCTTATCCTCCCCTCCTCTTGGATTCAGAAGTACTGGGGAACTTCTTGCCAGACTGGACAGACAGAAAGAAGCAACTATTTGAACCCATGAGTACCAAAGAAATCTCAGCCAAATGGCAACATTCTCAGCAGTGAGTGACAAGAGTTGGTCAAAGCAGTGTATTTACTTTGCAGCTATCTATTGAGAACACATCTAGTTCTCTTAGGAAGCTCAACTGAAAAAGACATGAAAAAGCTTCCTAAAATGGAGAACTAATAAGGCAACATACACAAAAACCATGAGACAAAAGCTATGGGTGGCATGGAAAGAAGTATAGAGGATGTGACTGATGAATGGATCCGAGAGGATGGAAAATGGTGACAGAATTCACCCCTAAATGGCAGCTATTACAGAAGAATAGGATTACTGAAAGAGATACAAACATTGTGATGATTGAAAACCAATGTTCAGTAGCCTAACTCACACCTAAAACACAATGAAATATTTCATCTTATTGGAACATTAACACTGCTCCTTAAAACTTGCAGAAACATACAGCAGAACATAAAGGCAGGTCAACGTAACAAAATAACTTGGCAATTAGAAAATTCAATTTCCCATTTGAAAGACACAGTTCCAATAATTTTCTAAATATCTCTGGGTGCTTCCTAAAATTTGTACAAATTACCAGTAGCATTAATGTGCCTTCCCTTCAGCTGAGATGTAGGTTTCTTTTAACAAGAAAATTACTACAGTAATTACAATTATATATCTTCCTTATTAAACTATACATCATTTTTTGCAAGAGTCTTTTTCATTTTAAGATACAGGCATTATCATGAAAACTAAATGTCTTTATATAACACAGGAAATATAATAATTCAATCAGTTGTTCTCATCTTTCTACGTTTTCTAGTGCCTCCAGGAAAAGGCCTTCCCCTACACCTCATGAAGGTACATAAAGACTGGAATGTATTCAACAGTCTGTGAGGTTAAAATCAGAAGAGAAAGAAATCCCACGTGCATTTTCTAAGGCAGTGAATAAACTATCAAGCAAAAAGAGTTACAATACTACTGTTTCAAAATTTTAAATGCTACTTGAAAGAACACATATCACTGAATCGATATCTTTCACGTGGCAGATCACTGCTCACCTGAAATTCTTCTGAGAATTTCTTAACTATGAGGAACTAAGAGGGATCAAGCACAAATTATGAAAACCAGGTAAATCAGTTTACGAGCTTCATCTACTGAGATTACTGCTACTATCTTATAGAAAACCTCTTGTGAGCCCATTAACAAGTACCTGGAAATCAAATACGCTTTTCCCAAACTGGACTCTCTCCTTTGTATATGGAACCGTGTGGTCAAAACACCCCTGTGCCAGTCCTAACATCTGTAAAAAAGATGAGGCATGTATTTAGTAAAAATGAGCACCTTACAGAGATCAGAGTTGAGTCTTCTTCCAGTCAGGCAGTTCACATTTTCTTCCTCCCTAACAATTGCTAAAACAAATCCAAAATATTATGAAGGTTCTACACAGAATCTGAAGAGAGAGTTTTACAGTTATTCAGTCATTTATTCCTTATTCAATTAAGATTCTAGAAAAAAAAAAAAACCCACAATAACTATGAGAAAGGGTATGTGAGAAAAGAACATAGGAAAACAACGCAGTACTTTGCTCACTAGCTGCACTGGCATATTTATTGCCGTCTTGTATAAACTCATGCAAATGAACAGAGTATATCAGCTTCAGCACCTGCAACAATATATACAGCTACCTTGCACTAAAACTGCCTGAAACTGTTTTCACAGCCATATTTTTCTATAATTTTCATTATCTTTTAAACCTATCACATTGCAAAACTACGTTCAATACTACAGGGCTTTAACGCTGCTCTTCTTGTCCATTCAAGCATATTTCTCACCATTCATCAAAAAATTAGTAACTAAGATCTAACAACTACCTGACCTTAACTTTTAATTAGGTTCTAAGTGTAACTTGAAGTAATTAAGATAAAAATCGAGACCATGTATTTTACTGCCAGAGCATCTATGTTATTTATATCTCTGGGAATAATGGGTCCCGTGGCTCTAGTTTTTAAACGCCGTATCTGACCAAGTTTAATCACAGATAATTTCTAGAAATGATGGAAAAGCCAACCCATTTAGCAACACAGTATACTGCCAAGTCAAAAGTGTAAGTTTCAGAAGGACTATTACTCCTGCTCTGGTTATTCAGAGGTCTGTCTGCATGCTGGAAGAAAAGGTGAGGGAGGATTGGTAGTACAGATGCATCACACCCTACACAGCACAACCACATCCACAGCAAAGTACCAAGAAAACATTCCTTTTTAAAAAGTCAATTCAAAATATGGAAGGAACTTGTCACAAGCTATTTTATTATGTCTGTATCTGATTTCCACTCAACATTGAACTAGGGCACTTCTGCTACAAAAAAAATCATACTTGTTTCAAAAATAAGTTGACTTTAAAAAAAAAATGTTACTGGAGAAACATTAGTTAGGCTAAGGTCACATCTGGCAATTCCATCCAAGCACAACGAGAAACATTAATATTATACATTTCAGTATGTTCAGTTTTCCAAAGATCTAGTGTTCAAAAAGCAAATTTACACAATGAGAGACAAAAATGCTGTAATATTTCTGAAGTTATGAGTTAACCATTGAGGACAAAATAATTGCCATTTAATATTCTTAAATGCATAGCTTATGTCGCAGAAAGGATTTCATCATTTGCATTTGTTTCAGCACATTATTGTAACTTAGACACAGGGACAGTGACATCTAGTGGCAACATAGTTTTTAATAAAGTATTTCCTAAATCATTCATTCCTACCAGCTATCAATACCTTGTAAGGTTTGACCCAAATTCAAAGTTATATAATGGTTGTACTCAGTACTAAACGTTACCCACCTGTGCAGCAATACCTATCCTGCCACCGTTTAGCATTCCAATGGCATACTTGTAGCCCTGCCCAATCTGCCCAAGGATATTCGTCTCAGGAACCTAAGGAATAAAATCACAATTATTTGTGTTCTATTCTGCTTTGCAACTGCGTGAAATGTTCACAGGTGAATCACTGAACACTTTGTTTAACTTTCCCTGTAAATGAGGGCATGAAACATAAACGAACCATTTGCTTGTTAGAATATCTGATTAGAGCATTCTCTAATTATAAATTCAATTGGGAAAAACCATACCAAAATTCAGAACTTAAAATGCAATCCCTCTGAATATTTTTGAGAAATAGGGATGACAGCAACAAGCAACGAAAGGGAAAAAGGAAATGTAGTTAACATTCTTTCCTTACATGTGGTCAAGCTCAAATCATACACAAATTATGCTCCAATGGATAAACAGCTTACAATACCTTAACATTTTCAAACGTTACTGGGCAAGTAGATGATGCTCTGATTCCAAGCTTATCTTCCTTCTTCCCTATGTGTAGTCCCTCTGTGTTGCGATCTACTATAAAGCATGTAATTCCCTTGTACCCCTAGGAAGAATTAAAAAATAATCAGTAATTGTTTTTTTATTAGTACTAGCATTAACCAATGCTAGTACTAATAAATGCTTATATAAATATCACATTCCAATACCAACATTTTATGCCTCCTTCATACATTACTACTTAAGACACTGGCATTACCGTGTGCTCCCTGTGTCTAATTACAGTTCAACACAGGCCAAAGCAAATACTTTAATTAAAATATTTCACATGGAAAACAATAATTTTGGGAGTTCTCTTGACAAGACAGGAAACAGGTATTAATGCCAATGGAACAGGGTTGCAGTGCCTGTACTGGAAATCACTGGGGAAGCAAGTTAGTGCTGTGTTGGAACACAGCACAGCTAAACAGTGAGATGCCAGACAGAGGGTGTGTTCAGGCTCAAGTGGTCAAGTGAATAATGCTCTAAACCCACCTACCAGAATATTCTATGGGATGCAAGTCTTTACTTATGCCCAATTACTTCAGCTATGAGCCCCATGTAAGGCTTCAAATATCCACTTCCTTTTACGGTTGTTCAGAGTGCTCACCAACGAGACTGGTATCACTGGGAACTGTGCCTGAATACTCTAAAGTGCAATATAAGTACCACAAAAGCCCTGAATGGACACCCAGGATTGCTTATCATCTTACGATTCCAGTCTGCAGAACATGAATACCACCGCCTTTTCATTTTTGAGAAGTAGTGGGAATGTACTTTATGAAGTATTCTGAAATCATTATGATGGTTGTTGTACACATTCAGATCACAGTTTGGACAGGACACTCAATAATGCATGTGGTAATACACAGATTGTACAGTCAATCTCTATGCACAGGATTACAGTCTTCATACAGATGAAATCTTTGATTCCAAAGAACAGCAGTGATTCCTGATAGCTGTCACTTCCCCTTTCTCCCTGCAATTTATTCTTGTTTCCAGCTTTCTCTCCTTTCCCCCATTCATTCATGTTTTCTCAGCATTTCCTCCTGCCAGAACCACAGCAGCCTCCCATGACCCAGTCTACAAGCACAGGAGAGAACTGCAAGCTCCTCCAGGCCACATTCTCATCTCTTCCCATTCCTAAAATCCACAGCACTTCCTCTCATTAAGAAGATGACACAATGAGGCAGGAAAAGTACTGTGGTTCTCATGGAAGAGTTGCATCTTTATTTAAGCAGAGACTACCCTACCCTTCCCTCACCACATCTCTTCTTAACCACAGTCTACCTCACCGAATGGGAGCTGCTAGTGCAGACTATACACTTTGGCACACAAACCTACAGTGGCCTGTTCTCTTATTTATACTGCTGTTAATTGTTACTTAACCTTTGAAAATCAGTGACTTTCAATTTCCTTCTTGAATATTAACATAAAATCCAATTTCTAACTTTAACACAACAATACATGTTTTTTCACAATGCTGTACTAATAGAGTAACAACACCGGACTATAAGGCAAAGGACAGCAGTTAACAAATATGGAAAGGACTTAGCTAATGTATTTTCAGCTTCTGAAGTACTCAAATCACCCACCAGATTTTTACAAAATGAATAAAATTTCAGATGCTCAAATGTTCTATCCAATGAAAGGAAAAAGAATTTTTTTATTAGTCAGAGTTTTGAATTTTAATTTAGAAATGAGTACATTTTTAAAGAAAAAGATACTGGAAGAAGTTCTAAACAATTTAGTTTCGTATTTGATTCTACTCTCGTGGTACAGTATATTTCAAAGCTGGCAGATGACTTTTCTGAGTCTTTATCACCAATATCCAAATTAGTAAATGACAGAACATGAAACATGCATATTCGGATATGGGCTTGTTTCTTTCCTCCTTTTTGTTTTTTAAATCTGAACTTTACTATTATGTACCTGTTAATCATTGAGTGTGTGTAGCCTAAGCTCTGTTTTGTCTTGTAAAACAGCAACTTGTCAGTTAGGCCATAAGTGTCACAAACAATCTGTTCTTCCTTTATTCAGAATAAGACCAGTGCATGCTGTGCTCTTCATCTAAGCAATTATGATGCTGACATTTTTATTTTCCCTGGTGGGAGGAATTTATTAAATTGCTCAGCAAATTCTCTATTTTTTGTTGGAAAATATTTTAAAGATTTGTTCTCAGCTAGGAAAAGGTGCAAAGAATATTAACCTTTAACACCAGATATTTAATATAAAATTCACAGTATCATACATCATCACCTGTCATTGAAAATAACATTATTCTTTAGCAACTTACTGAGGCAGGATCTGTATTTGCCATCACAAAGAACACTCCTGCATGTTCTGCTAAGCTAATCCACATCTTTGAGCCATTGATAACATAGTAGTCTCCCTTCTTTTCAGCACGAGTCTTCAAAGAGAAAGCATCACTGCCAGATCCAGCCTCCGACAGGCAGAAGCTGCCTATCTGTCAGTTGAAGAGAAAAATGCATTTTACTTCTTTCTGAATACGTAGGCACAACATTCAAGGAGTTCTGCAACAAAAATAGTTATCGACAAGCACCAGGCTTTCAAATTCAAACATTTTAGCCTACCACCTCAAAGTAACCAAGTTTCAGATATGGAGGTTAACAACAGAAACACAGTAATTACATGTCTCTCACAGGCAACTGCTTTAGAGATCTTTTCCCACAGTAAATTAAATTTTAATGAAACTAAGACTCTTTCCTCTTTCACCTCTCATCTACTGATGACAGGAAATCTCTCCACTAGCACAGGTCTCAGCTCTAACAAGTGTTTCAAAGATCACATACAAAGATATTTTCCACTGCTGCAGTCACCCATTAAGTTACTGGGAAACAAACAAACACCCAACCACTAATATTATGTAACTGCTGAAAACTATATTATAGTAACATGTGATGCTGACTCACTGTATCTTTAGCCACCCTGGGCAAGTAGGTTCTCTTTTGTTCTTCTGTTCCATACGTGGTAAACAACCTATTTGTTAGTGTATTTTGGAGTTCACATGTAAGTGCTACAGTTGGATCAACTTTGGCCAATTCTTCTACCGCCAATATGACAGAAAAAAATGAAGCTCCAGTTCCTCCATACTCTTCCCCAAGCTCAATACTCATCAGCTGAAATGAAAAAGATGCAAATGTATCAGTCTTTCCCATGAGTTCCCATCAACCTGTTAGCCAAAGCTAACACTTAAAAGATTAAAATAAAACTTTTTACATGTAAGCATTTCTAGATCCTGTCTTAAAAGAACTAATTCCTTCCAATACCCTTTACAAACTAAAAAATTTATCACAGAAGTTGAGAGTCAACTTATGCAAGAAATAATGCACAAATTCAGAATACAGGTTAAACATCACTCTGACTAAAGTAAGTGTATGTAGCAATTTCAATGCAAGTCTATCATTTAGAGTTGTCTTTGTACAAAATGATGTTTTCATTATAGACAAGCACTAGGTTTGATAGCAGGAAAGGCTACAATCAAATGCAGGAATGATAAACAGGTAATTTTTAACACAAGCTCCTGCAGCTGCCCGAGACTGACACAGAAGACTCTCAATGTCCTTTTTCAGTGACACAAAGTTATGCTGTCCTAATATTCCATGCAATTATTCTTATCCAAGAAAAAAACAAAAAGATGGTAAAGATAAAGAACTCAAAGGTAATTTGGAGAATGCAGTATAAGAGTGGGACAGATGGAAAGAATATCACCGTAAAAGATGGAGAGAGATCAAAAAAGAAAATAAAATGGTCTTCCTGTTGACAAACTCAAAATTTTCAGCGCCTCATTAGCTCAACTCTCTCACAATCTTTTAATCTAAAAATCTGAAAAGTGGATATTCAGAAATTCATATTAGTGGTGTTGCTTATTGACTAAATAATAAAGTAAAAATGTGCAGACCCCTTGTTCAAACAATCCCTTTATTACAGAGTCTTCCATTTGTGAATTCTCATCCATTTTTTGTACCAAAGGTGCAACTCGTTCCTGAGCAAATCTTTTCACTGTAACAAAAGAAGAAAGAAAGCATGTAGGTATTCTAACACTCTACTTGAGGATCACTGTAACAGTCACATGGTATTTCTGGGAGGTTATGCCTATATTCTGACACTCCTGGACAATTAGGAGACAAGAAAATGTTCAAGTGAAACAAGCAGTGTGCCACAATGTTCAATTACCATTCAAGCTACAAGTTTGTGAACCACAACAAACATTTCCTATAGATTTAGCAACTTCAAAAGCAACTCAGTGACACTTACATTAAGCTAGTTGACAAAGATAAAGGGGAAATATTTCAGATACATCCCTTATTTTGTTAGCTGTATCTTCTTTACAAATTCAACTTGCCATATGGACACTCTTAAGGTTCTAACACGTGTTAAGTGTACAATATCACTAAGTAACTCTTCCTGTTCAACCTGAGCCTCAAAGATCTCCCGTAGATGTGCAGGTTCTCACTGTTACTGAAAGGGTGTGAGACAATGGCAGCCAACTTCACTGCTGCAACAGCAACAGTTTTGAACAGCTAATATTTACTCATGCAGAGTAAACTGCACTATGGTATGTGCACTTGTGCTCTGGTAACACAGGAGAACCAAAACAATACTGCATCCTTCTCTTGTGATCTAAAGCAATTTAAAAATGAAGCAAAATACAACAAAAAAATCTCAACTAGAGATTTAACTGGAATTAAATGACAAAAATGAATTGTTAAGCAAAGATTTCCCTTCCAGCTAGGCATTTTTGAATTTTAACCACACAGAAAATAGGTACCCATATTTTTCAGCATCGTCTCCTCTTCAGTGAATGTTTGAAGGGGGGCACAGATGAGTCCATCACCAGTCACATTTGGCATAGGTTCTGCTTTGGAGGATCTATAGACACATGGAGCAGCTCTCCAAGAGGCTGACAAGAATGCTGGCACATTTCTTTTCAGCTGTTGACAAAAAATACAGAATATCAGAACAATTAACAGAATTTGGGTTTGCAGACTACTTGAATATTTCGTGGTTTATATTTTAAATGAAAAAAAAAAACAAAACACTTTACCCAGTGCTTTTATTCAGTAACAGAATAGGAAACAGCTTATACAGAATTTACCTGACATCTATTAAACCAGAACAATTTTCTTGATGTTTGTCAATACAATGTTATTCTAAAAAATATTTAAAATCTTAGTTTTAGTCAATTATAATGTTTGCAGCAAATAAACCCTGCTGACAGTACTCATTTTTAAAGTAAGCCTCTGCAATATTCATAGTAATAAGTGTATGTTTTAACAGAATTAATCAAATTTGATACATGGAAAACAAGAATGTTTCACACGAGACCACTCAACTTTAATAACAGACTTAGGTTTCTGATTTTCTAGGGACCAGTAACTCTCACCTCCAAAGCAATGACAGCCCTTTGTCTGATTACTTTGCTGTGAAAGGGCACGACTTCAACAGCACTGTGGATTTTTCTGTTCCAGATGAGATCTTACTTAACACTGGCTGATTTTCAGAGCAAACACATTTCACAATCCAAGGACCAGGCATTTCTATATAGTTTCTATATAGTTTCTATATTTAGAAACTTTCTATATAGTTTAAATCCTACAGCTAGTATATTGATAGTATTCTGTGACTAATTATTCACGTCTTAGTTGGTTGATTTATTAAAAAAGTACAGGAAGGAACTGAATGATTTATTATTAACCTCAACCCCCCTCCAAAGTGTCTCTCCATTCATCCATGATATAAACAATCTCAAATGACATCAAGAAGCAGTGGGTATCCATCCAAGAGAGCAGGGGTATTACACAGTATTTTACTGCAGGGGGAACTATGTTAAGCATGCATGGTAAAATCTGGGAAGGCACCAAAGTGAACAGCAGACAGCGTGGCTTTTGGGAGCAAGTGATATCAGCTGAGCACACAGAGATAACATGACAGAATGAGTTTTGCATCTTGGGGAGCTATGAACTACTTTCACTTCAAAGAATTACTCAGGTAAGTAATGAAATTAATAAAACAAACATGAGCTGGCTCAAAAAATGACAGGGTAACAAATAGAACCTGCTGCAAAATTTATTTTGTGCTATTCAGAAACAGTACTCAAGAAGAACAGTGCGACCAACTGAGCTCAAAATGAGCTCAAAAGAGACAAGACAGCAATGAAGCTTTGCTCTCACAGCTCCCTGAACCCAATGCACTCTGTGGCTATTGTCATCCGATCACATCTTTGCTACAGATTTCTGTCACTGTTGCTGTCAGACTGAAGTGCAGACATTCATTCCTTATCAAGACAACTGCTGACAGAAACCCCTTGCAGAGACACAGCTGTGCCATAAAAATAATGTATATATGAGCAGCCTCCTGCCAACATACACTTTTTGCCAGCATGCACTCTTAACCCCACAGTGAGCAGATGACAGACCGTGCTGTAAGCAGACTGCTGCTGGCTCACAGAAAGCAGGACAGGTTTTCAGTGCACATTATGATAGCAGCATTCCTTAAAAAACAGCAGAAACTTTGGGGTTGGGAATTAAAAACTCCTTTGATCCTTGCAGTAATTACTCTTCCATGTCAGCTTTCAATACCTGTCACCACACTGAGTGAAGAACTGATGTAAAACAGATTTGTGGACTCCTTTTGGCTTAGCAACAAGATGTCCAAGCCTATCACAAGTAAGGGACATTACTCCAAACAGCCACTTATGACCAGAGAAAAAGAGGAGCTGTAATGCAGAAGACAGACACTGCTGTTTGTTCACACTCAAAACCCCAGGTTACATAAAACAAACATGGACTGATTCAGGAATACCAAGTATAGATGAGTAGCAACAACTGCAATGTTTTTACATGAAGATTAAGACACTGGAGTCACCATAGGTCTTCACAGAGAACCAAACCGAGAGTTGCTTTAACAGAGGAAAAAAAGCAAAATAACCATGATCTTGAGGCTTCCAGTAGGTACACTCAGCAGGCAACAAAACAGTACTGTTGTAACAACATCTGGTCATACTCTGGGTGTCACCTATACTCTCCTTCGTGGCTCTTAGCACTGGCATGTACACTTACTGACCACGCAGGTGAACACACTACTGAACCCACACAGTACTCTCTGCCCCATTCAAAGTAAGCAGCACATACTCTGCCAAACACAAAGGAAAAAATAAAGACTTTCCTCAAACGAAAACAGGCAGCTGGGTGAACCTGGCTAACAAGCAGCTCAAAAAAGACAAGCACAGTGCACGGGGCTACAGTGGCTGAAGGAAGCAGCCAGACCCGTGGCACCAAGCTGCAGCTTTGCACAGCTCAGCGTCTGCCATGGGTTGTAACCTGGACTGCAGCAGACCCCTGGCAGCAATGGGTTTGGCGAAAGTTAGTGTTTAAAGCAGCACTCTCTGAGTTCAGTTGCCCTCCTTGACCTTCTGAGAACACAACAGGGTTACTTTGTACCACCAGAACAACCCATATGGCAACCCACAGACAGTGGGTTACTGCTCCAAGTGCTTCGCCCCAAGCAACAACACAGCGCAGACACAAGTGGTTTTGAATTCAACACTGAGACTGACAGAACATCAAACATTTACAGTTTGATTCTTAAAGTTATTCAGTCATTTAAGTTTTATGGCCTCAAATAGTATTCAAAGTGCGTAAATATTACTCTGGTTCCTTAGTGCTGCCTGACTGCTCCTTCCTCTTTTTTCTGTGGGCAATGTATGCTGCTAAGCAACTTGGGCTGCCCACCCTGCTAGAAACACATATTGAAACACAGCTGCTGGGATGCTTATAACATTATTTTTTATCTCGGCTCTTACCTTCAGCTCAGCTTGCCTGTTCATTTTGGGTTTTACAACCTAAAACACCAACCCCTAAAGGAAAGCTGGGGAGGAACTTTTTACAAGGGCAGGTAGGGACAGGAGGAGGGGAAATGGGTTTTAAACTGGAAGAGGGCAGAGTTCTTTACTGTGAAGGGGGGGAGACACTGGAACAGGATGCCCAGAGAGGTTGTGGGTGCCCCCTCCCTGGAAGCACTCAAGGCCAGGCTGCATGAGGCCGAAAACAACCCTGCCTAAGGGAGGTGTCCCTGCCTATATAGCAGAGGGCTGGAACTACGCGACCTTAAAGGTCCCTTCCATCCCAAACCCGTCCATCATTCTCAAATGAGGTTATATCGCCGCTGGGCACGTCAGCAGCGGGAAGATGGAGCTTTAAAAGAGAGCACAGCGATGTACACCCACCTGAACTCACCGCCTCCTCCTCCCGTGTTCGCCCGTGCTGAGCTCCGGGCAGCTCCCGCTCTCCCGCGGTGCCTCTCCCTGTCCCTCAGCACCACACACACACCGCAATCCCACAGCCAAAAAGCACCCGAGGCACCGTCGCCCCGCTCCCCGCTGTCACCCCCGCAGCAGCGGCCCCGCGCATCACCTCGGCTCCTCTCCTCAGCCACATTCCCGCCGCCGCCATGCCGACCCGCTGCCCGGCCCCCTCCGCGCGGTCTCGCGAGACTTCGGGCGGCACAACAAACATGGCGGCGGCAAGGGAAAGGGGCGGCCGCGGCGCGGGGCGGCGGCGGTGAGTGTGGGCTGCCGGCCCCGAGCGTGTGTGGGCTGCCGGCCCCGAGCGTGTGTGGGCTGCCGGCCCCGAGCGTGTGTGGGCTCCCGTCGGGCCGGGCTGCGCGCTGAAGGGCAGGCGGGGGTTGGGGCGGCGGGCGCGGGGACGCGCCGGGGCCGTGCCGCCGTCCCGGGCCGGTTGGTGCTGAGGCGGCGGTGCTGCGCTGAGGACGGCAGGAACCGCCGGCTCGGGGCCTTCCGCCTCCGTTCACTGCGTACAGCACAAGATGCGGTTGTGACAGGCGGGGTTTTCTGCCACACCCCTTGGGGGTTTTTTTTTTTTTGGTTTTTTTTTTTTTTTTTTTTTTCGTGCGCCCCCGGGGGGGGGGGGCCCCCCGCGCNCATTTAAGTTTTATGGCCTCAAATAGTATTCAAAGTGCGTAAATATTACTCTGGTTCCTTAGTGCTGCCTGACTGCTCCTTCCTCTTTTTTCTGTGGGCAATGTATGCTGCTAAGCAACTTGGGCTGCCCACCCTGCTAGAAACACATATTGAAACACAGCTGCTGGGATGCTTATAACATTATTTTTTATCTCGGCTCTTACCTTCAGCTCAGCTTGCCTGTTCATTTTGGGTTTTACAACCTAAAACACCAACCCCTAAAGGAAAGCTGGGGAGGAACTTTTTACAAGGGCAGGTAGGGACAGGATGAGGGGAAATGGGTTTTAAACTGGAAGAGGGCAGAGTTCTTTACTGTGAAGGGGGGGAGACACTGGAACAGGATGCCCAGAGAGGTTGTGGGTGCCCCCTCCCTGGAAGCACTCAAGGCCAGGCTGCATGAGGCCGAAAACAACCCTGCCTAAGGGAGGTGTCCCTGCCTATATAGCAGAGGGCTGGAACTACGCGACCTTAAAGGTCCCTTCCATCCCAAACCCGTCCATCATTCTCAAATGAGGTTATATCGCCGCTGGGCACGTCAGCAGCGGGAAGATGGAGCTTTAAAAGAGAGCACAGCGATGTACACCCACCTGAACTCACCGCCTCCTCCTCCCGTGTTCGCCCGTGCTGAGCTCCGGGCAGCTCCCGCTCTCCCGCGGTGCCTCTCCCTGTCCCTCAGCACCACACACACACCGCAATCCCACAGCCAAAAAGCACCCGAGGCACCGTCGCCCCGCTCCCCGCTGTCACCCCCGCAGCAGCGGCCCCGCGCATCACCTCGGCTCCTCTCCTCAGCCACATTCCCGCCGCCGCCATGCCGACCCGCTGCCCGGCCCCCTCCGCGCGGTCTCGCGAGACTTCGGGCGGCACAACAAACATGGCGGCGGCAAGGGAAAGGGGCGGCCGCGGCGCGGGGCGGCGGCGGTGNGGACAAGGGGAAATGGTTTTAAATCGAAGGAGGGAAGAGGTTGGATGTCAGGGGGAAGCTCTTTACGATGAGAGCGGTGAGGTGCTGGAACAGGATGCGCAGAGAGATTGTGGATGCCACATCCCTAGAGGTGTTCAAGGACACACTGGATGGGCGCCTGGGCAACATGATCTAGTATTAAATGGGGAGGTTGGTGGCCCTGCCTGTGGCAGGAGTTTGGAGATTCGTGATCCTTGAGATCCCTTCCAACCCAGGCCATTCTGTGATTCTATGAAATTCCGTTCCTTGCACTTCTGTTTGGATGAAAACTCAACGTCTAGAGACTAGGATGCAGGGTTCATATCTAAGGGTGCTTTGTCGCTGGTGGCAGGTGACAGGACGAGGGGAAATGGCCTTAAGTTGCACCAGGGTAAGTTTAGGTTGGATATCAGGAAACACTTCTTTACAGAAAGGGTTGTTAATAGGCTCCACAGGGAGGTGGTGGAGTCACCATCCCTGGTGTGCTTAAAAACCATTTGGATGTGGTGCTCAGAGACATGATTTAGTGGAGGGTTGTTATAGTTAGGGGCAGTATGGTTCAGTCATGGTTGGACTCAATGATCTTTAAGGTCTTTTCCAACCTGGGTGATTCTATAAGCCTGGCACGTAGATGAAACTGATGCTGCGTGGAGCAACTGTTTAGCAAGCCAGTAATCCATGTACTGCTCAGAGGCATAGGAAGCCTGGTTGCCTGTAAAAACCTTTACAGGGAGAGAACTGCTAAGAGTACCCCATGAACTCAGCTCATTCGAGTACGTGAAACTTGAGCTGCTCTACTCAGGTTCTAATAATTAAAATTGCATTTACAAGTTTGCAGTAATCTGACCTACTATCATTCTTCCGTGGAAAGGAGAGCTGTAAGGTGTGTATCTGCTCTAGAACGATCTGTCAGAGAAGGTTCTTTTGTGCATACAAACGTAGAGATTTGTTGTCAAACTGTGGCAATTTACCTTTGCTAAAATGAAAAAGAAAGTTGGGTGTCTGCAAATTGAATTGGTGACATAGGAAAAGGATGACTCCCCAAAACATTATACTTTCCCAGTCTAATTTCTTAATGTTATAACTAGGTAGAAGGTAGCCTGTTCATCACTGTACTACATTGTCCTTTATACCCCTCTCCTGTCTTTAATTCCTGTCTTGATGTCCTTTTTTTTTTTTTTCCTCAATGCAGGAGACACCAACAAATGGAACACAAATTGACCTAAGCCTACATCAGGCTGGTGACACCAAAAAAAAGGGTATGCAAAATTGATACGTAACAATGTGGTCAAAACTAATTGAACAGGGTTAATGACACAGTAGCTTAGGTTACGTAGGTGTGATGTGAGAGAACACATTCATGTGGATACAAAAAGTGAATTAACGCTTTCAAATGATTTTGATAATGCAGGAGAATGTTTGCTGTTGGATATGGTTTTAGACTCATCACTTAATGTTTCATAGGTTACCTCGTGTTTTGTATAGTAACTGTTGAGAAACAAAGATGTTTGTACAGTAAATGCTGTTGATTATCATCTGCAGGAATAGTAATGTGATGGGCTCATTTTCCTCTTTCCAGCTGAGTCCTGACTTCTGTACTTGCAGATTCGTTGCAAATTAGGACTTGAAAGATTTGTCATTTACAAGACCCAGAAAAAAGGCATGACAAGTGACTTCTAGTGAATATTGTTATTATTACAATGCACGATAATTAAGTGGATTAAGACCACAGCAGAACAGGAAGCTAAGATTTTGGGATGAAAGAAACACTACTTTCTTTAAGGCTTTTTTCTGTCCTTGCTAATTCTGTAGCCATTTCCCAGTGTGAGACAGCAAAACAGATGGTATGGCAGAATTATCAATCTCTGGTTTCTTTGGGATCCTTTGTTCACTAGAGACAGTGTTCAAACTGTCAGGGACATAGAATTGTCTTCTGATGAGATAGATGGAGCGGGTGAAACTTTGAAATGCTTTTTTTGGCAATGTTGAATTCTAATAAAATGTATAGCAGTAGAATATTAGAACTTGTCCTCCAAAACATACATTATTTTTTCAGGTTTCTTCCTTACAACTCATGGAGGTTGGGAAGAACAATGGATTTCTTTCTTCTCTTTATTTTTTTGCTTTTCCTTTCAGGGAGGTGTGGTATTTCTTCTCTTTGCTTTGTCTGACATAACGGGAGTACATTTTTGAGCGTGCTCTCTATTCTCTAAAGTTCAGGTAAAACCCTGAACTTAAACTTTAACTGAATTAAAAAAAAAGGCAAATTGAGCATAGAATCACAGAATCACCAAGGTTGGGAAAGACCTCCAAGATCATCCAGTCCAAACATCCACCAATAGTTCTCACTAAACCACGTGCACCACTCATGACTGATCACCATCTGCGTTTAACTCCGTTCACCACCACTCCCTGGGCCTGGCCCTCCAACCAGTTCCTTACCCAGCCAAGAGTGTACCTGTCCAGGCCATGGGCTGCCAGCTTCTGCAGGAGAGTGTTGTGGGAGACAGTATTGAAGGCTGTGCTGAAGTCACGGTAGACCCCATCAACAGCCTTACTCTCATTCACCAGGAGGGTCGCTAGGTCACAGAAGGAGATCAGGTTGGTCAAGTAGGACCTGCCCTTCGTGGGCCCGTGCTGGCTGGGCCTGATCCCCTGGTTGTCCCACATGTGCTGTGTGATTTCCCTCAAAACAGTCTGCTTCATAAACTTCCCTGGCACTGAGGTTAGGCTGACAACAGGCCTGTAGTTCCTGGGTCCTCCTTATGACCCTTCTTGCAGATGGGAGTCACACTGCTAAGTCCCCAGTCTTCTGGGATCTCTCCCATTTGACCAGGAATGCTGACAGATAATGGAAAGCAGCTTGACTATCACCTCTGCCAGTTCCCTCAGCGCTCTCAGATGGATCTCATCCAGCCCCATGGACTTGTGGCCGTCCAGTTGGAGTAGTAGGTCTCTGACTGAATCATGGGGGGTTTATTCTGCTCCCCATCCAAGCTTTCCAGGTCAGAGAGTACTCTGAGGATAGCTGGTCTGACTCTTAAAGACAGACGTAAAGAAGGCATTGAGAGCCTCAGCCCTTTCCTTATCCTCAGTGGTCACATTCCCAGATACATCCAGTAAAGAATGGTGATCCTTCTTGATCTTCCTCTTACTGTTGATATATTTTATTTAAGAGTTTCTTGTTCCCTTTTACCCTAGTGGCCAAGTTGAGTTCAAACTGCACTTTTGCTTTCTGATTTTCTCACTGCACAACCTAACATCTTCTTTGTATTCTCTCCAAGTTGCCCATCCCTTCTTCCACAGGAGGTAGGTTCTTTTTTTCTCCTGGAGCCTTGGGAAAAGCTCCCTCTTCATCCACACCAGTCTTGCAGCTCAGGGGGACAGCCTGCTCCTGGACCTTTAAGGCTTCCTTCTTGAGGAGTGACTGGCCTTCCTGGACCCCTTAATCCTCCCATGACTGAATCCCAAGGGACCCTCCCCACTCATCTCCTAAACAATTCCAAGTCTTCCCTCTGGAAGTCCAGGGTGGCAGTTTTGCTGTCCCCTCTCCTGGCTCCACCAAGAATTGAGAACTCTACCATTTCATGGTCACTCTGTCCAAGACAGCTCCCAGTCTTCACATCTCCCACCAGTCTTCCTCTGTGTGTGAACAGCAGGCCCAGCAGGGCAGCTCCCCTGCTAGGCTGTCTCACCAGCTGCAGAAGGAAGTTATCTTCCATACACTCTAGAAACACCCTAGACTACTTCTTCTGTGCTGTGTGGTATTCCAAGTATATATCAGGGAGGTTGAAGTCCCCCGTGAGAACAGGGGCTGGTGGTTGCACAACTTCTGCCAGCTGCTCATAGAACACCTCATCTGTCTCTCCATCCTGGTTAGGCGAGCTGTAGCAGACAGCCCAACCCCTCATCCTTACCCAGCATTATCATTCAACCTTATCACCCTCAGCCACAACCTCAATAACATCAAAACACTGTCTAACACAGAGAGCCACACTACCACCCCTCCTTCCTTGCCTGTTCTTTCTGGAGAGCTCGTAGCCATCCATTGCAGCACTCCAGTCATAGGAGCAATCCCGACGTGTTTCTGTAATGGCAACTGAGTCTTTTATTAGTTTGCCTGCCTAGGCTCCTCTCTAGCAGGCCTGGTTTTAATCCCTTCCCCCGTCATATCTAGTTTAAAGCCCTCTCTACAAGTCCTGCCAGTCCTGGGCAAGGACCCATTTCCCCCTGAGACAAGTGAGACAACTTTACAAGTAGACCTTCCACTGCATCCTCACTCACCTCTCCCTCAGGTTTCAGGGCCTCAAACCTATTACATAGAGACACCTGGGGAACCAAGGTAGGTTGGGATGGGTGTTGCCTGTTTCACTGAGCAGGGACCTGCAGTCTCTTGATGATTTTGATTATGTCATTTTATCCACTTTTATATATTTCTTATGTTCTTGTTTCTGCAGATTATTTTCACAGTAATATTTAATGATCTAATTATTAAGATCCTGAAGTTGTGGTTGTCAATCTGTGTATTTAGACATGATGTACTATAAAAGTAGTCCCTCACTACAGAAAACTTAGTTTTATGAATGCATTCAGATGCACTGAAACTTGTGATTTGGAAATATTTTTCCTTCTAGGCACAAGAGGTTGTAAACTTAAAGAGGGAATATGGGTGAAAAGAAGCCAGAACCTTTGGACTTTGTAAAAGATTTTCAGGAATATCTTACACAGCAGACTCACCATGTGAATATGATTTCTGGATCTGTTGGTGGAGACAAGGAAGCAGAGACTCTTCAGGGAGGTAAGCTAATTTCAGTTCTAACAACGTGTTGTTTTTGGGGGGAATGACTGCACAGTTTACCTTCAGTATAGTTACATACACTACTACAGCTGTATGGAAGCCCTTCAAGATCACAGAAGATGTGTGCACCCTTATCTTTCTTAGGGTTTGTTCTCATAGCTCTGTGTTGTTCACAGCTGGGACTGAAGGTGATCAGAATGGGCTGGATCATCCCTCTGTTGAAGTTTCGCTGGATGAAAACTCAGGAATGTTAGTGGATGGATTTGAAAGGACATTTGATGGAAAATTAAAGTGTCGCTACTGCAACTATGCCAGCAAAGGAACAGCAAGGCTCATAGAACATATCAGAATTCACACAGGTATGAAATATTCTACAGCGTGTGAGGTACCGTGATGTTAACTCGGTGTTATGTTGTGCATGTGAGCAGCTGTCGTCTTCAAGCAGTGTGATATTTCTTTGAGTTTCTCAGCAGCTAAACTTGTTTTTTTTTTTGGTTGCTGGTGGTGGTATTGTGTGTTTGCTGATTCCTGAGATGTCTTTGGCTTTGTGTGCATGGGCAGCCTCGAGCAGAATGGCTGAAACAACATGCTGTTACTTATCATCAGATGTCATAAATCTTTGCTGTACCAAAAAAAAAAAACAGAGCTTTACTTCTTAAAGTGTGAGAATGTGGGTGACAGTACAGCGTCAGTATTCCTTCCCTTATTGAAGAAAGTTGTCTGTGTTCTTTTATACTCTCAGATCTTAGCAGGTCTTTGATGTTCTCCAAATGCCTCACCCTGCTGCTGCTTTATGGAGTAGAAGTCACTTGGTGGCTTGAGCTAGCAGAACAATACCTGCTATAGGTTATGACCTTTTCATGCCAGTTGTAGTGTACAAAGACAAGAAGGATTCCAGTTGGAGTGCTGAGAAATGTCCTCTTAAGTTCTGACCCAGTGGGAATTATTCAAAACCAAGCCTTCCATGGACTACATGCCATCTGTTACCAGGAAGGTCCTCCTTGGGGAGAAGCATGACACACAGGGTTTGTGCCTTGGCTAACATTCGGACTTGTTGCTCATGGCTGTAGTATGTGATATTGTCAGCATCGTCCCAGACCTGAACTTGAGGATGGTAGGAAGGACAAAAACCACATAAAACTATCGGTGCTTTGTGTGCCTTCTTTGTTTCAAATAAAATCTTTGCTCTGGCCAAGGTTTAGGAAATGTTGGAAGAGCAGTGCTTGATGTGTAGGATGAGTGTTCACAGTGCATTGGCAAGTGTTGCCAGCATTGGAGAGTGTATGCATGACTCATTTGATCAAGGAAGCTTTCCTACTTAGAGGAGATCCAAGACCTCTTTTGTTTTGCTCAGAAGCATGAGGAGGAAGCACGGCAAGGGGCTAAGACATGGATTGCATGGACTATGAAAGCTCAGAGTGAGAGAATCAGCATTAAAGTAGGGAACTGGGAGCTGACCTGTAGCTTCAGGGTGATGTAAGTAAACAGATGGTGCATCCTGGATAATGTGGAGGTGCAGCAAGCTATCTGCCAAAGCACTTACTGCACAGGTGTGGCCATACTGCTATTATTAAGTGTAATTTACTCTGAATTAAATTCATGCTGGGTCTTAATAGCAGTACTGTTAGTGGTTCCCTGGCTGTGCTGTGTTTAAGGGCTTGCTACATGGCACGCAGGTCTCCTTCTGTGTCACCAGTTTAGAGTGAAATAAGAACTGCATCAACTGTGTAGTGGGAGGACTCTGTGTTAATCACGTGACACCTTGTGAGTCCTGTGCAGTGCTTGCACTGTATTAGTGGCCCTCACTGCATTCAGACATCTGGCTTTTGTCACTGTTGTAGATAATGGAGTTTGAAAGCCACAAAGCATTTTTCTTGTCCTGTTTTCACAACAGTAGAAAACACTTCAAAAGAACTTAAAGGCTGAAGAGAAGGATCACACTGGTGTGTTTTGCAGTTTGTCACGTTTTGCAAGAGAAGTTGCTCAGCAGCAGTTCAGAACTTGGCATATCATTCTAGGTAGGAAGGTGATGTCAGCATCATTAGTTTTTTCTGCTGCTCACTCACTCTGGAGAGGCAGACATGTCTAACTTTACTCTGCTATTCCACCACACATCTGGCTAAACCCAAGGCTAGCAACAACTCCGAAGCTGAATTTGAGCAATTTGGTGAGCAGCTGTTTCCATGAAAGACTTTTTCTGTGGGATGCCATAGTATCTGTTTTCACTTTCCAGGTGAGAAGCCGCACAGGTGCCATTTGTGTCCCTTTGCATCCGCTTACGAACGCCATCTGGAAGCACACATGAGATCACATACTGGTGAAAAACCATACAAATGTGAATTGTGCTCCTTCCGCTGCAGTGACAGGAGCAACTTATCACACCACCGGAGGCGTAAACACAAAATGGTGCCTATCAAGGGCACGAGGTCTTCACTAAGCAGCAAGAAAATGTGGGGGGTTCTGCAAAAGAAGACCAGCAACTTGGGGTACAGCAGAAGAGCGTTAATTAATTTGAGTCCACCTTCCATGGTGGTTCATAAACCAGACTACCTTAATGATTTCACTCATGAAATCCCAAATATCCAGACTGAAGCTTATGAGACCATGACTAAATCATCGCAGACCGGTGGGTTGCCAAGAGATCCACAAGACCTCATGGTTGATAATCCTTTAAACCAGCTATCTACGTTAGCCGGACAGTTATCCAGCTTGCCACCTGAAAACCAAAATCCATCCTCTCCTGACGTTGTTACCTGCCAAGATGAAAAGCCCTTCATGATGCAGCAGCCTGCTACACCTGCTGTAGTTTCCTCTGTGTCAGCAAGTATTGCTCAGAGCTCATCTCCAACCAGCCCGGATCCTCGGCCTGCACACAACCAGAGGAACTACAGCCCTGTGGCGGGGCCCAGCAGCGACCGCAGCGCCCACACCAGTACTCCCAGCATAAGTAACAGTCAGCCAAGCACTCCAGCTCCCACCCTTCCAGTTCAGGACCCCCAGCTTCTGCATCACTGCCAGCACTGTGACATGTATTTTGCGGACAATATCCTTTATACTATTCACATGGGATGCCATGGGTTTGAAAATCCTTTTCAGTGCAACATATGTGGGTGCAAGTGTAAAAATAAGTATGACTTTGCTTGCCATTTTGCGAGAGGTCAACACAGTCAACATTGAGAACGTGCTTTCATTTAGTTTTTTAACATATTGCAATATATTTTTCATACTTTCTGAAGGCAAGCTTGCACATTCCTGTAAGGAAAGTTTGCGTTAAGCAATTGGACAAAGGAGGCAAATTTATTTCTGTGTTGTCGTAAAACTTGCCAGGGAAAGTTTGTATAAGATGTAGTGGTTGTTTTATATGTAGCCTTTAAAAGGAGGAGAAAAAACAAACAAACAGAGAAAGCAACACACTGAAAGTATTATAAGAATTGGAATTTATTAAGGTGTTTTGGTTGCTAAACTTCAGTTGCTTGCACTTAAAATCCCAATAAACATGACAGATGTAGAAAGAGAGTGTCCTGACATGTAGGATACAATTAGCAGATTATTTATTAGGTAGGATAAAATATGTTGAGTGTGAACTATGAGAGGTTACTGCAGAGACAGGTAAGGTTCCTTTGGAGATGTGCCTATCCTTAGAAAAGTAGCTACTCTCCAACTTAAAACACAGACAGAAGCAACTTTCTCATACAAATTGAATTTGATTTTAAAGCTCACTTTGATCTGATGAGGTTAATACGTTTTTGTTTAGTGTAGCCCAAACTCAAACACTAATATAAGCACTGGTGGTAAGATTTGTCACGGAACTAGAAGATAAAAAGTTATTGTGAGTGAAACTCTGGTAGGGAAATGAAATTCAGAGCCTGTCCTTCACTGCTTATAAAAAGAAGGAATAAACGTGACACCTTATTTGAAACTGCAAAGTATGCTTAGCAAAATTGCATCCTTTGAAAAGGAGCTAACTGGAGCTAACTCTGATCAGTGTTAACTGCCTTAAACCCATCTGTACACATCGGTACAGTTTGCACAATGACACTTCTGTCTGGCTGATGGGAGTTCTAATAGAAACGAGAGGTGTACGACCTAAAAGCAGTCAGTTCCATCTTGGGCCAAGCTACAGCTGGTAGCAGGTTGCCTTTGTGTTTGGAAGCTGTGGAATCATGTTTCTTGTAAACTTTGGCTAACTTGGATGTCAGTGTGTCTGGCACCTGTCCCTAAAATGTGTTGTCCCTTTTGGCGTGCTGGAAGTATGGAGAAGAGCTGAGTTTGTGGGTTGTGGTGGGGTTGGGCTTGTTTTGTTGGCTGTTTTTAAGTATCCGTGTAGTGGGCAGGCAACAAGTACTGGCTGGCTACATTTTAAATCATGGTTAATAGCATAGGTACATGAAGATGTACGAGAAGTCCATTGCACATGTTTATTTAATCCTGTACATGTTACTTTAGAAGCACCTAGGCTAATGGACAGGCACTTTAATAGGAACTTAACGTGAAACATCCTAGTCAAACTAATAAAAGCTCTTGATATGTTACACAGGAGTTTGTAATGCTTCAAGAAGTGAAGAACCATTACTTTCACCATACTTAGACATGCACTTTTACCTTCGTTTGTCTCACTGGAGACAGATTAAAGCTTCCCTTATGTATATTCCCCCTTTCCCATCCACAAAACATGGCAGAAAATGTTTTGTTAAAAGTAGGACGATTTTGTTAATGTTCTGGAAGAGTCTGCAGTGTGAATAGCAACTGTTTGGTTTTTCAGATTTGCATTGTCACGGCCTTCAGTTGACGATGAATTGCAGGGAAAAAGAACCTGAAATTTTGGCACCGGAGGTCATTTTCACTTGAACAAATTAGAAGTGTGGGAACTGGATGTGCTGATCTCATTTATTTATCCACTGTTTGGGTTTCGGGCTCGGTTTCAGGTGCGTTGCAGTGAGTCGGTATGACTGAGAACACGATTCCCATTTTTCATGTGGCACTCATTATAATCCTCTCACGTCCCTTTCTCTCTTTGAACGTTTATTTTCGGAAGCATAGCAGCAGCTCTTTGCATAAACTGGTGTGCAGAGGACCTGGAGTCACCCACTGGTGTGTCCTTTTGTATTGTAAAGGCTGTGGTGAAGCTGACTGAGCTGGGATCTGCCTGGAAAGTGTTGCTCCTGTACAGATGGTGTAGCATGACCTTTCCAGTCAGAGAACTGCACCGAGGTGACACACAGAGGTGGCTAAATTTTACAGTGTTACAACCACAAATATCAAAGAGCATTGCTTTTAGTCACCTGTAGAGCTCCTTGCCATTTGATATGTGGTGTAAGCTTTAACTGCTGGGCTCTGGCAGCTACAAGGAAACTATCCAGATTGTGTTGCTGTAAGGAATACCTTCCAATTGGGAGTTACACAGGTTACAACAGCTGAGTTTGGGTTGTGGCTCCAGTCTTTGTCCCTCCTGATATCAGAGGGATTGCTGCAACTGTGTTCTTCCATTCTTTATATTGTTTCAAATCCATTCTTACTTTCTTCAGCAGTGCCTATAATCAGTGTGGACCTTCTGTGTAGACCAACAAGTCCCGAACCAGAATCCCCCTGTGTGTAATTTCAGATAGAGAAGTAAGGTCACTAAGAGTAGTCCCTTTCCCTTTTTTTCCCTTTTCCCTTCTCTTCCCTCCCTCCTTCCCCGTGCAGGGGAGGTCCTGTGGGCAGTGCTCAGTGCTTGGTTGTGCATGCAGCTCTGCAGGGCAGATTGCTGCTGGCCACAAAGTCCTTGACACGCAGCAGCTGCTGGGCTGGGTGTGTAGTTCATAATGCTGCGTGTCCCGTAGTGCCAAACAGCACCCTGACTGTAACTCGTTC
Source organism: Odontophorus gujanensis (assembly GCA_013399175.1). NCBI lineage: Eukaryota > Metazoa > Chordata > Aves > Galliformes > Odontophoridae > Odontophorus > Odontophorus gujanensis. The sequence goes on along the minus strand of VXAB01003400.1, from coordinate 94,615 downwards.
CTTCTGACTACTGAGCACGTTCAGAGGGTGCATTTTCCTATTTGTTTTTTGTGATGTTGTACTTACTGTTGACTGTGCTGGAAGAGTGATGATGATCCTGACAGTTGCCATGCACAAGCAGGCCTTACTCGTTCAGCCCACAAGGGATTCCCTTAAGGAACCACGGGATCAAGACGTTGGCTGGCAGGCCTTTCCACATTGGCTTCTCCATGTGCTGCACTGCACTAGCTTCTCTTCATGAAAATAAACCTTTGTGTGGTGAGGTGGCAGTGAGCACCTCTCGTATTCACAGGGAACTTTGGGAACGAGCTGATTTATTTTTCCTATAGCTTGACTCCGGTAGCTTCTGTAGTTGCAAAACATTAAATTAATGGTTTTTTTTTTTTTTTTTGTGATAGATTATTTTACAGATTTGTTGATAATTTTAACATGCATTATTTATAGCACTCTTAATACAAACTTAAGTACTTCGAGGAGGATTCCAGCGAGCATGCAGTTACACTGAAGATCTTGGTAGAGCACCTCAGTTAATACTTCAACCAACTGCAGAGCAGCTGACAGGCAGTAATAATAGTTGGTTTGTCACAGACACCACGTCCAGATCGAGTTGACTTTGACATACAACTGTAATTGGCATTTGAACATAACACTCAAAAGATGTGGGCCAATGTTTCCTAGCAGAATGACCTGTTGTATGTTCTGTTCCAGGATGTCCTGGGGGGTTTGCTTGTCTGCTCTTTGTTTCTTTTGACAATGGGAATGTGATTTAGAAGTCTTCACTGGCAAGTTTTCTATTAATTTTAAGCTTTGAAAATCTACAGCGAATGGATGTTTTGGTGCAGGAAAATATATACCCTGCCAAAGCATTTTTCATCAAGCAATCTTTGTGTATGTGCTTTTAAGTACCTGCTTTGTTCATAATATGTATTTCAATGTAAAGAGCATATTTTGTATGCGAAAATGAAACCCATTAGAATTGTAAACTAAATTTTATTGTGTAGTGGATGCTCTCAGAAGACAGGGTTAATTCTGAAATAACTCTATCTAGTGTAGTTCATGTTGTGAAGCTTTGCTTTTGTAAGGTAAGAATAAAATAATACTTTCTAATGAAGTCTTCCCATAATTCATCTTGCAATTGCACGTGGATCAGCCAGCAAGCTGCTCGCACCTCGGTGTGCTTTAGATACCTGGTGATGGTGCTGACCCAGGGCACTCTTTGTCACTCATTTCCACTGCTCATCTTTCCCTTTCGTTCATTTCCCAAATATGCTGTTTCCTGATATTGTTTCCTTGGCAGCAGCCGTGTTCCTGTGTGTGAGATGAAACCCCGACCTGGTTGTCCCTGAGCACAGCAGCTCAGTGTGGATCATTGGAGGCAGCTGTGAAGGCAGCACCAGCTGTCCACGTTCCTTTGGACAGCCAGGTTATTCTGACATGCACGTGTGCCTGCAGCTCCCAGAGTCTCAATTTAAGGCATCTCAAATCTCTTCCTCACAGAGCTGCTGTGCAGAGGCTGAGAGCCTGACCTAAAAACTGGACCTGGGAAATGGAGGCAGTATTTGAATGGAGTGTAGCTGTCTGTCTGCTGACTTCAGATGCTGCAGTTCGTTTGTTGTCAATGTGCCTATCACGTGACAGGCTAAATGCCATCTCACCTCTTGCTTTTACACCTTCTCAGGCACAAAAGAGCTGTGGAAACATGCAGGTACCTGTTGGTCTCTTTACTCTTAAAAGCAATCCAACATTATATTATTATTTTAAAATGTATTTATTAACTACATTGGTTGCCTCAAGTTGGAATGAACAGAGCAGGCTGGCAGAAGGGTCAAAGGAGGGACTGTGCTGGCCAGATTCGCTTTCCAGGTGACTTCCCTGCCGCACCTCTTCCAAAACTCCTGCTTTGAGTTTGCTGAGTTCTTCTGCCAGGCTCTGCATCTCACTTGGGAGCACGTTCCTATCTTAAAGAAAATAAAAGCTGTCACTTTACGCTCATTTTAGAAGCCAACACTTCAGAGGCTTTGGCTCACACTGTACAAATGATTCAGGCAAGGCTGCTGAGGGATGGTGCCTCGCTCGCAGCGGCAGCGTTGGGATACCAGCTGATCCCAAGGGAACTCCACAGGTTGACCTCACGGCACCAGCAGTGCTTCGTGTACCTTTCGCCTCCTTCATCGTTTGAGAGATGATTCGTCTGCACGTCTGATCAGCCCGATGGACAGCACTGGCTGCACAGGTGGCTCGATCCGCTTCCTGTCCGAAAGGACCGAGAGCCAGGGAGAAACACAGACACCCAGCAAGTCACTGATTAATGGTTTTCACTTCTACAGCCCAGAACTGCAACGGATCTCTCTGAGCTTTTGTCGCTGTGGTATCTAAGAACGATTCCCCACCACCTGAAAGAAGTGTGCATGTTAAAGCACGCTGCTCTACCTTCTGCTCAGCGTTCCCCTCGTTTTGCTTCACGGGATTTTCCAGCGCAGTGCTCAGCAAATTAATTATCTGCGCACTAAGGAGACAAAGAACAGAGAAAGACATTAATGCGATGATCTCACTGAGAATTTATCTTTCATTTAGCACGTGACAGAAAGCCCATGTTTGCAGCTGAACTGATGAAGCAGGCAGTGAGAAATCATTAGGCGGCGAGTCAGATAGGAAGCGATGATGACGAGCAGCCTTCAGGCTTCAGGCAGTTCCCACCCACTTTCAGCAACCGTTTGCAAGTTTCTCTTTGTTTTCTGTATACTTTAGATCCAGTGAAAAGCTTCAACCGCCCACGAGTGGAAACGGAACTCACTGGGAAGCCTCAGCCAGCCCCGCGTCACACTGCTCGTCCTCCGGGGCGCACGCAGAGCAGCTCAGGATGAGGCTGTGCCGCTCCCAGGGGTTCTTCTCGGGCTCCGGCGCCTCCATCCTCTGTGCCATGCGGCGGACGGTCCCCTCGGGCACCGGGCGGCCCCGCAGGCGGTTCCTGTGCAGGCACAGCTCCAGAGGGCACTCGAGGAACAGCTGGCAGAAGCCCAGGGAATCTGCAGGGATGCAACAACGGACAGCTGTCCCGCCGAGGCCGTGCGGGAACGCTGATCCCTGCAGCACGCCGAGGGCGGCACTGCACGACCCGGGCGGTAGCCACGCAGCTCGCTCCGAAAGTAGTGCCTCCTGTTTATTTCTACGGAAACCACAACAGATACAAAGGGCACAGTAACACTGTTCGATAAGAGCAAATCCTCGGCTACGGAGCGCTATTTTTCAACGTAGCCACCACGAGCTCCGCCATCAGGCCAGCGATCAACAAGAGCCACGCTGGTACACATCCGTCCCACTGCCACGCACCACCACCGCAGTTCGGTGTCCGTCAGCGCTCAGCACGCGCGGATGGACGGCAAAGGCTGCCCTGCCGGGACGGTCCGACCCTTCCGCCACCCCCCAACACCCGCTGCTAACATAGCAAGGCACGAGGCCCTGCTCGGCCCCGCGCAGCAGCAGGAGCGAAGCACGAATTACACTTGCGCGCCAGCTGGAACACCTCGTATCGCATGCTGCGGTAGTAGAAGTTGTCATCCAGGACGAGGCACAGCGGGCGGGCCCCGGGGCCGCCGCCCCGCCCCGGGAGCAGCCCCTGCTCGGCAAAGCGGCTCAGGAAGCGGCCCCACGAGGGCGGAGCGGGGCCGGCCGGGGCGGGTCCGGAGCGCAACGCCCGCAGGAGGCGCTCCAGGTGCCGCAGCAGCTCCCGCCGCCGCCGCTTCCAGGCGGAGTCCTGCGGAGCGGCCGACGGGGGCTCCCCCACCGACGGCTCGCCCCGCTCCCGCTCCTCCTGCGGGATGAGGTCGTCGTAGGCGAGCAGCGCGCAGTCCCAGCCCTGGCGGAGCGGCAGCTGGCGGCGCAGAGCGCGGGCCAGCGTGGACTTGCCGGCGGCCGGCAGCCCGCACAACACGCACAGCACCGCGCTGCCGCCGCCCGCCCGCTCCATCCCCGCAGTCCCGGCGTCCGACGGGGCGGCCCCGCGCAGGCGCGGTGGGAGAGCGGCCCCGCGGCGACAGCGCCCCCTGGCGGAGCGGCGGCCCTCACGGCGCGGTCCGGTCCCGGTGGAGCGGGAGCGTTCTGGCTGCAGTTGTTGCCCAAGGAGCTCCTCAGACAGCGGGGCCGGGTGGGACCGCGGGTCGGGGGGGTCGTGAAGGAACTGCAGGAAGCCCTGCTCCTCCTGGCTGCCTGGAGGGGGAAAAGAGCCCTGTGAAGCGGTGCTTCTCGTGCGGTACGTCGCCGTCTGCAGCAGTTGGCAATGCGTGTGTCACACACACGTACACAAAGAGATTAAATACTACAAACCTTGGGGCGGGCGAATGCGGTACGGTGAAAATACCAGGGCTTGCTGTGGCAGGCTAGGGAAGATGTCACAGATAATAGGTTAACACATTTCACACTGTGCATCGTTATTCTCTACTAAGCTAATTGTATTTCAGAGCTTGCTTGTTTTCATTTCCTTGACATTTCACGCTCTTTCATGCTGCTTTCAAACACTGTTTTGGGTTGTTGTTTTTTTTTTTTATCTTCCAGAAGCCTGCAGCCTGGCTTAGCAGCTGCTCTGACACTTGGCAGGATTTGGGGTTTGCTCTGTGGCTGCTCTGCTAAGTGGCAGCCTGCATTCCCAGGGCAGGCAGCGAGGGGCTGACCTACCCAAACAGAAGTCCTATCCAACTGTTCAAGAACTGGAAATTCTGGTGGCTTTCGCGTGTCAAAAAACCACAATGTAATCAGTAACTGCTTGAGACAAAGGCACTGTATAGGTGGGGATACTCAGGATGAAGTAATGCAGCTATGTGTCTGCCTTACCTGATCACTCGGTGTGCCACGGGCTGGTCTGTTACTTTGCTTTGGTTGCTGTGCATTGTTATCCCTGAAAGGAGAACAGCATCATCAGGATTGGCTCAACAGCACTGAAGGATGAACGCTTATGAGGGGACCCAGCTACAGATCTCATCTTTCTGAGCTCACCTGGCTGTGGCAAATAATTTCAATGTTCTGTGCCCCCGTGTCCATGCGACACGATTACAAGTACCAATTAGAGAAGTGCAGTGCATCTTCAGAAACAAATGCCTGAGAACTGACACCAGAGCATCTGAATTAAAGGACCCGCATTTACAGGTAGGACAGACTTCTTTGTGGTGCTACGTAATGTAATACTTTTTACATAAAGTGTCTAACTAGATTGCTAAATCAATTTAGTACATCCTCACCAGTGTTGAAATACACATTTGTAATAAGTGTGATACCTGTGTTGCCTTCTACTTTTCCTGCAGATCTTCCTTTGTATTGTGTCACGCTTCATTACTGCTATTACAGTCATGATCAGTATTGGCAGCACAATGAAGAAAAAGATAAGCAGACCATCCCGAAGTGATGTATCTGGAGAAAGACAGTTGTGGTCGTGTGAGGCACTCATCCTGTCTAACCTCATATTAAAGCATTTTGCTGTAAAAAAAATACCTTTCTGAGGTAAAAATTACCATCTTCAAATTGTTATAAATCAAAACTGGTAATTAGGGTTTGGACTTCAGTATACTCAGCCGTGTGACATACAACTTCTTTCCTTTTAGTCAGCAGAGATAAAACACTTTCCATGGTCTCTCAGCATAAAGGTCACAAAAATTGACTCAATTTTCCCCTTGCAGAACCATTGGACCAACTTTGGTCTGCAGATCTACACATCAGATGCTGCTCATTCTCCAAGTCGGACTGAGCATCCCGCGCAGTAGGAAAAAATAAAGCTTTAGAAGAGGGACTGAAAATCACCCTGCGTTAGGAGATTCATTAAATTGGACACTGGAGGCAGTAAGAACAGCAGTTTCAGAGTCATACCCATGTGAGCTGGACCACTGTCAATACTGCCACCGTAGCCAGACTGGTTACAGAACGGAGGGGCCCATCCAGAATTGCAGTGGCAGTTCCCATTGTTGTTACACACCTATAGCCAATGCAAAAGAGATTAGTCAAATAAAGTCCTTTTGGAAGCAGCCACTTTCAACCTCTAACGTATATCTGGAGTTACACATTAAGAAGTGCACGTGGGAGCAAGAAATACTGAATAGTATTGCATAGAAAGCTGGGAAGTGTGAGCTCACTCCTTCCACAACATCCCAGAACACCAAATGAAAGGACTTCTCAGTTCTGAAACTGCCCGAGTCCATTTTCATTTCCCACTGAGAAATATATGAATCTGGGATCACCACCCTCTCCTCCTTAGAGGAAGATTTTCCTCTTCCACTCTGACAACTCTGAAACATTAGAGAATTCCCTAGGGAAATTTAGAGGAAGTATTTGGAAGTGTCTTTCAATATTAGTGCTAAGGTGTTTATGTTACACTGCTGACATGAATTACAGATTAAACAGTGGATTTAACTTTTAATACAGATCAGAATAAAGCAAAGCCATCTGTCAGGCTGTTGCTTTTACAGAGGGATTTTGCAGCTACCTCTGTCTTCAAGACACAGAGCATGAAAACACCATCTACTCACCCCATTATCATTACACTTCTGCTTTACGTCGCAGCTGTAGCCCAGGTGGCTTGCATCAACACACTCAAAACCTACACAGGCCTGGGAAAAGTATTTAGGGTCTTTTAATACAATACTCCCAGAAAGCCCTATCCATTTTATACATTCACTATATAATAATAAACATTTACAAGTCTGCAGCCTTTACCTATCAGCCCTTTGCCTTGGCATATAGAACTATGAGTACGTGACAGTTTTATAGCTGTACTTATCTCAGGTTTTCTTCAATCTATGGATGTGGTTTGATGGAAATTTGAGTAACTGATAAGATTGCTCACTGATTTGTAGCATCACAGTTTTTATAAGAGCTAATTAACTCTGTGTGTGTGTCTGAAAAAGCAGTTTTTTAAATGACATTACAGTAGATAAATAAGAGAACAATGTAATGCTTTTGAAAATTAAGAGCTTTCCAGTTGGTGGAACATAATGTGTAATGCTGCTGTGATTTGTCTTACCTTCTTTTCTCCACATGCTGTCCCATCGTGAACTTGAGCAGGATCAGGGATATCTGATCCTAAGTCAAAGTCAGAAGACCAGCATAAAACCCCAGATGCGTTATTGACAACACTCCAAGCAGGAAGATTCTGAAGGCTGACAGAAGTGCACTGGAGCTTGCCACACAGACTGTGCCTGTAGAGAACAAATGGCACTTGGAGATAAGGTGAAAAACACACCAAAAAAAAAAAGAAAACAGCATAAATGCAAATGTACTGTCCAGTCAAATTTAGCTTGCATTTTAAACAGATATTCTCCTCTTAAATCTCATGCTCTACAAATTCACAACAGAATGTATATTTTACATTGGATATCTTAGGATATCTGTTTACTAATGACTTACTGAACAGGACACTTCTTGTACACTCCACCTCTCATTCCACAGTTTCCAAACCTATCTCCTTTAATATTGGCTTTTTCAAAGCACAGATCAGGTGCTTTCCGTGCGCCTGTGTGAAAAACAGTGAATCCTAGTGAGCCATCAAGCTGACTTAAAAATATGAGAAAGAAAGCTATGAAATGTCTTGTAGAAGCCATGTTAGCTTAAATCACAAACTTACCTTTTCCATATATAGCTTCACACTGTGAGTCGAAGCTCTGACATACTCCATAGTAGCAGTATGCTTTCATGTTGTTGCATGGGTGACCATTCATGATATAAACGTCGTCAGGACAGTAGGCATAGCTTCCATTGCAGTATTCAGGTAGATCACAGACATCCATTTTTGATCTGCATTCTGCTCCTGCTGCTTTAAACTGAAACAAGAGGAGAATGCCACCTCACTTTTATTTTGCAACAGCACAACTTCAAGCATGAAACAATGACAGCTGAGAATCTGTGATTTTAAAGAAGACAAAACAGGGTTTTTTTTTCAGATCAATGTCTTATGAAAGTCCAAAATTTCCCTCAGTTTCATAGGGTGTGGCTACAAAGTTTTTGAGTTGAGTTTGCAGAAGAGTGGGGTAGGTCATACATACACACACACACAAGCAGAACCTAAAAAGTAGCCAACAATCACAGGCTTTGTAGGTGCCTGGGGTTGCATAATGGAGATGACTATTGCCAAGTCCTCTGATCACTCCTTCCTCCTATGTGGGATGACACAGAGATGATGTTCCATTTCTAAGCTACAGAACTCATCAGAGATAAATTCTCTACTTCCACGCTCTCTGCTTCTGAAGACACCTTGATAATGTGGAAACATGTCAAGAGATTCAGTGAGATTCTTTTCCCACAACCCTAAGTGAAGCCAGCCTAGTAATGAGCATCTATTTAGCTTCATAAAACAAAGCCTACCTTGCAGTTTTTGCAGCACAGTCCTTGGGCACACTGTGATCCAGATGTAAGTTTGCAAGTGGCAGCATCGCAGCAAGGGTTAGTGCATTCCTAAGAACAGCCATGAGGAAGAGGACACTGTTTTTACCTTGCATAGCTAGGAATGCACCTAGAGACACCTTCATTTTCCAAAGAATGAGCATATCCCATTCTTAGAAAGACATTTTCACAGTGTGTATATGACCAAAGTAATTGTGTTTTGGGCTACTTTTGAGGGCTATAGTTAGGAAACATGTAAGTGCTATACAGACAAGTAATCTCTTTTTTGGAACAGAAATCTCTGCACTAATGCCAGCACAAAAACCAATGGCACTTTCACATCCTGTGCACTGAAATGCACTTCTCTGTTAGGCAATGACTCAGTTCTATCAAGTCCAGCAGCTCTTAACTGAGTTCAGATCAAAACTAATGCATCATTTTAGGCTTTTTCTAAAATTTACCTTTATACAGCTTGCAAAAATGTAAACTGAAAGGAAAACTCGGCAGACATTAACACAAAACATGTGTACAACAACTGAGATATAATATACAAGTGAATTTCATTACTGAATTTCATTACCTCTGGTTTTCCACAGTCACATTCTTCATTGTTATCAACCACATTGTTACCACAAACAGGCTCTTTATAAATATTACTTGTTTTGGGTGGATTTCTGAGGCAGTTTCCTCCTCCATTTAGAACAAGGTTTTCAAAATCATCAGCACTGCAGGAACTGAAATTCCTGGATCCCCTGGAAAGTGTAAATATTTTTATGATATTTAGCTTCCAAAAAGACAATACTGTCACATTTCCAAGTGTTATAAAAAATATTTTCTTTTATTTTGTATTATAGTCCCTTTAGAAATAAAAAAGGTACTATATAGAACATAACTGCAAATACTTTTGGAAGCAAAATGACCATCAGATTATCCATTCTTATATCCTATATAAAATAGGCTTTCCAAATCCCACTTTTGTACAGAGTACAAAAATGCCTGATTAAAACATGTTCTGACCAGGTCAGAAAATAGGTAACGATTAAAATAAGTGAAAATGGTCTCAAGTTCTATGTCCAAAAATTCACCCTGTGGTCAAAATGTTCAAACAACTTCTCATTCACAACAGTCATTCATGGAAGTTTGTCAGTTTATAAGACATAGCCAGTGCAGATAATTAACAATTATTCAATTAAATGGGAATCTTACTTATCTGTGCTGTGCATAATGTAGGATGCAGGACACCTTTTGTCATCGTGTTTCATTCCAAGGTTATGTCCCAATTCATGTGCAACTACTGTAGCATGACGTAACATATTGTTATGATTCAACTAATAAAGAGAATCAGTGTTAAAAGTTATGAAAGTAAGTACTGTGTTTCTACCTAGCCATTTATTCAAGCCACAAGCTTCTTAGAGGCTATGAAGACAATAAAAAATGGTATTGCAAAGCAAAACCAGCAAGAACTGGCAGTTTGCCACTGTTTATTTTCAGGTAGGGCCAAATTCTGCTGCTCTTTCTATTCCTTCCAGCAGGATCATTCTCTGCCAGTAACACAATCAGTCACAGGAATGTACTTACAGTGCTGATGGACCCTCCCTGCACCTGTGAGCACACAGTGCCTACAAAAGCCATTCCAATGGATCCATGATAGGAGTCTCTCCCTCTGTAACAAAAGCAATTTGAAGGTGGTGTTAAAAAAGGGTTAAAGATTCCTTCTAAAAGACATTGCTGAAACAAGTAACTAATAATATTGGGATAACATAGACTGAAAATAATGATCAGTCACCAAAGTCTGCTGCATCAGTGCTTCTGAGCTGATTAAATTATAAAGAATTCATTACATTTTCTTTATTTATTTATTTATTTATTTTTTCAGGTTAAAGCAGTTTGGAAGTTGAGGGAATTTTATTCCAGTAATATTTTCATTCACATATGAAATAAAAGCCACATACATTAGCAACTCTGGCAGTGTGGCTACTTTTGCCACTAAATGAAAACCTACATTAAGAGATGGCTGACATCATTTCTCGATCGCTTAAGAAGATCTTTCTGTCTCCAAGAAACGAATCTACTCAGCACATCTCCAGCTGAACCATCCATTACAGCAATTTGGTTTGTATCTGTCCAGATCTCCAATCCAACTAAAACAATCTGGATATTTAATGCTCTGTACATCTGAAAAAGAAAAAAAAAAAAGGTGATTACTTTCCATCAGTCTGGTTCAAGTGAATTCTGAAAGATTTTATTGCTGCTGCTGCATTAACATGAAGCCAAACAATGACCGAGCCATAAGTTCAGTTTATTTGAATAATTACAATCTAGTTTAACATCAAGAAACATATGACTGAAGGCAATCTCCCACAAGATTATGCTAAAACAGATCTTCCAGGTGAAGTTGGAAAGATCATGTTTATTAATTTCCTCAGCTAAATGTCTTGAGAAGAAATTGTGAACATATCGTGTTCACAGCGCTGACAATGTGCTTAAGGAAAAACAATTACAAACAAGGGAAATACTCTTCCTGGATACATGAAAAGTACCAGAGACCTCAGTTTTCTGGTCTGCACCTCCTCAAGTTTTGTGCATAGATACATAGCATGCCTTAAGTATCACAGACTGCCACATAACTTCCAAATACAGTTTCAGGACAGACTTGTACAGATTTTCTGAATAATTTTTCTTTTGAAAACTAAGACAATGTAAAAATGACTAAATATATGTGACTGAACTGACCTACCCCATCAACATAATTAATCAGCTCAACTGTTTCCTTTTGCACCGCAGCAGGATCAGAGTTCTTCTGCAAAAACTGTAAGATGCCATATGCAAACGTTAGAGGAAACTGTTGATATTTTAACACAGTGTATTTATCATTCTATGAAGTCATTACCCTGTTATAATCCACAACCATAAATAATTCCACATAGCTTTTCTGTGGCAGGACAGCTCGCTTCCTCTGCAAATTAGAAAGCACAGTAAGATAACAATGCCTAGTGAATTCAAGGTTTATAACTTATCTTTCTCATCCTTTTCATTTAATGTATTTATAAAGAAATCTGCATTTTTAACGTGGCCTCAAATGTAAAGCTGCTTTAGATTTCCACATCAGTATCTGTATGTTAATAGTTTACTGTTGGTCAGACCTTGAGATGTGTGAGCTGAATGGCAGTTTAATGCCTTTCATACACCCATGACAGTCTTGGGCTGAGCTCTGCTCTTCTGCTAAAGGACTGCTTCAAGCTATGTTAAATTCCCATTGTGCTATTCTTTTCTTTCAGATTGTCTTTATCAGAACTCCCAACAGATTGAGGTCCATGAAAATGTGAGCAAGAAGGAGGTGCTCAGCCAAACCCACCTGCAATGCTACCATGCCAAAGCAAGGCCTCTGAAGACCCTTGGCTACTGGGACAGACTGAGGAAATAGTTTGGACTGTAGCCCTTGGGAGAGAAACAGAAATGTATTTACCCTCAAAAGCTCTTCTCTGCTAGAGCTATTGTTTGGTGAAAATGCATATTTCACAGACTGCTTCACAAACATCTTCATCTCATGATGAAGGCTGTCATTCAGCACACCACATTGGAAAGGAGTATGCTGCATATCTTCTAACTGGTAAAACCTGTGTTCAAATGTCCTGGATGTGCTGAGTGGCTCCATTCCATACCATTTGCCAGCAATGAAGACAATTCCTCTAATGAGCACAAAAGAATGAAGGATTATTTTTCTCTCGTGGTTATGACTAGGTGAGTGAAGAACAGATGAATACTTACAATTATTCATACCCCTATGTTAACATAAATTATTATCTTAAATTATCTCAGTCTAGGGGGTGAATTCAAATGCCCAACAAGATCTCAAAAGACAAAACAGTACTCATTTAAAATGTTGATTTTAGGCAAATATATGCTCCTTGAATCAATTAGTGGGAAAGCCTAACTGTTTCTGGATGGTCAAGCACTGGAACAGGCTTCTCTGGGAGGATGTCATGGCCCCAGAGACATCAGGATTCAGAAGCATTTGGACAACACTCTTAGATACATAGTTTTACTCTTAGATTGCCCTGCATGGAGCTGGGAGTTGGACTCAGTGATCCTAGTGGGTTCCTTCCAATGCAGGATGTTCTATGCACTTGAGTCAAGTGTTAAAGGCCTCTGTTCATGCCCATGTTCTACCTATATTTAGATAATGCACTGCCTCCTGTTGTCTTTCTCTCCAAAGGAATTTTAGGGAAGTGATAAAAAAAGTAGTACTGGAGACAAAGAATAAAACCCATATAGAGTTTCAGCTTCATTGAGATGTGAAATGTAAAAAATATTTTCAAGACAGGACAGTGTTTCTTTCCAGGTGGAAAATGAATATTAAGGCTTTTGTTTTGTTTCGTTTTTACTGGTGGTACTGCAATGAATTATCTTGAAGCAAAAAGTAGGTAATACCTCAGGCCATCACACGTGCTCAGAGCAAGCACCGAGTCAGCCATTCCTTCAACAGTGCCATGATAATAACAGTGTGTCTGAAATGCAGCAAAACCACATAATTAATGACAAAATAAGGTTGCTGTGTTCCAATTTAAATGTATTTGGTAAACCAGAGTTATTATTTGCATGACATTAAAGCTGGCTTTCACAAATTTAAGGTGTCCCATATTCTAAAATAATTCCTTGGGAATGAAGTATCACTTAACACGAGCAACTACTATAGCATCTGGTCCCTTGGTTGAGGAAAACAAGCAGCTTTTTTGTTTAACCTGTCACCACCTTTTATCATGATCTTTGTATCTCTATTGCTTATCTCGTTCTCACACAGAATACTCTCCAAGGCTGATCCAAGAAGCTCTACGTGCACAAAGCGGTCTCACTGAGCTAGCATGCAGTTAAAGGCTGAAATGAAACATAAAAGCATTTGTAAGGTTTGCTCAGAACTAGAGAGCTTCGATGCTGCCCCTGAAACTCTAAGAGTATACTGTAAGAAGGTGACCTAGTTGGGTAGCTCAAATTCAATCTTGGCATAATCTCTTGGTGTCTTCTTTCTCACCTTACAAAATAACGATGCTGTTATCATCAGAAGTGATATGAGGACACGACCACTCCCTCAAAGAACATGAAAACTTATGTTTTATATCACATAAACATCAATGCTATAAAAACTTGACAAAATCTCTTCCCCAGCATATATATATCTTTTTCTATAGATGCCCTTCATTGGCATCACCTGCATTTTCTTTTCCACTGCCAAAAATGTAAACAATTTTCAGTGTTCTACTGTACAGACATGAAGACGCTCAAAAGTGAACGGTCACACACATTCACTTTTGCTTTTGAAATACATATAGATGCATATATATCTCTGCTGCAGTCCTCAATTCTACCAAGTTGTTAATAAGGCCTTCAGTTCATAAAGCCTGGGATCTCTGCTTTGTGGAAACTCTTACACAACAGGGAAAGTTTATGAAGTACAATACCTTGTTCTTTGGTTGTGTTGCCTCCAGTTTCCCATTTTTCCCATATGTATATAGCATAAAGTCTTTGCTAACAAGGTCTCTGGAAACAAAAATAAACTACTGTTCTTTTAAGAGTCTATAAAGCAAGAAATAAATCAAGAATCCTAGTAAGTACTACATTAGCAGCATACTCCTCTTATTATTAAAACACACAGACATGACAGATATCTTAACAATGAGCTGCACTATTTGGAAAATGTGTTATTTTGAAATAGGCTAACTAAAATATCCATAGAGTATGAGCTCAGCAGACCATGTGGTATCAGGGCCTGGACTATTACTGACTCAGGAACGAGGAAGAAGAACAGACAAACTTATCTAACTACAACATGACTAACAACCCTCCCTGCCAACAATGAGCTGAGTTCTACTTTTCCAGGATTTTCTGAAGTCTACTGCTTTGTGGTGCTAATAAAAAATTAATCAAAATAAATTTGTGCACTGAAAGAATATTACCTTGTGCATGTGAGCTAGTACCATAACAGAGACACTACTGAACAGGTATTTTGTAATTATTGCATTTGCTGTTAAAATGATTTCTTCTGAACTTTGCCAGTATAAAAATACTTGGCTGTCTGCAACGTTCAAATATGGAATGATAACCTAGAACACTCCGTAACGTACTTGTTCTTCTTCAGTGTTAAGAGGTATGTTCCATTTCTGGTTTTAATTGAGTAAGAAAGATTGTCATCTGAACGCTCCTGAAAACAGAACAAAAATATCATTACATGAATTCCTACCTGGGTGTGCCAGATCCATGTTTTCTCTGATAACAGAGGTCCAACTACTGCATATGTTTTATGTATTCACTTGATTCACAAATCACACATTTCCTACCCCTCACGCTTTCTGCATTTCAAAGATTCAGCACCACGTTCTACATTCTTTCCTAAGGAAAGTTCGAATTCTGTTGGGCTACAGATAATCATATAGAAGACATAATGAAAAATTACACAAACTACTCAAAAGGTGAAGTATGTCTGCCATTAGAGATTTGGAGAAGGAATGAAGATCTGCTGTCTAAAAACAAGGTCAATAATTACAATTTGTGGTATTAAACCAATAACAAAAATAATAAGTGTTAATTAAGCTAAACATAGGTGCCCATTGTATAGCTTTACAGTCGCAGGAACAGATGCTCCTGAGGCACTAGTGGAGAGGAAGCAGGCACAGAAGAATGAAGGTGGCCAGACTTAGTTCCCCAAGGAAGGCACAGCCCACGTATGCACTGAGCTATCACATCAAGTTTTGTGACACTCCTTATGTAAATCCTCATCAGCCAGCTGAACAACACACAAATTCTTCCTTAGGTAATCAGTTTGTGCAAAGATGACTAACCATTTCATTATCAGTTATTTCAATAATTGAACTCTGTATCTGGTGTAAAGGTAAATGACGTCAGAGCTGAGGAATTAAGGTTCAGATCTGTTAACTCTTAACTGTATGGGACCACTTGTACTAAGGGAGCATCTGCCCTTCAGGTGCTACGTGGTTGAGACCCTCTGGTTTTTCAAAGACTGTGTACAACGTACAACAGAATGCGCATAGCATGGACATTAATTCAAGTTCAAAGTCTAATGTGGCTTGGAGGAAAATGAAATACGCTCCGTGCTCCTTCCTACTTCTGTCTTACAAGGTTGTTAACAGGACTAGTGCAGTCACAGATACCTGTGGAAGTAAATTCACTCAAAACTACTCAAGAAAACTTAAGGATCTGATCTATATAAACGTACACAGCATGCATGTGTGTCTGTAGTATGGGGCAATATTGTAAAAAACAGCAAATAAGAAATAGAAATAAGAACAGCAAACCTCATGAAAAAATGGGCGTTTCTCTCTGTCTGTCAACCTTTGAGGAATAATGATTTCAAATGTAGGAAGTCTGGATGCCTCTTCAGAATACACACCTAAAAATAAAGTTTGAAATTTCTAAGGAATCAGGATGGGTAAGTGATGTCTTCTGTTGGCATCAGGGCAGAGATGACTGCTGCAAGATAATTCTGATCAGGCAATTAATGGAGAAACATGAGTTTCACCAGCATAGGACCCGACTGCCCTTACTCTGTTTGGTTTGTTCCGTCTCTGCCTGAGTTCTTGGATTATGCTGAGAAAGCCAAAGAAATCAACGTTTTCATTCATGGCCAAAGTACTCTGCATCCCTGACCATATAAACTAAATGTATGCAGCCTCATTCTCTTCAGAAATGCTATTTTGATTTAAGATGATGTCTTCACTACTCCAAAACACGACTCATGTCTAAAAACTGCTAATTCAAGCAAAGGTTTTCTTAAAGTGGGCGTCCAAAACTAGCTGACTTTACTCTTCATTTTGACTTTAATTCTTGATCGTAGTTAAAACTGAGGCAATAACTCAAATTTGTTCATTCCTTCATATA
Source organism: Odontophorus gujanensis (assembly GCA_013399175.1). Taxonomy (NCBI): domain Eukaryota; kingdom Metazoa; phylum Chordata; class Aves; order Galliformes; family Odontophoridae; genus Odontophorus; species Odontophorus gujanensis. Next base: position 78,367 of record VXAB01003400.1, on the reverse strand, counting down.
GTCATTACAAAAACAAATGATTGAAGGACAAAAAAAAAGATAAAATCCCTCCTCAACCAACACAGTTGGTCATTTTTTAAACACTTTTTTTCCCATGATCGACGCTTTCAACCTGACAAACTACAGAGAATGTCAGTAGCTGTCTTCTCTGTCCATCCACCTGCCCTCTTCCAGTAAATCTTGAGGTAGCTGGCCAGTTAAAATTAACTGTGTGTGAGATTTTGGCATCTCAATTAGCACTGAATTCAATAACTGAGTTTAATAGACAAAAACAATTTCCAGTGACCTTTATGAAAACTGGGAGAACTTGCACTTTCCTTCCTTTTTTCTGCCTGTCCATGAAAGTGGTTTTAGTGCTCCCTTTGGTCAACAGAGACACAACTGTTGCTTTTAAACAGATTACAGAGTCAACAATAACATGGGTTTTAAGAACGTACTTCTTCAATTGTTCTTATATAAGGAAACAAAGAGATTTCTTCTCATTTGTAGTAGGACAAGATTAACCTCAGGCTCCCATGTTTCTGTGGAAGGGAACTGTAACTGCAAAGAAGCCACAGAGTGATCATGAACCATCAGTTCAAAGCAAGGAGGAAGATTCCTCAGTGTAATGATGATCTCTACCTATAGATAACATCAGGATTTTTGAAAACTAGGTGCGGGTAGCCTATGATTAACATTAAATACTGCCATTACAATCAAAATGAGGAAGCTGCTATTAGCAAACAGACCTGTAAATAATATCGGCACTCCCTGTTTACTGTTGTCTTTTTGTCTGAAATAACTCTATTAACTAAATCATAAAATCTCTTGTTTTGTAAGAGCATGTAGAACTGACAGCAGAAGTATGGTTCTAACAATTTAAATTCTGACACCTGAAAGGAAAATGTTTTTTACAGCGATGGTGGTGAGGCACTGGCAGAGGTTGCAAAGAGAGGTGGGGGTGCTCCATCCCTGCAGACCCCCAAGGTCAGGCTGGAGGGGGCTGTGAGCATTGATGGAGCTCTGGGTGTCCCTGTTTGTTGCAGGGAGGTTGGACCAGCTGACCTAGGGTCACCAAGGGGTCCCTTACAACTCAATTCTATAATGATTCCGTAAGAAAAGTGGGAAAGCAGATGTAATATTGGTCATAAAAACATCTCTTTCTAAGAAATACTTCAGGCATTACATCTACATCTAAAATCTGAATCCTAATTATCGATGTAAAGTAGTTAACGTGGACATGAAACAAAACATTACTGGAATTCAAATCTTTTTCTCCACTCTTTACTGTCCATCAGTGACAGCAGCTGCAATTGTCTCAGTGTCACGTAGAGAAAAAAGATTTTTTGAAACACCTACTATGTCATGGAGGGAAAAAAGTCACAACTAAGCTATGAAAAGGTTCAAACTGCAAGGTTTTCCCTAAACCAGAGCTTCTTGGATAGGAGATCTGCTAACAGCCTAATGCCTAGGGACAGCTGTGCCTCGGTTTGAAAGGTCTGCATGTTTCTGGTCAGGATCAGAGAGCACAAGAATTCCTGAATATGTAACAGAAACTAAAAGCTTACCTTCCATCCAAAAAGAGCTTCCAGTTAAAGATAGTCCAAAAGTGAAGAAAAACAGGCCGTGCTTTAGCATGACTGGATTTCCTGGAGTCACAGTACCTGGCTCTCAGCTGCTCTGCACTGAACTAGAAGAACAAGAACCGTCTGCTCTGAAGGTAAGCAACAGAAAAAGCTTTCTGATACTTCATCTCTCCTAAGGAAACGGGAAGTAAAAATTCATCCATTAAGCTCGCAAGAAAACTGGTTAGGCAGCTTAAGCAAACAAAAAGCAGCGCGCTCTGAAATGCTGATTGGAGGCAGACAGCCACATCACACCAGGACCGGGCTGGTTTGCTCTGAAGGACCTCGACTGGTATCGCAGTGAGGTTATATGAGATTCAAAGCATCAAGTCTTGCTACCAACGGGTACGATTATTTGGGATATTTGTACTTGTCATTGCTAGCTCAGCAAAATCTACTCTCTGAAATCTCAGCTCGTTGTTTTCCATTATTTTATCTTCACAACAAAAAAATGCAGTGCATATCAACGCATGGAAATCACACAGCTATACATAATATGGGGGTTTTAGCTAGCCCTAGCCACAGTAAGGACAGTTCTCCTCACCAAAAGTCTGTAATTTTGAGGACTTCATCACTCTACCAGGATCAGAATAATCTTCCAAGGCATTAAGCAACACCATCGTCATCAAGAGCAGAAAATAAACACTCCCAAAGCTGGGTGAGAGTGCAACGTGTTTCAGAAGTACGGAGCACCTTTAGAAATTCAAACAGGAGACTGATACAACATAGCTTTCACACTAAAACATTTATATTAAGTAATTAATTTTAATTAATTTTAAATTAAAACAAAGCCGTCTCTCCCGGTGCTGGCTAATCACACAAAATAAAGGCTCAAGTACAAGAGCAGAACACAAACCAGAGATGCCAGCACTGTACTGTTATGCTGGATAAAGCCAGTCCAAATCCATCTTTCTATTTAACAGACCTAATTCACATCCCTCAGCTGAAGCACTGAGCTGGCCATGAGAACTCGATACCCAAGCTCCCTGGGCTTGCATCCACAGCACAGCGTAAAGAGAAACGTTCCCTGACTCCAGAAGCTAGGATCCTACTGAAAATTAAATGAACCCCATCTTTTATTTATGCTCTCCTTCCTATGTGACATAGTATTAGCACGTCTCAGGGAAAAGAAGGGGCTGCATCTCTCCAAGTGTTGCTCCTTTGTCAACTTCTGTAGCACTGACGAGTTTTCAGCGCTTTTGCATCTGGATGAGATAGCACAATTGGCAGTTTTGTCTTAATTTATCGTTCTGAAATGGGTAGTGCACTTCCCCACGCAGCGCTTGGTATTTCAGACACGCAGCATCCAGCGCTTAGGGCTCCCTTCTGCTTCCCCAAATGTGACTTTTTGTCATGGAGACGAGGTGGGATGGGAGGCAAGCCTCTTTAATATCTACATCGATGATCTGCACAGGGGGATGGAGCGCACCCCCGGGGCGGGAGTTGACTCCGTGAGGCACGCCTCGCGCATGCGCCCCGCCCAGCCTCGCGCATGCGCCGTGTGTCCGGCGGGCTCCGCGCGCGTTGCGGCGCGGCGATGGCGAGCGGCGGCGCGCTGGGCCCCGCGCCTGCCCCGCCCGGNCAAGGGAGGTGATCCTCCCCCTCTGCTCTGCCCTGGTGAGGCCTCATCTGGAGTGCTGTGCCCAGTTCTTGGCTCCCCGGTACAAAAAAGACAGGGATCTGCTGGAAAGAGTCCAGCGGAGGGCCACAAAGATGGTGAAGGGCCTGGAGGATCTCCCATATGTCTGTTTAGCCTTGAGAAACGAAGACTGAGAGGGGACCTGATCCAGGTTTATAAATATCTGAGATGTGGGGGGCAAGGTGGCAAGACCAGACTCTTTTCAGCAGTGTGTGGAGACAGGACAAGGGGAAACGGCCAGAAACTGCAGCACAGGAGGTTCCACACGAATGTGTGCGAGAACTTCTTTACGGTGATGGTGACGAAGCACTGGCACAGGCTGCACAGGGGGGTTGTGGAGTCTCCTCTGGAGATATTCAAGACCCACCTGGACACCTACCTGTGCGACCTGGTGTAAGGATCCTGTGTTGGCAGGGAGATTGGACTCGATCTCTAGAGGTCCGTTCCAACCCCTACAACTCTGTGATTCTGTGAAAAGATTCGTTTTCCTGTTCAGCATCACTTCCCATGCATCCCTGTTGGGAGCTAATGTGCTTTCTCATTGTTCTGAAGTGCCTGTGTGGCATATCTGATGAATTAAGCAAATGAAAACATCCAGCTCTGAGCCTCTGGGGTGGTGTAAGGCACCCAGCCCCCTGGCACTGTGCTCACACACACATAGCCTCTGTTTGTGTGTGTGTATGTGCAGTGTGACTCCATGCAAATGGAATGTCAGCATTAAAACTGCCTCGCTCTGTTAGAAAGTTGTTGTGGGTGTCACAGCTCACTCCTTTTATTTTTGTAGTGAAACTGAAACGGTGACTTTATACAGAAAGTATCTGAAATTGGAATGCCCAACGACCTCTTGTAGAATTAAGGTAGGGAGCTTGTTGGAATTCTCTAACTTCTCATTGTCTTTTTCACAATTTAATTGACTGAATTGCATTGCTCTTGCTCAAATTACTATTTCTATACCATAATCACAAAACCACTTGTGGTATACTCTTGATAGTTCTCTTAACTTTCTATCCCAGTGTTCGCTCTATGAACTTGCATACAAGAAACTTTTTATTCTGTTGGAGAAAAATCTTCATAAACCAAATGTATTATAATCAGTCTACGGTTGCTATATAACCAGAACTATGAACTCCTTTTGAAGATGTGTACACTAGTAATGGGAACCCTGTGATGCAGATAAATAACATTAGGAAAATCTACACAACTGTTGCTGTCTGTTTTTAAGTACTGTGAGTAGTACTGATTGATGTTTGGATCATGCAAGTGCCTTGTGTTGCAGTCAGAATTCTTCTAAGAGTAACAACAAGGAGAAAGAAATCAACTTTACTTCCCAACATGTTCAGACAAAGAAAGCATTATGTTGTTGTTTTTCTTCTTCCTAACCAAAATACCTTTTTTCCTTCTTGCAATAGCTGCTCTCCATTGGTGAGAAACAAAGGGTACTCATCAGTAAAATAATTGTACAAGTGAAAACAGTTTCAGCAAAACTAGCAACTGATTTTCCTTCACTAGGATCGAGCATAGATCTAGACAGAGTGCAAACTATAATGGAATCTATGGGATCTAAGTTGTCCCCAGGTGCTCAGCAACTCATGGACATGGTTCGATATCAGCAGAAAGTAAGTTACTGTGCTGTTCCATAAACGTGCCTAATACTGATCTGTGACTTTGCCTTCTCTGACAGTTAAGCATGTTCTAAACTGATTTGGTGGAAAAAGTTTTGGTTGTTTTTAAAATGGTCTTCTTGGCTTATTTATTGCTACCCTTAAATAAAAGCTGCAGCTAATAAAGAACATGCGCTCAAGGAATCACATAAAGACCAGAGTTGAGAATGTTGTTGCCATCATTTTCAACTTCACTGTTGCCCTACTGTCATTTTGTCCATTTCAGTTGTCACTTCTTAGAGGGTGGATGTGTTTCTTGTTGCATTTGGGGTGTAAGTAGATGGGTTAGTTTGTCTTTGTTATTAAAAGCACGTTGTGAAGTTTTGTTGTTCAGAGACCAACAAGGTAATGAATACATAGCACGTGCAAAGAAAGCTTTTCTATGCTTTTCCCTATGAATATAATTCATAACTACTTCTAAAGTCCTTATATCACGCTAGTAGAATGCTGAAATCACTTGGAGTTAAATATATACTCTAGTTGCTGTTATAGTATAATTTGCAGTCTATTTTAGTACTTAACATTTTAAATGTATGTTTTCTTTTCCTTTCTTGCCATCAGAACAGTTTACCTCTTGGAGACAAACTTAGTTGGATGTTTGGGAAAAACTCAGGCTTTGGAGCTGAGCATCCAGTAGATGGATTACACGGTGCAGCTGTTCAGACATCACTAGATCAGTCAGTCAGTGAATCTCCGTCTGTCAGAAATCCTTCAGCAAATGAAACAGGATGTGAAAGCTTAAATCATGATCTAAAAGCACAGATTCCTGAAGGAGCAGATGCTTCTAATTCTAGAGAACTTAATACACAGCAGAACACAGTTGAGCTCAGAAATGATTTCAAAGCTATGGGATCTTTGCTTATGCAGGAGCAAACAAGTGCAGTCCGGAACGTAGCTGCTCCACAGGTGCTTCTTCCTTTTCTTCAGAACTTATGTAGTCAAGTTAATCATCTTCGGCTAAAAGATGGTGAGAGGCATCTTGATAAAAACGCAGTGACTAAAGAAGAAGGCATTCAGACAGTTGGGTAAGTTAACTTTGGTACGCTTACTTAACTAGCAGCTTGTGTGTATTATCAAGTTTAAAGGAAAACAAGCATTTTATTCTTGCTCACAGCAACAGTGAGTCTTAGAATACATCTCCTCTATTTCACCTTTTGTGGCTTTGAAAGAAGTGTTACCATTTTGCCTGGTTACATGCATTTAGTATATCTTACTGTTCTGTTAGTACATCTCCACTGTGACTACTTTTGCATCCTGAGTTGTCATATCTTATTTTCACCTCGTGCCATGATCTCTCCACTGTGCTTTGTGCACTTCATCCCGTCAGTCTTCCCTGTCCTTCATTTGGTTGCATATACAGTGCAAGCTGTGTAGTAGCAGTGCAGCTAGTTTGATACATGCCCAAAGAACAATAGGAGAAACTGTGAGCTGCAGGGTGTTGCTTAGGAAGCAGAGTTCTAACAGAGCCTGGATGCCAGGTCCTGGGAAAGTACCGTATTTTTTAAAGAATACAGTGTGAAAATAAAGTATTGTGTAGAGTGTATAACTCTGGAAGTGCTTTCCTAGTAAAGAGTAAAGCCAGTTGTGCAGACATAACTGGAACTCTTGTGTTTACTGTTGAGCTATATGGATTTCCTCATTTATGACTAGGCCTTCTAATGCCTAATTGAGTCTCAAAAAAAAAGAGATAGAAGGTGAATTTATATCCTTTGTTTATTAAAAAAAAAATCTGCACGTATAAAATGTGACAGCCAAAGTTTTTTGCTTGTGGTAAAAGTCTAGTGACATCAGAGCTTTGCTGTTTTAAGGAATGAGATTTTACACTCAAGCATCCAGACTGCTGTCATTCTCCTTGTCACTAAGAAACAGGTTATGCTAACTGTTAATCTGCTCTTTTCACAGGGTAGAACAACAGCCTATTTGCTCCTATTTGGAAAAGATCATCTCAAAAAATATGGATCTGATGGAGAAAAAGCTAACGGACTATATCGATCGCCAAATCCAGGCTCTGCAGGCACACATAGATGATAAAATGGTTCTGTTAATGGGCTTGGTTCAGGACTCAAAGCAAAACAAAATATCACAAGCACGCTATGATTCTAATGAGGGATTCTCTAATGGAGAGAGATAGACACGTATAGATATGGAACTCCAGTGTTAAGTATTTCTAAGGGCAGTTATGCTTTACGAAGCTTAGTATTTATTACCGCAGAGAACCTCAGTGTTGTTGACTTGCATTTTGTGACTGTAATTCTCCACTATTGTACACAGTTTTATGAAAGATCATAAGAATGTGTGATTTTCCTAAATAAGAATTTTGTATGCCTTTTGTGGCTTATTTATTTAAGGAGCTTTGCTAAAAGCCATATACAACCTTGTTTCCCAGTTTCAGTTTGAAAAAGTGAAGTACACTAAATAAACCGAGTTACAGCTTATCTTTTTGTGTACATGTCATCAATTCACTTTTCTTCTGGCGTGCTTTTTGACATGTAGCATGTTACGTCTAGAATGGAATGTGTTTTCTTCATGGTTTTGGTTTATTTTAATAGGACTCCTGATTAAGCTGTTTATTACTCCATCTGTAAAAGAAGTGCTATTACCTGCACTGCTTAATTTAAGCTGTGTAAGAATCACAGGTATAGAGAGAGAGAAGTTGCAACCTGGGCCCTGTGAAAGCCTTCCTTGCTCTGTAGGCATCCAAGTTATATAGGAAAATAGGCTCCATAAATGATCACTAAAGAAGACTGTTACACTGTTTCCTTCTTAAATTCATTGATCCATGCAGGAGCACTCCATTCAGGTCCTTCCCACGGGGTTCTCCTTGGCCAAGTAGGATATGCTGTGGTTGGATCTGCTACATTTAAACACCTGAGGCCGATGTAGCTGCCTTATTGCTTTGTATTTACTGTAACTTGTCAGGGTCTGATCTCTGCCATCTGAGGAGGTCACGAAGTCTATCTTTATTGAAAAGTCAGTCTTCAAACTTCATTCTGCTTATTGCTCTTCAAAATCTGGAGTGCACCATTTGATTTTGACTGTATACAGACTCCTAACTCGGACAGATATTGGTTATATTCAGTGTCTTAAAATGCTTTGAGCAAAAGCTGTAGATGGGGCAAGTGTTGATAATATGGGGCAAATAGTAGGCACGTATAAGAAAACTGATGTCTTTTGAAGACAATCAGCAAGCCACAGAAGTAGTTTGTGTACAATGGATATCTCATAATTGTACCTCAGCTTAACTCATGTTAAGCATGGTTTCAAAATGGTTTGAAAAGATATGGGGTTGTTTGGTTTGGGTTTTGTTTACCTTTTTTAATAAGGACCTAAATTATCTCATACTTAGATGTGCAAAATGACATCTAAAGTTAATTGTTTGGATGTTTTGTAAATAAACACCCTAGAATAGACAGTAGTGTCCTCCCAACGCAATGATTTAAGATGCAGCCCTAGGTTGAGGAGTCTTTTTTTTCTGTACGTATATATTTTAAATGATTGAAGTGTGTTTCCAAGCACTGTTGCATTCCAGGGCTGTTAGTTTGCTTGTTTCTTTTTCCCCTTTCCCCTCTTTGAGTGCTAAATTGAAGTTGTCACAAATTCACAATGTTGCAAAGTAGTTAATATGAACTTTGGATTTCTTGGTAGTCGTATCCTGGTTGGCATTTGGTATGATGTTTTAGTATCACAGCCACCACAATGATGATATTTGAAATCAAAACCACAAATGAAAGAGTGTAGAAGCTGTATCGTTGTGGGTTGGGAGTTTCTTCAGCATCTGTCCTAGTGAGGGAGTCTGTACAGAGAGAAAAAAAAGCAGAGCGTTCAAAGCTTTGAACACCACGTCATTTCAATCACAACTTGGTAAGCATTTTCTTAGGTGTTTTTCTGAGGGGCCGACGTGTACTGATCTGCAGATTCTGAATCTGTAGTCCTGAAAAGTTACTGCCAACCATCATTGACATTATCTTCAGAAATAGATAGATAGGAGATACTTTGCTTAATTGAAGCTGTGACAAAAGGAAGTGACTTGTGGTTCTTATCCTGTCCCTGCTGAGAGCTGACAGGTTGGTGCTTGGTAAAGCTGAATATTTTTCTGTAAATGGTGAAAAGTACTGTGAGAATTAATCTGTTTTGTAATACTTTGAATGTGATCCACTTGAACTTGGAACCTTTTCATGTGATGGATGTGTGCCCAGTTTCTGACGTATGGGTGCAAACTTCTTCACTCATTGGGGTATAATGCTAGAGTTTAGAGGTTAATAATTATTGAATTTATTTGTTGCTATTAAGAACATGACTAATAGTAACTGTGTATAGTGCCTGAAAGTACATGGCAGTGTGCTTTTCCCAGGTGTAGCTTTGTGCTCAATAAATGCTACAGACAAGAGTAGAATGGAAGTTACAGTACAAGCTTGTTAAAATAACCTTTTAATATTTACTAGAGTGTTCTCCATTTGCTCCCAGTGCTCATGTAGATCACTGTAAAGCAACCTGCAAATCCTGCTGTAGGTTGTCATATTGGGGCAGGAAAGCTCAGCTGTCTTAAAGTCCTGTAGCTCTCATTTTAAAGCATTGTGCTTCAGATTTTTTGCTCCATTAGAGGTCCTTTCCACTTTTTTTTTGCTCCAGTAGGCTATGTGTACACTATGAAGGTTTAATCTAGTATTGTCTTTTATGGTTATCATCTGGCATAGGGTTTCTGCAGTAAGTGCAATTGAGTGATAGAAGATAAAAAGGTTTTAACAAAACCTGATTATGACTGGGGATGTTTGATTTTTAAAGTTGTTTTATGGCTTGGAGAAATGAGCTTAATTCCTTACTGTTTTCTTCATTAAAAAAAAAAAAAAAACAACCCTGCATTTGTAAGTCTGAAATCTCTTTCATTTTATAACCTTTTCCAAATGTATAGTCAAATCTTGCACGTGCTACTTTTGTAACTAGCAGTGCTTATTTTTTGTTAAAGACTTGAATGCAGAACCCCATTGGGCTGTCAGTTTGAAAAGTACTGTATTCTCACAAAACACAGAGCTGTTGAACCCATTGCTCCGATACCATGCTAGGTCTGAACTTCTGTAATTCACTTATTTCATTAGTGGAAATTCATGTATCCTTCTTACCTAGGTGCTCAGCAGCCCTGCGATCTTGTTTCAGGCGGATAGGACCTACTACAGCCTTGGTTTTCCAAGTGTATGAAGAAGTATCTCTCTTTTGCCTGGAGACACAGCCCTTGGTACAGCGAGAGTCCACGTTGTTGCTGTCACAAATTAAAATATCACACTGGAGATAAACTGATGGAGCATTCCTCAGGAACCTGAAGGCGTTAAATTTGAATCTTCCGTAGTGCTCCAGGGGTGGATAGGTTACCACAGTGTCATCTTTGCTACAGCTGCAACAGAATTTAGAGAGCTGTTAAAGTGGTCACATCCAATGGTCATTCTTGCTCAATGCTGCTGGCACGTATTTTTCCTGGTTCCATTTAGGTAATGACTTTACTTTTCTATCAAATTTAGCTTCCAACCACAGCCTTCTAAAGACAGTTGGAGAAGTGACACAGGTAAAAGGACTACAGCTGACATACAGGTTATATTTTCTCACGTTCTAGGAGACAATCGTAAAGTAGTTTAGGGTCTTACCCACTTCTGATTAAGTCATACGTTATTGATCCAAAATGAGACTGTGGAGATGTTGTGCAGGTATCAATGAACACCAGAAGGTTTGGGTCGGTGGAATGAAGGCTGACTTGAGCAAAGAGAGTTTGGTTCAAGTCTACATAATATGGGGACTCGAGTACAGGGCTGGAGAATGAGTCTGAATCATAGAATGACATGCTAACGTTGTATCTTCCCACAGAGGTTGTGTTCTGGATTATATCATTTTCTGTTACATAAATGACTTCTGTGGTTGAATTGTTTTCCATGATGCATTTTGCAACGATCTGTACGACCTTTTTGCGGGTGATGGTGTTGCCACTTTCAGAGAGAGTTACGATGTTGGTGTAGGTGATGCTCTGACCTTCATCCTGTGAAAGAAATGGTGAGAAAAGCTCGGTTCTGATTACCCAAGAGGTGCACTTGAAAGCAGATGTGCTGAATTTACAAAGTCACTCAGGTATGTATATCAGAGGCTCAAGATACAAAGTATGTTGCAATCAAACAAACCGTAGTCAGCCTTCTCACTCTTATTTGTCCCAAACGCTGAACCAAAGAATGCAGTAAAAGGAATGTTGCATGGGCTGTGGGAAGTAACAAAGCTGCAGTTCAGTCAGCCTTGTCTAAACAATGCTGTTAAATAGCTTTTAGGAATCTTGCTGTCACAAGACTTTTCCCTTCCCTTGTGACTTGTGTCACTTGCAGAGAATGGAGTCGCATGCCAAACACTGTTACTTCTGAATACTTGCATTGTGCAGGGAATGAACTGTAGTACAGAAATGTTTGGAATTAATTAGTTGGGATTACCCTGGGTTTCCTTTGAAAGCCTCACTGATCATTAGGTGCCACCAGAGAAAAATATTCTTTCAGTTTCAAGACTGGATACATGCAATTGGATGAGCTATGTGAAAGTAAATCTGTTAGCTTATTCACATCCTACCCACAAACTGTTCTGATCAGTTCCTGTCATTCCCAAGCTAGTGTTGGCTCATACACATCACTTTTTCCTCTCTTTACCTTCTTAGTTGTTCCACAGCTGCTTAATGGGAAGGAAAAGATCACTTGATCCGTTACATCTGGCCTGCAGGTTGGGTCGTTCAGCTGCAGGTGAGTTTCATTATAGGCAAGGGAATCCAGGTAAGCCTTTCTCAGGACAATACTCATTCTGTCTGAAGAGCATGTAAGGGATGCTGCCAATGAAAAAGAAATCACAAAACCAAAAGTTATCACAGAGTGTGCTGCAGCCGTTTCTCACCCGGTCCTGCTTAACACCCATCCTTGAATCTGATGCATGATTCTTAATTTGTCAGAGCCTGAACCTGAAAGGGTCCATGTGCGTTTGAGGTCACGTAGAATTTCATGCTCAGCTCCCAAAATTTGCTGGGCAAGCAGATTCATGCTGAAAATTTAAGCACAATAATGTGATGAATTGCAGCGTTGATAAAAGGGAAAGGGAATCAAAGTGCTGGTGCAGAGTGGGGGAGAGGAAGTAGACGTTTCAGAGGCTGCCCTTTCTACCTCAGTTAAATTGAAGACTATTGTGATAAAGGCTGAAACCCTCAACTTCACTGCATTTATTATGGAGGGGAAGATTCATATGTGAAAATGAGAAACAAATTCCAACTCATGGCAAATAACACTCACTGTTGGGCTCTGGGGGACTTGGCAGGACGCTGGTATAGTGAGCAGAAAATCCTCTGTAGGAGTTGGCATAGTCTGTAGACAGCACGACTGTCATGACGTTGGAAGAAGATTCAAACGTGGGCCGAGAAACACCACACGCCTTTCCGATTAAACCAGTGTCAGTGGCAAGGCCATCATAGACTGCCACAAAATCAAATTGGCAGTTTTGATCTAGTTCCAGGCTATGGAGAGAAAAACATAATTACTATCTATATAGGGAAGTCTGAGAGTTCCCTTGGTCCTGAGACTTTTCTCCATGCACAATATCAATTGATGCTACCATCCCACTAACTACAGGGGACCAACCTTGATAAAAAGCAATAAGGGTCAGGATAACCCATAAATGATGTTTTATAACGTGGCCTTTATGTAACAAATGTCTTGAACTGTTGGATTTAAATTCAGATCAATCACTTATGGCGACTCGCCAGAAATTCTTACTGCCTGGTTCTGCAGGAGCTATGGGGTAGCACAAAGGGATTTGGAATGTGTCATCATTACCTTCTCATAAAAGTCAACAGATCACGTTTGCTTTCAGTATATATTGTATTCTGCTTGCAGTGTTTGAAGTAATGCTTCTAAACAGAAGGGAAGAAGAGTAATGGTGTGTATAAATATCTACTCACAAAAAATCCTGAAACTCTAAGCTTATCTTCGAGTTTTTTGCAGTTTCTATGTGCCAGACACAGTATGTCATTTCAGGGTAAGCTGCTGGGTAGTTGGGGCTGGTAAATGTGCCACTGGGATCAGTTAAGCTTCCCCCACAACTTGCAATTGCTGAAAAGAAGAGCAGACACATTAATTAACACAGAGATGTGTGTGTGTGCAATGAGCTGTATGAAGCAAATTCCAAATCTAAAGCAAAAGCAGGATTGTTTGTTTCCGTTCCTCTGGGGATGAATAAAGGCACTAAAGATAATATTTCTATAAATTTTGGGCAATGTCAGGTCAGGTGGCTGCTTGTAATTCATTATAGAATGAAGCCTGCTAGTACATGTATATCTTCAAAGCACAGTGTAAAGCCATCTGAGATGGCTGTGGGTGAGCTGACTTTGACACTGTGAACAACTGAATTGTATTTACCTTTGGGGTAAGTTAGTGCTTTGAAAAATGAACACTGAGGACACTGTACCAACGAAAAGAAACCCTGGAAGACTTTTTAGAGAAATCTCGTTGATGATCTGCAAGTCTTTGCATTTGTTTGGTAGACAAAGGGGAAAAAAGACAGTTGAAAACTCAAAAGGAAACATAGATTAGACGTAGGGTGTAATTTTTTCAGTAGCAGAGTTCATTAAACACTGAAGCAGCATAAGCAATGATGTGCTAAGTTCTCTCTCCTGTTGAAGTTTTCAAGTGTTGAATACCATGCCACTCAGATCAACAGAAGCAAGGGATCTGGTCACATATTATTTTTCCTTCAGAGTAAGAGTAGCTTGAACCAATGCATAGAACTTACGGAGTGAAACTGCCTTATGAGCCCTCCTTCAGTGGTGCAGTTGAAATGGTATTTAATGACCTCATTTAATGACCTCAAGTTCTGACTTACTTGTTTCTGGTGAGAAGAAGTAATAGAAGACAAAGAAGTTCCGTGTGAAAGTCACAGAGTTTGTTGTAATGAGAAAAGTGAGGCTGTTTGAAGAGGATTGGAACACTGGGACGGCGTCAGTGTTGTTACATACTTGTCCAAGAAGAGGTGAATTAGATGAGGGGCCATCATATACTTTAATATTTTCTGTTTCACAGCTTGAAGAAGGATTAAATCTATTAAAAATAAATGCAAACAGAACAGGTGAACATCCAGGTTCCTCGGAGTCTACAGCACAAACTCAGTGAGCATTTTACTGAAGCAAATACAGAGAAATATTTGGAGGCAGCAATGTCTTGAGCTGAAATTAAGAAATTCAACCTGGCTGTAGTGAGATTTACTTCAGTATTTTTCCATGCTCTGTTTTGATGGAATGAAGTGCTACCCAGACTGCTGGAGGAGATACTTACTTAAAATACGAGAAGATGAGCCTGATTGTTTGATTTTCACTTCTCTGAATGTGGTAGACACAGTTTGCATTGGAGTTGAGTTCAATCTTCATTGCTTTGTTGAGGTTGGAAAGCGAGGTGCCGCAGTAAGGTGTGCCTGTTGGGGAACAGCAGCACAACCACCAGCTCAGCCTTGCCGCAAGGCCTCATCCTGCACTGTGCAAACCCTGGGACAGTCCACCACGGAGGAGTCAAGCAAAGCATTGTGCCATTTTGATTTTTCCTTTCTACTGTAGTAGTTTATGAAACTCAAAGAATCAAATAGGAGAAAAGTATTAGAAATTTTTTTTTCTCCTCGTTTTCATGAATTGCAGGGAAAGTGGTGTTAAGGAAACACACAGAGGTGAAGCCAGTGGCAAAAGTGGAAATTCCAGATGACACAGGACACCACAACAGCTCTCATCTGCAAGGTTGGTGGTTACAAGCACCTCAAGCCCCATCTTCCCCATTTGCTCTTTTCCTAAGGATCTAATTCTGGGTTTCAGCCCTTTATGTTTCAGCACCTGGGGTTTCAGCACCTGGGGACCTATACCCAGGGAATCAAAACTACTTTTCAGATTTGAGCTTCTGAAGGATAGTGTGTGTGATTAGTGCTGGATTAGTGCTACCCACAATTCTGGTCCTCCATCTCTGAAAGGATACAGCTAAAGAGGGAAAGCTTCAAAAAACAGCTGATGTGGTACCAATACTTCATTACCCTGCAGTCACTGCAATGCCCAAAACTCTTCTAAAAAGCAATGATTTCCCAGTTAAGTCACTTCAGTCCTGTTACTCCAACGCAGTATCAATTTATAAAAGCACATTTCGATTCTGGAGAAAAAATCTCTTCAAAGTTAAGTTCTTAAGTTAAAATGTGCCATAACTAGTCATACATTGCCACATTTTTTTTATTTTTATTATTTTTGGTTATTATAACGATTTTTAGCAGTTACTGTCACACTCAGGTGTTGATATTTTGCAGCAGTACACTAAAACAAGATGCACTTACAGGTATGTTTGACATTTTTCTCTTCAGTTGCCTATTAAATAGCTTGTGCAAAAACTAACTTAATTCCACAGAAAATAATGTTATGTTTCATACCCATGAATTCCATCGAGTTGTCTTCAGCAAGAGCCAGGGCAGCTAAGAGAGGCAACAGGAGGAGCTGTCTGAGCACCCGCATTTTGATGGCAGCTGGGGTTAGCAGCTGAGGGTTTTCTGCCTTTTATACCTCCTGCTATTTCATAATCATCCTGTGTTACACGGTATCGCAGAGTAAGGTCTTAATCTCTCTGTTCCTTTTTCCTTTTAAGAGATAGAAATGAGAAAGTTAACAGATGTGCCTTTTTTTTTTCTTTACATGTGCTGCATGGAAGAACTTTTTACTATGCTTTCATCAGCTCCGAATGTCGTGGTTACAAAGCATGTTTTTCTCTTGGCACACTGAGCGTCTGTTCAGGTGTGCTGACATGAACAGAAGTGGGCTGGGTGGGATGGGCAGCCACATCCAGCATTTTGGTCAGAGAGAGCTCCATAGTTCCCACCTTCCTTATGACACCTCTCCCTTTAGGTTGCACTGGGCAAGTCAGTGTGTCCTGGTTGAAGATTCCTCAGGTTGTAACAGTGTAGTTCTGAGAAGTAATTTCCTGTTGCTGAAGCATTTGTGTCTGGGCAAAGCCAGGATAATACTAGCTGTGATTTAGCAGAATAGAATTGCACTGCAGATGCTTGGTAAGTAACACTAGGTTTCACAGTAGAAACCCCAAGAGCTCCAGTTAGAATCATCATTGAGGTTGGAAAAGCCCTCCAAGATCCCCAAGCCCAACCCATCCCCACTAACCATGTCCATCTCCGTGGCTTTTCAGCTCTTTGTCTTTCCCAAAGGACTGGAGCTCTTTAAAGCAGAGTATTTCCTACTGCAGCAGCAGATATCAGAGCTTCCATGGGCTGTGATGCTGATAGTGCCACAGATGGCCTTGTCCTTTGGCATGTGCCTAGTCGGGTGACTGGGAGCTTTGCTGTGGGAATCTTTCCAATGTGAAGGGGTGCAGCTGTGCAAATAGGTTTCTTTCATGTTCCCTTGCAAAGGCAAACTGCAGGGCAGACCTTCTTGAAACACATCCAGTGCTTCTCTTTTATAACCATTTCTTTTTTGTATAAAACCAAAGTTGTTTCTTTTATACACAAATATTGGAATATGATGCATCTTTAATGATGCTGCCTTTCTAGTCCCAGAGCTGTACCTTCCTTAAAACAGTCCTCTCTATGATTTTTAACTGCCTTTAAGAATTCTGAATGTAGCTCTCTTCCTCAGGATGAGATATTTATACTGTCTTTAAACGTGGAATGGAATCATGAAATCATTAAGGTTGGAAAATACCTGTAAGATCATCTAGTCCAACCATCAACCCATCACCACCATTCCCATCATCCTGCATACAAGAGGCATGGAATACATTTTGTATCTGAACTCCCTTTTGATTCCAGAAATACTGAATTTACCTTTATAACCTTTTACTTCTTGAACCCACACACATATTTGCAAGATGCTAACACCCACTTTGTATGCATTTAAAGCATGAACTGGTGTATGAAAGCCAGCCCAGGTCACTGCTGCGTCCAGCAGCACTAGTGGCTGTTGTGTATTAGCACCTTTGGGTTGGTAGGCAAATTCTTGGGAGTTTCTTGTGTATAGGGAAGTCCTCCTGCGCTGTGTTTGCTCTGAAGGACCTGGAGCCCCGAGCCTGGTGCCAAATCTGAGCTTTCAAACTGTTCTCCAATTCTGCATGTTGAGCCCATGTTCAGATAGTGTGATGTACTCATGTATCAGGTAGTGCTGAAACATTAATGACCTGCTGTGAGTTCCCTCTTCCACCTCTGAAGAAAATGGCTGGTCGGTCCTCAGGAATGTCCTCTAAAATGGGAATGGGATGTCTGTATGGGAGGTATGTTAAAATAGTTGATCCTTAGATCAAATTAGTGTGCATTTTGGAAAAAGGAACAAGGATTCAGCTGCTGTGGATCTGGTATTTACAGGCACTTTCCCTCACTGCCTGTGGCTGGGAGTGCAATAGCAGGGAAAGTGTGATTTGAAGCATTTTAAATCATTACCTGTGAGAAGCAGAACAGCAGGGTTATGAGTGCGATGGAGCTCTGTGTGAGTGAAGTGCAATTAGGACATACTGTGGCTCAGGTCTGAAGTCTTGGCCACTTTTCTACTGGGTGTTACAGTCCTGCTGGGTTAGGATTTAGGCTGTGAGCACACTTGGTGCTAAGCAGGCCAGGCCAGGGCAGAGCCACTGGGACAGAGACCTGGTCAGACCAGATCTAAGCAGTTTTATTCCATATAGAACATCTCATTATGAGTTTGAGTAATTTGCAGATATTCACTGTATGGAAACAGTATTGGACTTGGAAATGCTTTTCTCACCCCAGCAAATCTCACCATGTCACCAAAATTTAATTCTTCTCTTTCCTGTAGTATTCTGTGGTTGACTTTCAAGATATTTTTCTCTATTATGAAGTGAAAATTCTGAAAATTACTATTATTTTTTTTTCCCACTATATCATTTCAAATAGAGCTATTTAACATATTGAGTTACAGAAACGTGTTCTTGGTGTGAAGTGATATAATTCGAACAGATAGTGAAAGTAAAGGGATGAAACAAATAAGTACCATGAAGAAAATAAAGATCTCCAGCAGTAAGAACTAACTATGTGAATAGCTTATAGGTATCTGTGATTCTGTGATCACAGAGATTATATCTACCTCTGGGCACGCACAATATTTCTCCAAATATTTATGAGTTCCTATTTAAAATAATTGCTCAGGCATTATTGGCTAAGAGGGATCCTTATTCTTGAGCTTATAAAGCAACACTGCTGCTTACATCTGTAAAGCAGGTTGATAATTCTTGAATATTAAGTATGTGGGCTATGTGGTACCATGGGGAGAACCAAAAGAGGGGAACTGTCTCTGTAAAAAAAAAAAAAAAAAAAA
>VXAB01003400.1:29190-60106 GCA_013399175.1 Odontophorus gujanensis | reverse complement strand
AAAAAAAAAAAAAAAAAAAGAAAGCTGATCCAGTTACAGTTTATCACTGAGAGTTTTTACTGAAGTTTAGATTTTTACAAATCTGGAATATAGATCCAAAAGCCTGAAATTAAGGAACACAAGTACAGTTAAGACTGAAATACCATCAGATTCACGCCCCCTTGTAGGTATTGTTAGTTTATTAGCAGGTGTGCAACCTAGTGATCACATATATAAGTGATCAACGTGGTATTGTAATTAGAAGTGTTTCTGGGGTTACTGTAGTCTGGAGACAATGATAATGATGTTTTTGTTTTTATCACCGTCTCTTGTGCTTCTCTTGCCTCTCCTTATGCAGCCCTGGTAGCATCGGGAAGAAAAATCATATCTATTACACACCACCATTTGGCACTGTAGGTAAACTGATGAGTATCTGCCGATGAAGCTGGGGGCTCTGAATCGGAACTGGACAATCCTGCGGTCTGGTGACAAGTAGCTCCTATAGGTTGGGTCTCTGACACACCTGAGGGAAGAAAAAGGGAAAAGAAAGAATACAGATATCACACAAAAACAGTTGCGTGGTTACTGTCATTTGTTTTGCTATTTACAAGCCAGTTCCTTTACAAAATGTTTATTCTTGAGATTAACCACAGTTTATAGTCCAGAACTCCTGAACACAGATGCAGTTGTACAGGATTTACATACGTAGGTCGGTGTCTAAAGTGAAACTTACGTAACTATCACACATGTATGTAAATATATGAAAGTAAAACATCTGTTGGAATTCTAAGAGTGTGAGAAAGGGCTGTTGTGTAGCCCTGTTATCTTTACTCCAGC
Organism: Odontophorus gujanensis; assembly: GCA_013399175.1. Classification (NCBI taxonomy): domain Eukaryota; kingdom Metazoa; phylum Chordata; class Aves; order Galliformes; family Odontophoridae; genus Odontophorus; species Odontophorus gujanensis. The sequence continues at coordinate 59,290 of VXAB01003400.1, read as the reverse complement.
CTTCATCTTTGTAAAAACTATGAAGAAACAAACCCGTATCCAAAATCATACACTAAACGAGTGCTTCACCCTGTGCAACCTGGTCTAGGGAGCTGCTTTGGCAGGGGGTTGGACTGGATGATCTCTGGAGGTCCTTTCCAACCCCTACAATTCTGTGATTCTTGCCTAATTTTTATTAATAAAATGTGTGAAGTACCTTCTGATAATCTATGCCAATTTCCTTAGTGGAATGTAATGGTGAATTAAGCATAAAATGACAACTTAAAAAGCTGTGCTTGTCCTAATAGCTAGTTCATGTAGAATCCAGCTGCTTCTTGCTAATGGATCACTCAAATACATTATAGAACTGTGGCTCTCGGGTGCCTCTATTTCTCATTGCCCATTTTGCCTCGATCGCATACAAGGAATCGCTATGAAATGGCTGTGGGGACATTTTCCTTACCCTCCTCGTATTATATCAGATGCCACAGTCGTAAAGTCGTGAGGATTTGGGGAGACCACGCAGGTGTCTGTGAACAGCATCAGGTTTGGCTGTGCACTGTACAGGGTAGCACGGACAAACAAATCCCGGTTTGGCATCACGTAGTACGGTGCCGCCCTCACTACGTTTGAAAAAGATGGCGAATCATAAAAGGCAAACTTGACAACAAATTGATTAGATGGAGTTTCCCGGTATGGAGGCTGTATGACGCTGGGTATTGTTTGGGCACCAGCACTGTTGTGCATTTTGCAGGCAAAGTTTATCAGCGAATTTCTATTTCTGCTGTAGAAGTTGCCAGAAATGGATCCTTCCACTGTGTTGGAGTACGTGATGGCTCCGTGTGATATCTGTTGAAACATTAGTGAGTTAAGAGCTGCAGAGGGTTGCTGAAACTATTTCCTAAATGCTGCTGGGAGGGGGGGGGCGGGGGAGGAGATGCAGGGCCTGGCCGCCTGTGCCAGCAGCCCAGCCCCGGCCACCATGGCCGTGATGCTTGACCACTGTGGCCTAGATAGCAATGATCATGGCCTTGCTGCCTGGCATCGGCTCTCACAGCTGCAAGGCTGTGAGAAGTTCTGCAGCATGGTGCCAGGTGAGATAAGGGCTACCATGGCTCAGCTGGAGGGAGGGACGGCTCGTTTGGGATCATTAGTAGCTCAAGGACTTGAGAGGGAAAGCGGCTTCATAGACAGGTATAGAGTCCTAAAGGAAAAAAAAAAAACACGACAAGGAAAACAACAAGGAGGCGCCAGGGAGTGGCAGCTGAGCATAACGAAGGTGTGCTCCAAGGAGCCATGGGGAAAGGACCTCCTCCTCCTGAATGGGACCCTGCCAGGAAAGGCTCCAGGAGTCTCAGTGTTGTGGTGAGCATGCAGATGTCCTGCTCATTACCTCATTACCTTGTATTCACCACAGTCAGTGCCTCTGTGCTTTTTACATCTAAGCTCTGCCTAATCCACTTGCAGAGTCTCTGCACAGTTAAACGTGCCCAAAACAAGGTGACGTTACAAAAGGGAAGGGGGAAAAAAAATGAGGAAAGCTTGCTAGTAATCCATATAGCTTAGAATCAGGAACTTTGAAAAACATGGTTTTGTTGTGGCCTCAATACAGTGTTTGTCGGCGCTCCACCTCAGCTTCTCAAGGTCCTGGTGTTCACAAAGCCACGTGGTGGCACCCTCCCATCACAAGCCTTAGGAATACTCTTGAGAGCTTTGCTCATAGATGACTTTTGACTCTGTCCTGATCCTCACCAGCCTCTGTGTGCCGCAGCCATTGTACGGTATGCGGAACATGACGTGGTAGCTGCCGATCACAGGCTTGCACGTGGGGTCCCTCAGGTGGATGTTGCTTGCAAGGTACCCTCGGGAGTTGATGTAGGATCTCTTGATGATTGCCCGCATGTAATCAGGCAGACAAGTAAGGGTTGCTGGAGGAGAGGAAGTTTGTTAATAAAACGTGTTTGCTGTACAGTACGGTGCAGAGTGTATTAAATACCGTTATGCTTTACAAATGCAAATGTGGGCAGTAACAGCTGGCTGCAATAACCCCTGAGCTGCTTCTTTCTGCTGAGATCCCTCTGGAGTGCACTGGCACACCTGGCTGGCAGCCTGGCAATCTGCTGGCAGATGTTTCAGATGTGCTCTGCCCATAAACGTAGCAGACCTAGGCCAGCCTGTCCCCTCAGTGGTGCTCTGGTGCTGAGCAGATACCCCCTACCATAAACTGCCAGCCTCCCCCAGCTTGCATCTTATCCAGCACAGGGGGAGCTTGGGAAGAAAAGTAATTAAAAAGAGGAAGGAAGGAGAACTTACCTTGGCTTGTAGGTACTGGCTTTGGAGAAGCTTTTAATAGGAAAACCAAAACAAGAAACAGAAGTGAGAGTGAATGATAAAAATGCGTACATGTATGTAATCAGTTTACACCACAATTATCAGCTGAATGCAGTCTGATAGAAAACGGTAGAATCAACAGATATGAGGAATGGCATTTTCATGGACAAAAGATTCATACTAAGAGAAATGAGCAGGCCTGAATGATGGTGTACTGCTAGCACTAGTGGGAACAAGGTTTAATTCTGCTTATTCATTTGTGTAGTCAGATGGCTCCATGCTGAAACACATGCACTGCACAGTCAGATTCCTTTATGCTGCCAGTACAAGTACAGATGTACTGGTGTGGCTGGAGTGTCATTTAGCAATGTGTAGCTAACATGGCTGGGCTTAAAAGAAGATGTTAGTCTACCCTCAAGCATTTGAGAGATAATATTTGCAATGTATGTGCAGAACTTCACATTTTTTCAAAAGTTAAATCCCGTTGTATGGAACATCAAGGTTCAAACCAAATACCATTGGAAATATCAGAAATTCACAGTGACCTTAACTTTGGAAAGTGCTGACTCTGAGAACAAAGTGATGTGAAGAGCTGTGTCAAACACATCTGCAGATCACAACATCTATAGCTGACCAAGCCCTTAAGCCAGAGCAACACTGCATTGCTTACAAGTGCTGATTCCTGTGTCTTCAGGAGTTGGAGAGACGGGTGGAGTCGTGGAGATTGATGGGGTTGTTGAGGCTCCTGCTGTGAGAAAACATGAAAGTTAACGTCTGGATCTCAGATACGTTCATCACTTGTATGGAAACAACAAGCATATACCCCACAAAAGTTAGGTCAAGGGTTTCTAGTGTTGTTGTTTTTTTCTTGCCTGGGAAACTTCCCTGAGCTCTGTTCAAGTGCCTCAGGTTATTTTTCTTGAGGGAATTGGCAGTTTTGTGCTAAGCTTAAACACCAACTGCGGTAAGCATAAAGCAATACATACCTGGTGCTTCAGGAGTGGTGCTGCCTGCAGGGGCTGGTGGGATATGAGATAACACAAAAGTTAGAAGCTTCACACACTGACTGCACAGCCCCAGGAGATGCTGCACCCCATGTGAGGCCACACTCAGCCCTTTGCTGGGGCTGCTAGCAGCTGCTGCACTGAGAGAGCATCCCGAGCTCCAGAGCTGTGCCATGGCTTGGATGCCAGGCAATACAGAGATCCCAGTGCTGTCTGTGATGTGGGGTTGTCCTAGCAGTGATGTGGTGCAGTGCTAACCCCAGGTTATACTGGTCATGTACCACACCAGCTCATATTCCTCCCTGGTTGGTTATGGGAGCCAAGGGAAAAGTCACTGGGATTGCATGATCTGAGATTGAGGGTGTAATGCAGAGCATCACTTACAGCTGGTAGTGGCTGCTGGTCCAGGAGTGGGAGAGGTGGTTACTGTGAGAGGCAAAAGATGAATTATTGTCTTGCTGATGTTGAAGGAAACAGTGGTTTTGTGCCAAGCTTAGACACCACACCAACTGCAGTAAGTGTAAAGCAGTACATACCTGGTGCTTCAGCTGTGGTGCTGCCTGCAGGGGCTGGAGGGATATGAGAGAGAAAGTGTGCTAGGAGCTGCCCTGGGCAGGACAGATGGGATGTGCCCACAGTGACCATGTATAGCACCCATGGATGCTGCTGCATCCTGTGCAAAGCCATAAGGTCTGTGAGCAGAAGTAAGTACCTGAAGTTTCAGCTGTGGTGGACTCAACTGGGGCTGCCAGAGAGAAAGCAAGAGCCAGGTGTTAGTGGGCTTTACGTCATTGTGCGAGCAAAGCAAAATCTGTCAAACCAAAGCCAAATTGACATTAAGGTGTAATTAGGACCTATAGGGTCAACGAGTCCAAACGTTGACCTATGACCACCATGCTCACTAATCACGACCTCAGTGTGTGCCTATTCAGCTGAGTGCTGTGAGTTTTTGGAGCTAACAGTATGTTAAGGGTTGTCACCTCCCAGAACGTAGATAGCACTGCTGAAGTCAAGGGGAATCAGCACTCCATGATGGGAGAAACAATATTTGACTGAACCTGAGGTGAATGAGTGGTGAAGTGCTCCATACCTGTTGTTCCAGGAGTGGTAAGATCCACGGGGCCTGTTGGGAGAGAAAATGAACACATCAAAAAAATGAAAGACAGATTGTTGGTTATAATGAGAGATAAGCAGCAGCAACAGCCCATTCCCCCACAGACCATGACCTCGGTGATGGTTTCTGATGCCCTGGAGAAGCCTGTAGGGTGGTCCTCCTGCCACCATCACTGCCACCCTACTGAGGATGTATCTCAGCAGGGGACATTGATGCAGGTGGTGGGGACAACAGTGATTCATCTCAGCTCCTCACCCAGACTGAAGTGCAATAGGGATTGCTGCTGGCAGCAGAGCAGCATCACCACTGTGCTGTATGCTGAGGTGAACAAGAACCTGGAGGATCTGCTAGCCAGCACTGCTTTTAAATAAAATAACTTAGCTGCAGCTTGAGGTAAGTCAGGAAGAAAGCGTTTTGCTCTGTCAATTACTAAAGCTTCCAAGCGGGTACGGCTCATGCTGCAGAAAAGCCTCTCACTACATCCAAGGGGAAATGATTTGCAGTATGCAAACTGAGGTGGGGAGGGCAGGGTAAATGCATTAGGATATGGGCTAACAGTCTGAACTGGATTTCTACTTCTAAAATGCCTCTCCAATTGCTTTCAGCTTGCATGCAGCGTATCGAAGATTCCTGGCAATTGTTTCTGGTCAACATAAATTGAGTAGCTGTAAAAGGGGAGAGAATAATTAACAAAAATAAAATCTGAGTCAGAATATGTGCCAATTCACAAATGGGCCTAACTCACTTCCTCAAGGCTATGTTAAGTCTCATGTATGCCATTATTCAGTGTATCATTATAATGTAATACAACTTAGCACAGCATGAATATCACTTCCATAGAGGATCTCACTATATCTTGGATAGAAACAGCTGGATCCAAAATGATTCACAAACTGCTGAACCTGAAAAGATTCAGTGGCCTGCCAGCCTACACTGATGTCTTGGATCAGACACACACCATATTCCTGTAGTGCCTCAGTTTCCATCTGCCAAATTCCTACCACATCCCTAGCCAGCAGGATGTAAGCTCAGTGTGCCTTTCATTTTCTTGTCGAAGTCATAGAGTCATAGAATAGTCCCACTGTTACCTCTCTGATCCTCAGTAAAGAAAGCCCCCCCAGGAAGGAGGAGGTGGCCCCAGGTCACCAGGTGATCACAGGGATTCTCCCACTTGTACCCATGGGGACACTGGCAGCAAACCCCATTAGCAGCTGCAGCCTTGCACCAATCTCCTCCGTTCACCCACACCCTCTTTCATCTATGGCTTAGGAAAATTAATTCACATTAAAGAAAACAGAGAAGATGAGTACCTGTGCAGATAACACCAGCATCTTCCTTGTGGAAACAGTCATGCTTTCCCAGTTCCCTGTGAGAGCACTGCACCAGGAAGGACTCATCCCCTGTGCATTTCACATCGTCCAAGAGGATATTTCCCGTGCCTTCCCCAAAAAAGGCATTGTTTTGGGCTGAGATGGCATCCCCGCAGCTCAGCTCCCTGCACACAACCCTGGCACTGTTTATGTTCCAGTCGTCATCACAGACAGTTCCCCAGCTGCCATTGTGGAAGACTTCAAGGCGTCCTGAGCACTCGTTGTCTCCATTCACCAATCTCAGGGACAGCTCTTGAAAAAGCAGAAGGAAACACACGGTTGCTTGGCAGCCTCAGCAATGGGCAGATGAAAAGCCAAGCTGCTGTGTAAAATAGATCAGATATGAAAACTTTGCAAGATTTGCTTAGGGAGAACTCACCAGCTGGGACAGGCTCCGTTGGGACCGTGGGAGTAACTGGCTCTGGAAAAGGAAACAGGAAAGTGAACTTCTGGTCTTACTACAGGGGGTGTTTAATGACATTCTTCAGTTCCTATGTTAGGTAAATGGAGGCAGTAGTGACACAGGGGAACCCGTTCACTCCTGGGAGCATGAACACAAAGAGGAGAAGGCCCATTTCAGCCAGTTAGCTGTCACCTTGGTCATTTTGGATTCTCTGGCACTGCAGGGTGAGGGGAAGGGGAGCACAAGATAGCAGGAGAAACATATTTGAAACTGTCACATTTCTGCTTTGTCTCAGCATGGACAGAAATCAGACAGTTGCACAACCTGAGCTCCAGCTCTGCCAGAGGGAGGTGGGGTAGGACTGCCAAGGCAGCCTGCTCCAACAGCGTTAAATAGGCAGTGTCCTAGCATCTCTCTTGGAAAGTTCAACAGATGTATGGCAAACTTCTTGCCAGGAAATTAATAGTGCACATTGGCAAACAGTCCTTTTGGAGTGATTTTACACTAAATTCTTTATATTTTCTTCCTCTTTATTCGCTTCACTACTTCCAAGTGCTATCTCCCCAGGTTCCCACGTTCCAGTCAGATAACAGATTTGTTAGAAAACTGGGAACTGATTTGCAAGAATCCTAAAGGAAGTTACTCCAGATAATTTCCTCTTAAACACAAGAAGATTACAACCAGTCATAGCTCACAACTCGTGGGACATCAGCACTGAAACGTGCTCACCTACCTTCACAAACGACGCCGGCGTCTTCTTTCGGCTGACAGTTATGCACACCTATCCCTCTGTGAGAGCAGTCCCACAAGCTGGCCTCATCCCCTGCACACTGCACGTCATCCAGCAGGATGTTTCCGGAGCCCTGGCCGAACTGGGCTTCAGGCACAACCAGCATAGGCTCCCCGCAGCCCAGCTGCCGGCACACCACCTTGGCAGCCCCCAGCTCCCAGGCATCGTCGCAGACCGTTCCCCAGCTGCCATTGTAGTAGAGCTCCACTCGACCTGAGCACCTGCTCTCACCGTCTGCGAGCCGCAGGGACGGGGCTGGAACGGCTGCTGGGGAGGAAGAACACCGTACGTTGATGTTACTGACCCAAGGCAGTGCCTGTCTGCAGACCACAGGGCATCGCTGGGATGACAGGGATCAGTAGCCTGCTGCGTAGTTGGATATGATAAAGGATCCTGCCCTGAATTTACGTGCTGTTTTAGGATTGTTGTTATAAAGTCCTGAAACCATCTTTCCAATGGTTTATCATTCACACAGTACCCAACGGGCACGGACATAGTCCTCCTCCATGATGTGCTGATTCTGGGGTAAATGACCCTCATCCCTACAGGGTTTCTACCATTTCCTTACCACCTTTCTCATCAGTATCATAATGCTGTCTAAGGGATGAACACAAATACTCAGAGCCAACCTTCTCCTGGGATACCTTGCAATCTAAGGAATATGGTTTTTTTTTCTTCTCCTTCTTTAAGTAATACCTGATTGGTCTTCTTTTCACTCTGGCATAACAGATGGTTGGCACAGCATCACTTCCCCAGAATAGTAGCAGAGCTATTTCTACAGATCAGGCTCATTTCTGAGAGCTGGATACTTATGGAATAATCCACACATTTATCTCACTTTCAGAGGGAAAGGCTTTCAGAGATCTGAAGTTCCAAATTAGTTTTATGGGTCTGGAGTGTATTTTTCTTTCAGAGAAAGAAATCAGAGACTCTGCTGACAACATAATTGAGTTCTTCTGAGTTTGTTGCCATCATAAACTGCACCAAGTACACACACCTGTCCTACTCCTTGGTAGGTCTGTGATTACAAGGTTTTCATTTCGGGACATTTTGCTGTCACCTGGCAGTCATTTGTAACCAACTAATGTACATCCATTCAGAATGAGTACCATGTTCCTGAGGACCCTCTTTGCCCTTAATTCCTTTTTGCTGACCATGATCAAAGCTCCTTCCATCTGAGTACCGTGCTTATCATTTCCTTCTGCAAAAGTTGGCTGTAAAGAAATGTCAGTAGCAACGTGCTTGGCTCGCTTCCCAAGATCAAGGTCTGAACTTCTCTGAGAGCACCAAATAAGGTATCAGAGAGAAAAAAAATAACTGAGTAGAAAGATAACAAATTAAACAGGCAGAGAGTCATCAACAATGATGAAAGGTGTTAAATAAAAAGTTTAAAAACTAGATATCATTAGCTGTCTAAATCTAGGTGGGAGAAAGAGGCAGATTAAAAATTAAGTATCCAGATCCAAATACTGAGTTAGAGTGCAGGCAGGAATAAATTTGTCGTGATTCAGCTGGTATTAAAAATATCAGTACTGAGAGGGAGGCAACCTCCAAATTAAATTTACTAAGTAAATGAAGTAAATGAAATATGAAGATCATATTTCTGATTAAATAACAGAATGGATTAAGTGACAGTCCCAAGAATCATTAACATATTCTTGTGAATGTGCCTGCAGACAGATGAAAAGCAACTTTCTTCTTTCAGCAAAAGAATAAAAGAAAACAACTGATATTTATATCTTTTCAAAGTCAGTGCTTTGTGCTTAGCTGAATGTAAAAAATAATCAAAAGAATTTGTAAGCGCTTAGTTTTGCTGAGCCTTTAATCCAGAGAACAATTTTTATACAGTTGGCATAGTAATAATAATTAGATGATTAGTTACAGCTACAATGGAACCTTTTTTTTTTTCACATTGACCAGCTTTCCTGTTGCACACAGTGTGCCTAAATCAGATGAAATTGTCGGCTCAAATACATGGGTGAATAGGCATAAGCAAAGCACTTAATAGTTACAAGTGCTCGGTTGCCCAGTTGTGAGGGTATTCTTAGGAAGCCATAAATACACTGTGTATCAGGTTCCATAGCACAGCGCTCAACAGATCAGTCATTTAAGAAGAAATTCACATTCAAACTTCTGAAAGCCAAGAAAATGAAAGTAAATCCCGAGAGATTTCTCAGTTTCACTGGTGTGTGCTAAGAAGTGCCCCCTTCTTTTCATTCAGTTGGAATAGGTCCCAGATTGAATAAGTAAGGCAGGCAGCAAAATCTGGTCAAAGCTCTGTTGGATACTCTTTAAAGTGGGAAAGTTCTCATTTCTATCTTTTGAAATTGAAATGACTGGCAGTACAAAGGGAGAGAAAGACTGACTTTAATTTGTCCTTTGCTGTGCTGAACATTTGTCTGTTAATTTCTAAGACATTTAAAATTTGCAGAAACTCGGGTGGGTAGATCCTAGAACTCAAATATGAACACATTGCTCAAAATGAGGCTCATGGGTGGAGCAGTAAGCAAATTTGTACCACCTCTCCTACAACCACTGCCATTGGTATTGAGCCACAGCTCCGAACTTCTGACAACACAGATAAGGCTGATGAAGACAAGTGGATTTAGAAAAGGTTACAAAGAGATATCAGTTGCCTTGGTAATTGTTTATGACATTCTGCAGCATCTTGACCTAACAGATGGAGTGGGTGTTAGATAACCAGGCACCACTACTGCACTGTAATGAAATCCTCAGCCATTACCACCGACACTTTGGAACAGGACAGATAGAGTGACAGAAGGAAACGCAAGACCTGAGCGCTCTCTGGAGGACAAAATGAGAATTCAGAACGAAAAGAATAAAAATCAGCAAGTTGAACTTCTACAAAGACAGGTACAATGGGATGCTCATTGGAAAGAGAAAACCAAGGCACAAAGGCAAAATCATCCTTTCAGCTGGCACAGAAGGACCGTGGAAAAGCTGGAAGGCAGTAACCTTAGCACTGCAGTGAGCCAGTCCAGGTTTGGTCTTGCTCTCAGAGCAATACATAGGAGCTGATTGTTCTTCTCGGCACTAAAGAGGCCTCAGCTGCTTGGTCGATGATTGCATATTTAATAAAGATAGACATAATGAGGAGAACTGGGATGGATGACTCAAGAAATGCAGTAGGTTTGAGAATCATGAGCTCTGAGGAATGGTTTAAAGAAATGTGGGATGTCTTTCAATAGCCAGAAGATGACTCTAAAGAGGATGGTGACCTGGTTGGATGGCCATGAGTTGTCTTGGCTGGTGGTCAATACAAAATGGCCCTGTCTGGTGAAACTATACTTCTGAGATTTAAAAAGCTTAAGAAATTATTTCATAGATTCATTGAACCCACTCATTCATTAAAAACTGCAAAGTTTCTTACAAAACAAGGACCAGAAGAAGAGTTGCCCCAACAAAGAGAATGAGGAACAGGTGGGACATAGGCACACACGTTGCAGTGTGATCAGCACTTGAGATGAGTCAGGCCAAAGCTGTGCATATGTTACCTTCTCAACCTCAACAGAGACCACTAAAAGCTGCTCAGGAGGAGAATATGGGTGGGAGAATCATTCCTGGTTTGCACAAGATTGCCACCTACCTGCATCCTTTTGCATCTCAGGGATTTCCTGCGCCCCAGAAGGGGCCTGATGTGGAGATGCAGGACGGAGATGACTTTGCTCCTGCGCAGTGCAATGCACACAGCTTATATCTGATGGTTCCTTACCTTCATTCGGTGTGGAGGGTGTTGCTGGAGTCGTTATGGGTTCACTGGTCACTGCGACTGTGGAGGATGGGATCAGGTAGTCCATTTCTGTGCCAGAATTACTATTTGAAGCTTTGAGGAAGGAAAACAGCAAGAACAATGAAAAACGATTTCCAAATGTGAATAGGAAAGAAAGCTAATTTTTTTGGTTACAGTAATAGCTCATCAGAATGTATGTGCAGTATTTAGAACTACAAGATTAGAGATGTTAATCATTACATGGATACATTGCTGGTTCATCCCAACTGCCTTTTTTAGGTGAAGAGGGCCTTGTTCCTTCACACAGATGCTCAATTTGCTGATGTCTGCTGTGAATATTCCACAGATTCATGTGGGCACATCTTAATCCAGCCAAAACCCCCCATTTAACAGCATTTGTATTAGAGAGAAATTGCATAACAGCTGCTCTTACCTCCATGAGATGTGATTGGGATTTCAGTAGCTGATGTGGCCCTTTCCTCTGTGACAACAGTGGATGTAGAAGATGGCTCTGGGGCCAAGAGCAAGTTGAGGAAATTAAGAGAAGGAGAGAGAATGGTAGCAGTTAGATGTGAATGTGTGAACAGAAATCTTAATACAAGTTAATACCTATGGGTTTTGTAAAGAAGTGAGTCAATGCATAGCCCTCTGTTCTTGCTGAAAAGAGGCATTCACCTTGATTTAACATTTAATGGCAGTAGATCCAGGTGTTATCTCTGACTGCCTTATTCTATTGCTGGAGATGCAGCAGTCATTTGTAAAGATGCAGTGGGCACTGTTACAGGCAGTGAGGGATGTGATTCTTGTTGTGTTTGGGGGCTGATTTAGCAGAGGAGTGCCTCACCTTCTGCAAAGGTGGTCAGGGTCCCTGGAGCAGTTGCTGTCTGTGTCGCTGCAGTGCTGGGGCTGGAGGCAGAGGAGGAAGCTGCAGAGATGGTCAGGGGAGAAGAAACACATTACTAGACAATATCACCTGAACTGGGTGTGAAGGAGGAATACAGGGGTGCCAAAGGGACTGCTAAAGAGTTGAGGAGACGCGTTACTGGAGCGAAGCATAAGTCAGAGGTTGGAGCTGATTTTTGGTGATATGATTTAGTTTATGCATCTAATTTACTCATAAACAAATACTATTCTTATTATATTTTATTGCATAGAACCTGTTTCTACCTTCAGGAGCTGTGGAAGTGATTTCTGCAGCTGAGGTCACACTGTCTTCTGCAAGTGAGGTGGTTGACATTGCTGATTCTGTTGAGTATTCAGAGACTGTGACAAGAAGCAAGAAATGAGGAAGCAAGACAGTGTTCAAATAAGGCAGAATGTCTGAACGCAGTTCTTGATGCACAGAATTGGCTTCAAACTTTGTGGAGATGGGAATCCACATATTCACTGCCATCCTCATCCACTGTCATTGCTCAGAAATGAGTCTTCATGTCTTTGCATTACAAGCATCAGGAAAGTTTCAGGCTTGTCTCATGATGAAGAGAAAAGCAAAAGGAGTGTGAGAAGCAAAGCTAGCCGTGAGTGGTGTAACTTGGCAGTGACAGTGATCTGTACTATCTTCCCAGCACTGTGCTGCTGGCAGCCCATCTATGCTCCCAGAAAACCAGCTGGTTTGTACCAAGCAAATTTGATTTATTTTCATTTACACTGAGAGATGGTGGTTTTGTCACATTTTTTGTCATGTCCATTAATACCCTCCCACCCCCCAAACAAAACTCATCACCATGTGTATAAATACTGCATTTTCCTAACACGCTGCACTGTGAAGGTGCCCTTTACCTTCCTGTGGCGAGGTGGGGATTTCTGTTGTCCAGTCTCCCTCTGTAGTGGGGGTGGAACCTGCAAACAGAAGAGACTGTCAGGATGGGAAATACAAAGCAGTTAAAAGCAAATATGTTTTGTGGAGTTAGGGACTCACTTTAGATCTCAGGCTTGATAAACAACCGAGTAATCAGTCTGCTAAATAACTGGAGAGGCAGAGATCAGACTGAGGGAACTGAGCTCAGCTGCCTGATTGTGCTCCTTAGTGGTCCTGGAACTATCATGAATCTTGGACAGACCAAATCACAACGATTTGGACACTTCTGCTTCACAAAAGTGCATGTATAATAGCACAGTTACAAGCTCAGAGACATTAATCATTACACGGATATATTGCTGGTACATCCCAACTGCCTTTTTTAGGTGAAGATGTTATAGAGGGCCTTGTTCCTTCACACAGATGCTCAATTTGCTGTTGTCTGCCCTGAATATTCTACAGAGTCATGTGGACTCATCTTCTTAATCCAGCCAAAACCCCCCATTTAACAGCATTTGTATTAGAGAGAAATTGCATAACAGCTGCTCTTACCTCCATGAGATGTGATTGGGATTTCAGTAGCTGATGTGGCCCTTTCCTCTGTGACAACAGTGGATGTAGAAGATGGCTCTGGGGCCAAGAGCAAGTTGAGGAAATTAAGAGAAGGAGAGAGAATGGTAGCAGTTAGATGTGAATGTGTGAACAGAAATCTTGACATCTTCAGCAGAAGAGTGCCTCACCTTCTGCAAAGGTTGTCAGGGTCCTTGGAGCAGCTGTTGTCTGTATTGCTGTGGTGCTGGGGCTGGGGGCAGAGGAGGAAGCTGCAGAGGTGGTCAGGGGAGAGGAAACACGTTACTAGACAGAAAAATCACTATGTGAAAGAAAAAACATTTCAGGGATCAGTGAAATCAGTCCTACTGCAGGCTTCATGGAAAGGGAAGTCAGTTCACAGAATTTTATCTTTTGGCAATTATGAATGAATGTGGTAACAATTATAAGTGATCTTGGGAGACTGGTGTAACTGGTCCACCTCTCAGCAGGGTACAAGCACACCTGATTTCAATTCTATCTCTGCTCTAACTTCAGGGCCAGGAAAGATTAGGCTAGACCATTAAAATAATTGACAACGACTAAATATCCAATTAAGAGTGCCTCAGATGAACCAGTTGTGAAGAGCTCATCATACACACATGCACTCATGACAATTGTTTCATAGGTAGACTTAATCCCAGGCCTGTTTTCCCTACAAGAACTTCCTTACGAAAAAGAAGATGGTGTTGGTCATTGGCTATTCCAAGGGTGATCACACACAGAGTTAGGTACTGAAACTCTTTTACTGAATTCCAGGTGCTCTCGCCTGCTGTATCCCGATTGCATGTCGCTCAGTTTTGTTTTGCAGATGCCATTTTTCAGCTTGGGATTTTCCCCTTGCCTTTATCTGCAGAAGCCAGCAGTTGTGTGGTAGGTGTTACAGTGCTGTCTGTGGCAAACGTAGTTGACGAAATTGTAGTTTGGGGCGTCTCTGAGGATACTGGAAATTAGAGGAAATATGCTATTGGAGAACTATAAGAATGGTTGTCAGAACTGAGGCACTGGTAAAATAATGTAAATATCAGGTTTTATGAAGCAGTGGTGAAATTAGCAGGAGTCAGAAACCTATAGCTGGAGTGTTAACACTTGCCTTATGCTTCCTCTAATTATTAATCACTGAAAAGCAATTAAAGTTCCCACAAGCAATCCTAACATCCAGATCATTAGAACAGATGAATAACGATTAACGTGGAAAATTGGGAACATGCACTTTTCTACAGTACTGTCTGGCTAAGAGCTGTGATCACATGATTTTCAAGTTAAAAATTAGTTTCTGAGCATTTAGGGATATTGTGAAGTGCTAATGGTCTTAGGTCTCAAAAGCCCTGCCTTACCTGTTGGTGCAATCATGGACTGCGCTGCATCTGTGAACACAGAACAAAGCAAAGATTGACATCAGCTGTGGCCTTACTCAAATTGCTTCAAAATAGGTGGCTTCAAGCTATGTGACCACTGCTTTCAGCAACATCTAGGACAGAAGTATTAATATTTATTTTCAGTTCAGACATATTGTAGTTCAGACCTGCTGGATGTGCTTCTATCTGCTCTGAACTTGGCTTAGCTTGGGGAGCTAAGCATCTGGCATCAGCGATAGGATGAGGGGACAGGAAGAGGGTAGATTTAGACTGGATATTTGGAAGCAATTCTTCACTATGAAGGTGGTGAGATGCTGGAACAGGATGCTCAGAGAGGTTGTGGATGCCCCCTCCCTGGGAGCATTCAAGACCAGGCTGGCTGGGGCTGTGAGCAGCTTGGCCTAGAGGGAGGTGTTCCCAGCTATAGCAGGGGGTTGGAACTACATGACCTTAAATGTCCCTTCCAACCCAAACCATTCTATGATTCTATGAATCAGATCCTGACTGAAGAGGTCTCAAATGACCTTCTTTTCCCTGTATTTGTACTCAGTGCCTGCTTCTGCCAGTTCTGGTGTTTTGCACATGGCATGCTTGAATTCCTTGCTCACTTGGTTCAGCCCAAGCACAGGAAGCCTCTGCATGCACACAACGCAGCTCCTGCCTGATTTCCAAATCCCACTTTGATGTTTCTTGCTTTTGTGGTCAAGGGAAAAATCAAAATAGGTTTTTAACAGCACAGAATTTTTTTTTACCTGAGCAGATGACACCAACATCCTCATTGTGTCCACAGTCACTTTTGTTCCAGCCAGAGTGCACACAGTCCCAGATGTGAGACTCAGTTCCTGTACACTCCACATCATCCAGAAGGATGCTTCCTTTTCCAGGGCCAAAGTAAGCCCACCCCAGGGTAGAAACAGCTTGGCCACAATTGAGTTGTCTGCATGCAACATTGGCACTGTTCATATCAAAGGAATCATCACAGACTGTCCCCCACTCGTTGTTGTGGTAAACTTCAACCCTTCCAGCACATCTGTTCCCACCAGATACCAGTCGCAATTGTGGTGTATCTTCTAAAAACCAAAGCAGAAATGAGCCAGTAAGCATATCAGTTTGTTTATTCCAGGAAACGTAGGCTTCAAACATCTAAAGCTGCATCCCCATCTGCCTGCAGTGCACAAAGTGGTGGACCCCAAATCAGTGCTGTTGATTAAGCCTAGTTCACTTGGCTCTGCTGCACACAAGGCCTTATCTATCATTAAGGGACACCATGGGCTGTGCTGGTGAGATAACCAGCTCACTCAGAGGTGACCCATCTACCCCAATAGGTATGCCCAGTGTGCTCACTCTCAGGTCTACCTCTCACCCTCTTACCTTTGGGCTTAAATGTCTTCTTAAGCCATTCTGAGAATCTGGCCCATGGTGAGGCTGAACCTTCATTTTCCTCAGTTGTCTGCCACCAGAAACCATTTGCTGTATAAGATAAGTAGACGTATTAGCATTGATGTAACACAGTTCTGGATAAATTTTATGTTTTTCTATGCTGACACAGAGTTTGATAGAGTATTTGCTGGTATGTGATTTGTTTTCAAAGCAAAAACTATCCTCCCTGTGCCTGGAAGGATGTGCTCATTCCCTCATAATTCAATGGAAGATGACTGTAGAGGACCTTCTTTCAAGGCAGCACAAGAGCGAAATGATCCAACACCACAAGCCCTCATACACAGCCTTTAATGGATGGAGACATGTGCTTCTTACTTGTCTTTGCCATGTTGCTACCACAAAAGCAGAGGAAGCTACGGAGCATTCATGTGTGCAGCTGACAGCCCAACTTGTTAGCTTAAACTGTTCTCTGTAAAAATGCTTGCTCAAATCTTGTGGAGCCCAGACTTCACATAACTCTGCACTGCAGAATATAATGTATACTTGCTTAAAGGATTTAAGGATGTAGGCTTGACTAAACCAAACTGTGTCATTACATATCTGTAGGGCAACTCAGATAGAACAACTTGTAGAAGAATTTAGATTCAAAACTAGAGTATTAGAAGAAGAATGTTAGTAGAAAGAAGAAGGAAAATGACTCCTCCAAACTATTCCCCTCACAGAAGAGAAACAACAAAAACATTCTTCAGCTTTAAAATCTTACCTGTGAATTTGATCTCTATATTTGAATTACAGGACAAATATTTGAATAAGAAGGCAAATTAAACCAACAATTCCATCATACAAAGCTTGCCAGCAGTATGTTAGAAGACTCTGCTGCCACTTTCTGGCAGGCCAGGCTGTATTAGCAGTGAATTCTGTCTGTAATATTTCCATACAAGCATGAAAAAATGTACTCACTGTACCTGGTTCATATAGGAGAGAAGTACTTAACAGAAGCATCCAAGTGAGACTCACTTGAAGGTCCATTTTCATTGTGGTTATCTGTTCTTAACCAGTGAAGATTGAGAATTTATACTAAATGAGTTCTGGTCTCCATCAGAGGTGTGTCCTTTGCAATTTGATCTCGCTCCCTGAAAATCCAGATCCATGCCAAAAAAATGATTTACCAAGTATTTTCATTTTGCAGGGTATATCCAGACATCCGGATGAGTAGATCCCGATCACACCATTGTTCCGGATTGTCTACTGAGATCTTCCCAAACACTCCCCTGACACTTCAGTAGCTGTGCGTTGGCATGGGATGTTTCTTTTTTCTTTTTTTTTTTTTTCCAGGAAGCAGTGATTCACGTTTGGAGATTAGGCTGTTTGATAAGGTTTTTCATACCATCAGTTAAGACAGTTTCCAATGTATAATTGTGCTTACAGCGTATGACTGTGTCATAAGTGACTAAATAGCTGTGAGATTTGTGCCAGAAAATTAACATCCAAAAAATTCAGGAAATTCTCAAGCACATTATCTCTGCTCACTAGACAATATTCCTAAAAAAAGGAATTTCTACACTTTTTCATATCCCTCTGGCTCCTGTTCAACCTGGAACTAGATCCCTCCATCGTTCTTCTGATCTGCAGTCTGTTCTTTTCTCACTTGCAGCCTACAGAGCAATGAAACAGCTATAAGAGATATCAACCAAGGTATAGTTGGGTGGGAAGAACTCTTTTGCAGGTAAATTAGCAGGGCAAGTGTTGAACTACAGCAGCCAAGGAAATGGAATAGGATAGGGTCAGAAAGTGTTAAATTAAGCTAAAACTGTGCAAGTCAAAGAATTTGTATGTAAAGTCAGAGAGGCATGACTAGACACTATGTACTGCTCTGGGGAAGACCAGTAGAGTCTACTGACTTACCCTCCCCTCTCCATCTACCAGTTTCACAGCTGGTGTGTTTCTGAACAAACTAGTCTGAAATTTTCCCCTTCAAAGGACAAGTACACACACCTTCTGATAGTCCTGCCTGATACATCCTTCATAACTAGGAAGTGAAGCCTTTGTGTATTGCAAAGTATGAGACATGCTCCTGGATTTGTGAGATACTGCACAAAAGAAAAAGCAAGGCAAAAGCTGAGGCAAAAAAATAATTGTCAGATGAAGGGCAGAAACTAGGAACATGTTTTTATTCTGTTGGTAACAGATATCAGATCATAGGATGAGGGGCAGAAGATATGATAGTGCTAGAAGAAATCCAAATTAAAGGACTAAGAGAAAGCATGAAAGAAAATCATTGTGAAGAGGAAATATATTGCAAATTGTGCTGGAGATAATTGTTTGCCATTAACTTTCAAGTTATCTTTAGAATAGGTGCTCTGCATGAGCAAGTCCCACCTAGAAAGGCCATACTGTACAACTAGAGAAGATTTGCCTCTCACAAAGCCATGAATCCACCCCTTCAGCCACAGATTTCACCCTGGCATGAGACGATGTGGTCACTGGTACCCCAAAAGTTGCCTCCAGCTCTGTCTCATGAAGCACTGGCAGGGAGAAGCTGGGCCTCAGCTGGAGAAAGGGAAAAAGCAAAACTAAAAATTCTCAGCAGATTTCAAAATGAACATCAATTCACTTCTTCCATGATCTCTTTTCTTAATTTCTCAACACACTGTGACATATTGTGCCTATCCAAACATCCATGTTCTTACTTTCTAATACCTTCTGGAGCAAAACCAGTCATGTCAAGTGTTTCAACTCCCAGTTCCGTGTGAGTGGATTACTTGAACTCTGTTGCCACTTCCGGAAATGACTAAATGGGTTTATAGTAGATCCTTATCAATATTTCTATCCAAACAACTATGAGGTGGGCCTGGTACAGTATGTAACAGTTTTCTTTCCTAACAGCAATGAAGCTGTTTTGTATAAATATGTCACTTTTGAATGAAAAAGAAGTTTCAGAAACAAATAGAATATGAAGGAAACTCAAGGTTCTCTTTCTCAGCATCCCTCAATTTCCTTTGCAAAATAGGTCTCAAAGAAGCTACTGGTCCCAGCAGACATGCTTAGGGACAAGGATTCCACATCCTCACTCTTGCCTGGTGAAACTGGTTCCCACTGCAGGCTGTTTTGTACCATCTGAGGAGTAACGGTGGTAGGTACAGATGGGAGCAAGGGCAGCAGATTTGTACAGCTAATCCATAGTGTTTGGTGAGGAAGAGTGACTAACCTCCACATTAAACATTGCAGCTCTTGCCACAGACATCGAAGACACCATTAAAAAGAAGGTGATGAGTCTTCAGTCAAAAGCTAAGCAAGCAAACTAATCCTGCATGGCAGGAAGTAGCAGTGATGACAGTAGGGTTGACCTTTGTGGTCTTGGAAAAGCAATGATGTTTCCCAGAAAATCTTCTTAAAGAAATCTATCAAAATTCACTCTGAAAACAAAGAGCATCTGTCTACAGTGAAATAGCTTTATGCTGGAGGGAGGGTGTTAAGCTCTCCTCACAGAGTGCTGGAGTTTTGCTGCACCTACTCCTCCCTGCAAATCTTTTTCCAGCTTTTTCAAATACATTCAATTTTCTTGGAAATCTGTGGTGTTATACACTCCATAGAGATGGAGTTGGAGGGGCTACAAGTAATCAGAAAATGCAGAGCTACTGCTGTGAGGCTGCTACCACTGGAGGGCAGTGAGGCACTGTCCTCAAGAAGTAAATACATGGGAAACATGGTCTAACGACTCAAATCTTCTGTAGGGTCCGTAGAGGCTTTAAAGGTAGCAAATACTATAACAAGTAAGCAGAGGGTAAAATAAATGATGCATGAGACAGCTACAGGCAGCAGGTAGGTTGGTTGCATTCCTTTCCTGCTGAAGTCAGAGAGCCCGTTGGAGAATCTGTCCCTCCCGAGGCAACAACCCATTTCATCTTTCCTTTCAACTCCTTATTCATTACATCCTAGTGGCGTTGTAAACCATGACACATCATAGCTCTCATAACTAATATTTGTAAGGAATTTAATTGAGATTTCTGTGACAGATAAACTAGCACTGCCTGCGTTGCTCATAGACGTGTTTATTGTACCAATATTTAATTGTATTTCTTCTTCCTTGATTAAGAAAACACTACTGCGTGAGCCCATGGTATGATGCATGGGTCTACTTTTGTTTTGGGTCATGCCAATAAATTTTTGGGTCATTTCAGTTTGCTCACAAATTGACAAAGATTTTCAGTTATTTCGATTTTTACATTTTTTCTCTGCCAGCCATTCAGCTAAATTCAACAAATTATGAAGTGCACTAAAGGATGTCTAGAGAAAATGGCAAAACCAGGGCGAAAAACAATCACACCCTTGACAATATAACCTTCAAGTGGATTCTTCACAGTTATGCCAAATTCTTCATAAAACAAAATGGGTTCTTTACATGGAAGCCCTCTTCTGTGGACAAAACTGAGTATTGAGTGCTGGGTACAGCTTCCAGTTCCCAGAGACCTATTCTGTTGGAATAAAGGTGCCACCATCCAGTCTCTGGAAGCCCCCCATCAAACCCTGTGAATCCTGTGAGAGAAAACCTTTGTCAGAGATGAAGGCTGTGCCAATGTAAATGGGTAGCAATGGCCTTGGCTCTGCATGCAGAACAACAGGTCATTTCATCCTGTTACCCAGATAATGTAATTGGCTAGCACACCCTGTCAACACAGGTTACTTATCTTGGCATGTGCCACATTCTTGCTGCTTTTACTTCTTTTGATGTTTACATGGTATTCTTTTCTCAACACCTTTCTCAGCTTCAGAGAAAATCCCTTTGAACTCAACAAGCGCCATCAGTAGGAATCACATAGAGTATCACCAGTGCCCTTTAAACTTTTGTTATTGAGAATATGGAAGTGGTCATCTAGTGCATTGGGAGTGCCAGGGAGTGAAGTGTGACTGCAACTACTTATAGGCTTCCTTTACTTAGATTTTGACAGTATGTAAGATCAGTGCAATGAGATACGTGGACCTAAATCCACAGTTAACTGAATCCTAAATTTGTCCAAGTTTGGTTCATTCTAGAAATAAGATCCATTTCAAAGAAAATGGGTTCTGCATTGTGTTTTTCCCCGGGAAATTTGTGTAATGCTCTTGGTCTTGATTCATGAAATAGTTATTACTGATTATGGTAGGTGCAGATACTATCAGCACCAATTTTTTACTGGAAATAATAATGTTGAAGAGACTCTGTCCTAGCTTCAAGTTGCACCAGGAGCGATTAGGTTGCTTTCCATAAGCACTGTGTGGAAAAACAGATATCCTGTTTAACTGTGACATTTTGGACAAATAACACAGAGTCTTGATATGGAAAGAAAAAGGATGAGCAGTAAGCAATGTCATGCAATGAAAGAGTTTATTACTTATTTATGATAACAGAATCACAGAATTGTAGGGGTTTGAAGGGACCTCCAGAGATCACCGAGTCCAACCCCCTGCCAAAGCAGCTCCCAGCCCAGGTTGCACAGGTAGGCATCCAGGCAGGTCTTGAACATCTCCAGGGAAGGAGACCCCAGCCCCTCTCTGGGCAGCCTGTGCCAGTGCTCCATCACTGCACTGTGTAGAAGAACTCAATCACATTATTTATTTGCCTTAGGTATGTAAAAAAAAAAAATTCTGACTATCCTAAATCCATTTGTTAGTGATGGGTGCTGACTCTATTTGTGAAAATATTTCTACTGGATCAGATTTTAGTCAGATGCAGTTTCAGTTGTTTTGAAGATGTGAATGTTTACAAGCATGAGGAGAGGATTAAAGTGCAAGGATAAAGATGGATTATACAAATAAATTTTCTAAAGAGCCTTTTGTCCCAAATAAACAACACCATTAACAAATGTAAAAAGTGCATAAGGGTAGGAGCATTCAAACTGGAATTTGAGATTATTCTGGTTCAGTCAGCAGCCTGTTATGGGTGGGAACTGAACCATTTTTCTCTCTTCAAATTCAGGAGTTGGAGGCATGGAGTATAACACAAGCACTGCTTCTTTGAGGAGTTTTCCTCTCATTTCTGCTACATGAATTCAAGTTCAAAAACATGAGTAGTGAATACTCAGCAATGGGAATTTCAGGTAAGTTACAGATAAAATCACTGAGGCTTTGAGTTTATAACAGATAAAAGTGATTGGAAAGAAGCTGTGCTCATTATTCCTCATTGAGAAATTTGGTTTTCATAAAGGCTGCAGATTGGTACAGTTAAAATGCCTGTTGAGATTTCTTGTCCATGGCTCAGGAATTTACCAGCCTTAAAGGTAATGGCTATCTTTATTTCCTCTGCTTATTCTGCAGGCCCTGGAAGAACAGACAGAGAGAAAAGTGATCAGATGAGCTCATAGATAGTTATGCGATTCATATTTGTTAGGTCTTTAATAGCCCACAGCAGTGGAGGAAGACATGGTTTTGCATCATGGGCTCAACTCCTGATGATTTTCAGCTATACTTCAAAATATATCTCAAGAGAAAATCTTGAAATGAAGAAAACAAAGCAGAACATACCTGAACAGACAACACTGGCATCTTCATTGTGACCACAGTTATGTCTTGACCAACCACTGTGGGAGCATTCCCATATATAAGCTTCGTTCCCTCTGCACTGCACATCATCCAGGAAAATAACCCCAGAGCCTTCCCCAAACTTTGCAGCTTCTGGTGCTGAGATGGGCTGCCCACAGCCCAGCTGTCTGCAGACGACTCGAGCATCGTTGATATCCCACCAGTCGTCGCAGACTGTTCCCCACTGCCCTTTGTAAAAAATTTCTACGCGTCCCTCACACCGATTGCCACCATTCTCCAGCCGCAGAGCTACTTCTAGCAAAGACAGAGCAGAAATAAATGTCAAGAGGAATTTCTGAAAGTGTGTCCAAGGTTTTCTCTCCTTGCTGTGTGTTGAGTAGCGACACAGACTGGTTTTCAGTCAGTAACAAGTTATGAATTTACACACTTCACATTCTTCTTCAAAGTGGCTTCCTGACATTTGAGGCCTCCATAATCACCTACATCTTTTGAAACACTGCAGTGTGGAACTTGTCCATCCTCCTCAAATGTTATCTTTTTCCTCAAGACTTTGCATCAAACAGAAGCAAAATATATCTAACAGCAGATACCCAATTTTTAGAATGATCAGTTAAAGAAATGATCAGACTTACCCGGTGTTCTGGCTTGTCTAGAAGCTGTGGGTTAGGAATAAATATGAGAAACTTAATTTCAGCAGATTCAGTTGTATTTCAGAAGAAATAATTGTCAACAGCAGCTGAACAAATACAGAACAAAACTCTGCATTATCTGGTGAGAGTCTCTCTCTTATATTGTCTGACTTGTTCTAAAATTAAGTTACTTTTTACGCATTATCTTTAATTACCTTGATCAAGACAAACA
The DNA here is from genome assembly GCA_013399175.1 of Odontophorus gujanensis. Classification (NCBI taxonomy): domain Eukaryota; kingdom Metazoa; phylum Chordata; class Aves; order Galliformes; family Odontophoridae; genus Odontophorus; species Odontophorus gujanensis. The sequence continues at coordinate 36,044 of VXAB01003400.1, read as the reverse complement.
CTTAACTTGTGTTGAAAAGATAGAGTAAGATTTAATTCTTTAGGAATGGCTTCTAAAAGTACATTCTTGTGGCAGTGCTGTGCCCCTGAAGCCCAAAGTGTGATGTGTCCACCAAGCCACCAAGTATTTCCTCCTCTGGTATTCTGCAGAGGACATAACACTCCTCTCTGCACTCATATCAGTGTCACTGACTGATCACCAGGAGCATCCCAGACCAGAAGACACATGGAAGAAAACAGAAAGAGGCAGCTGAGTTCTTGATTTCTGCCTCACCATACTTTTCATTTACAGCTCTACTGGCTTTGTTGCTATTACCCTTGCCTCGGGCTGATGATTGGATGCACAATTTACACAATGCAGAGTTTTACTTAAATAGAACCATTCCACTTTTACCTGAGCAACGCACACTGGCATCTTCTCTGTGCCCACAGTTATGTGTGGCCCATCCTCTGTGAGAGCATTCCCACAGGTAGGATTCATTTCCATGGCACTGCACATCATCCAGGAAAATGTCCCCTGCCCCTGGATTGAAATGGGCTTTTCTCAGTGCAGAGAGAGCATCTCCACATCCCAGCTGCCTGCACACAACCTGAGCATCATTTATGTCCCAGAAATCATCGCAGACAGTCCCCCAGCTTCCCTTATAGTAGACTTCCACACGCCCTTCACATCTGTTTCTGCCATTTATCAACCTCATGGACACCTCTGTGAAAAAGAAGAGAGGAGATAAGACTCTGAAGGCTCCTGAACTGCAAAGTTAAAATTCTGAAGTAGTTCTGGAGCTGATTCAACATGTTCTTCTGGCTATTGTATTCTGTCATGGCCTTTCCTCCCCGAGGAAGGTGAGGGCAATGCTGATAAGTGCCAGCTGACCTTGGGTCACCATGTTTGCACTCATGTGCCATTTCCTGGTTCACCCTTGGAACCAAGGCTCATTGCTGGGCTTGGCAGTGTTTACAGCTGCCTAAATCAGGTTTTCATTCCCAGTTTAATTCCTGTTATGAGATTAATAGCAATGAAAGAAGTAACCTGCATTAGATAAACACTAGTGGGCATTATCTGTCAATTTATTAACAACTGAGTGTTACAAGAATCGAAGTTTTCCTCATAGAAATTGAGCTGTCCAAGATGAGGTTAATCCAGTCAAAGCAGCACAGTGGGGCCATGACTTTCTATTAACTGAATTATCTTTTCTCCAAGAGCTTTAATGGCACTTACTGGGATCTGAGTTTTATCAAAACATGGGAAAAAAGGTCTTCTTTTGTGTGTGTGTGTGTGTTTGTGTGTGTTATGTATCTCCATCCAACAGATGGAATATTAAAAATGCTGATTAATGGGATACTTTTTCTTTTATATAACCATAGATTTAAAGCAACCCAGTCCAATGAAGACTTTTTCACACTCCTGAAGTCCAAGTCAGAACATGTTCTGTAGTCATTTGTGGTCATGCTTTAGAAAATTCTAGATAGAAACTTTTGAATAAGTATGAAATTGAAATTACCAGGTATTTCAGTTCCTGTAGAAGCTGTGATGGGAAGAAACAGACAAAATGCACATTTCAGTCATCAATGTTTCCAAAAGTAATTAATTTTTAAGAGCTTCTTTTAAGAACTTTCGATGCTCTAACTTCGTTTACAATGTCTATTTCAGAAAGTGTTCAATGATTGGTTAAATAATCTGTTTCCGAAGATAATAAAAAATGGTGAGACATAAGATTGTAATATGTTTTTCCTTGGCAGCAACTTGAAAATCGATAGGGATTAGGATAGAGCTTTGGAACTTCTTATACCATCTGACAGAGGCAGAAAGTTTCCAAGGTTAAACTTAGGTAAGGACCTAAGACTGCCAAAAGTCTAAGCTCATCTTTCTTCAGGGGGATCTAGCAAAGCCCTGGTTCCTTCCCTTTCTTTCTTCCTGCCCCTGGACTTAAAGAGTTGTGACTCTACACCTTTAGATATGATCCTGATTATCTCACTCAAATAATCTGCAGCACTCAATAGAAGCTTTGTCAAGGAGAGGCGTGTGGGATTAGGACCTTAAGCTTGTAAGAAATTGCCTATGAGAAAGCTTGTTGGTTCTGTAAGGGCAGAAAGAGCGTCGGGATTATTTTCTGGTGCTCCTCGGTAGTCTGGTAACAAGCAGAACTGGTTAATATGGATTACAGGTGATTAAAATAATGTGGTGGCAGCACAGAAGTAGTGACTGAGTGACACTGATTAATATGCTCTAAAAGTTTTTGAAGCTTTCCTGGGTGGAAGTTTGCAATAACAAATTTTGATCGTGTAAGAAAAGAGGGAAATCCTCTTTGTAGTAAAGGGTCTTATTCCCAGCATCAGAAGCACAACTCTGTTGAGAAAAATTTTTGAGCTCTGGGGAGCGATTTTCAATTTTACAAAATTTGAAATGAAACCAAATATTTCTCTTCTCGATAAAGCAAATATATCAGTGTGTACCTGAGCAAATGACGCTGGCATCGCGCCGGCTGTCACACTCCTCTCTATACCACCCCCTGTGAGAACATTCCCACAGGTAGTTCTCATTCCCTCTGCACTGCACATCATCCATGACAATATATCTCGGGCCGTGAGTAAAGGTGACATTTCCTGAAGGTGATACAGCATGTCCACAAGCCTGCTGGTTACAGACAACGTCTGCATCATTTATATCCCAGGAATCATCACAAATGGTCCCCCAGGCTCCTTTGTAAAGGATTTCAACACGCCCTTCACACTGGTTCCATCCATTCACCAACCTCACTGACATATCTTTGAAAGAAAAAAGAGAGTTTCACTGAACCTTCATTGTAAGACAAAATCAGAGGCTCGTAGGGGTCAGAAGGGACTTCAGAGATCTCAGGACTGGCCCTGGAGCAGGCTGTACTAGGTCCTGTCTTAGGGAGTGTGGGGTATCTCCAAGGGTGGAGATCCCACAGCTTCTCACAGTCTCTGTTCTAGTGTTTGACCATTTCATGGAAAAAAAGTCATTCTTTTTGATCAAAGTGGATTTTCTCCAACTCTGACATGCACCTGTTGTTGCCTCTTAACCTCCTGCTGTGCACCATCTTCTCCACAATCTCAGCTTGTTGTAGGCAGCAACAAAATGTTCCCTCCACAGTCTCAAGACTGAACAAACTCAAGTCCCTCAACAACTCCTTGCACATATAATTCTCCTTCCCCTCGATCACCTTAACGGCCCTTTGATGGGTTTTATGATTGAACTAGATGATCTTGGTGGTCTTTTCCAACCTTAATGGTTCTATGCTTCTACAGTTCTATGCTCCAGGATGCCATTATAACTCTCTTGTACAGGGAAGCTGCACTCTTGCACTGGACCTGAGGCTACAGGTGTGTCTCACCAGTGCTAAACAGAGGGGAAGGACTGCCTCCCTTGAGCAGCTGCCAGCACTCAAAGGGCACAGTGCTGGCTCACAGTCAATTTCTTGTCCGCCAGGAAGCCCAGATCCTTCCTGGCAATGCTGTGGTTGATGCAGCTGGCTCTCCACCTGTAAGCTGCACTCCATAACCTTAGCTGACACATACTGTCAAAGGTATTTTTTTGCTAAAGAGGAATTAGGGTGGTACACAACAAAGACAGATTTCTATGCCACGCTCATTTCACTAGTTAGGTGTGCACATTCATTTCCAACCTACCTAGAAACTCCTGTTTTTCAGAGTCCCTGGGGCAAAGCCATGCTCCTTAAGCCACTATATCTGAAGATAGTGACGTTCCTGAGTATTTCAAGCTCTGCAACACAGGACCCCAATGCTGGTGATCTGAACAAACTTTAGGTGTGAACTTCCATGTAACTGTATACGCATAGACAAGCCTTATTTGTCTGGAGTTAACATTTGAGGAATATGAATTTGGTAAGATCTTGACTTTATTCTGCATTTAACATTAACAGAACAAGACAGCTGAGCACGTGTTCATTATGTGTGCAGTAGGGGTCTATTATTTTAAAGGAAGGCCCCATCCAACATGCAGAGAGCAATGTCCTGGCTTTTCAGTTGAAATCTAGCATCATTTTTAGCTGTACAAATTCAGTTCTAAAACATCAAAACGTTGACATTGAAGAGAGTGACATAAATTTAAGACACTTACCTGTCACTTCAGATCCTGTGGAAGCTGCAAATGGCAAAAAAAAAAAAAAAGAAAATAAAAGAAAAGGAAAGAGAAAAAGCTCATTTTTAGGTGGAGTTTTCAGATACTAAATCTTTGTATGAAATGTCACATTGCTCATCATTCTGAGAATAGTACTGAAGCAGTGCTATACAGATTAATTCTCTTTGTGTGGAGACTGTTACACAGGTCTACAACACAAGTTAGATCAGTTCGGAAATATATAAGCAAATGTCTTTGGGGCAAAATATGAATTATGAATTCACAAAGTTTTTTAGTGATAAAAATATGATAAATGAGATAATGTAATCACTATAAAAGAACCCCAAGATAAGCAAAGGAGAAACAAAGGATTTGGTCTAAGTACTACAGCGGAAATTCTAGGAATTAGAAATACTCTGAGAAATTGGAAGAGACCACCGATGGCCAACATTTCCCTTCTAATGGTTCCATACTCTCTTTCAGAAGATTTGGGTTAATGGGGAAACTCATGCACACAGTAGTGAGAAGAGAGAATCTAAAGGTCTAAGGTATTCTCTGAAGTGCATGATGAATCTCATGTCAAGGTCAAGGGTTTCTCATAGTGTATAAATTCAGAGTGCTGGCTTTTTGTAGGCTTGTTTCTAGCATGCATTTCAGTACAGTCTGTGCTGCATGACTTCTATTAACTAGTAAAGGATGAGTGCAGACTGTCACACAGAGTTGAGCTGATGGGTGACCAAACAGGCTGTTACTCATTGTGACAGTGAGGACCACTGTTTGTTCCACCTCCAACACAATGGCACCTTTGTGTTTAAGTCCACAGGGGCAAGCTGTGCCAGGTGCCTCCAACACCAGGCTGGATCTGTCCTCTGTTCCTACTCAGGCAATTCTCCCATAGGATGGCTCTGTTTGCTGACCTTCTGGTTACACGTTAACCAACAGAGAAGGAACATCCGCATCCCAGAGGGAGCAGGACATACTGACAGATGGACAGAAGCAGTTGGTAAATGGTTGTACTCCACCTGGTAGTTCTCTTGGAGTGTTATTCTGTTTTTGTGGAAAGACCTAACCTAGCCTCATATATCTATGGGGTGTACGTAGCAAGTTTTCAACTCATTTACAGATTTTTTTTTTGTAGTTAATTCCTGTAGAAATCATTAACACCCAGTGCTGAAAAATAAGCAAAAGCAAGTATTAAACAGAACCAATGTTATAGGTGAAAAAATAGCTTCAAACATGAAAGTTGTGCCTGTTTTTTGAGAAGCAGTCATGGTGAGGAGCATGGTGGCCAGGACAGGGCTGTTCCTCATGCTCTGACTGGCCATGGCATGGAGCACTGTGGGTGGGTATGTAGAACACACCTGAGCAAACAACGCCAGCATCTTCCACGTGTGCGCAGTTATGGACGGACCACCCTCTGCTGGGGCACTCCCAGAGGTAAGCCTCATTGCCTCTGCACTGCACGTCGTCAAGCAAGATCTCTCCTGAGCCTTGGCTAAAATTGGCATTTCCTGGGGCAGAAACAGCCCTGCCACAGCCCAGCTGGCTGCAAACCACCTGGGCATCCTGCAGGTCCCACGAGTCATCGCAGACAGTGCCCCAGCTGCCCTGGTAATGGACTTCGACACGACCCTCACATCGGTTCCTCCCATTCACCAACCTCAGGGACACGTCTTTGGAAGGCCAAAAGTGAGAGAGGTAGTTATTCAGGAGGGATACTCACATACCACCAGGTTTGAGTAGGTTATTACACATTTGAGACAATAGTATGTACTATCCAAAGATAGTGGACAACTGGCCAAAAATGTTTATCCATCTTTTTTTTTTTTTTTTTTTCCAATGCAAAATTGTGGAGTTTAACTGATATGAACACATTAAAAACTTGAAGACACAGCATAATCCTAACACAAGAAGTTGTGATTGATGTATGATATTGTTAAATCTTGTGGGGATGGATATTCAGGAATCTTTGATAAACATACATCAGAATCATATCCTAACACAGGTGCTTGCAAATACTCTTCTTCACAAACTGTACATACTGAATGACTACACTGGATAAAATGACTTAGCCAGTAAACTGGGTAAAGATGTATGAAATGAAAATTACCAGGAATTTCAGACATCAAAGAACCTGAAATAAAAGAAAGAACAGAGTGAGGAAGATCACTTTTTAAACAAACTTTCACTAAACAAAGTGAGCAGAAGAGATCCCTCTTTATCTATACTGTTATAAAAGGAAGCACAAAACCAACCCTCAGCACACTGGGATTTTGTCTTTATAAGTTAATCTATATTTTCAAATGTATGGTGCTATGTATTTTCACACTGAATAATATGTCTCACGAAAGACCTGATTTCACACGGCTTATGGAAATCAGTGGTTATTTTCTCAATGATCTTAGGAATAATTGGCTGATTAATGCTTTAGTTAGGAAGCAATGGGAATGGCCAGGTGGACAAGTCTTGGAATGGCATTATACTCTACAGAAAGAAGGAAACATAACTCACTAATTGAGCTAATTATTTGAAGATCTTGAATGTGAAAAATAATGGGTGGGTTATAGTACTCCCTTAAGAAGTAATTGCTGAATTGCAGAGGAATAGTTTGGGAATGCCCTGTAGAGCTTGAAGATGATTTTTGTAGTTCAGCTCCCTTTTGCTGAGCACCAGGACCTCATTCTGCCTTATACTTATAACCACTATTGATCACTGATGATTCTAATAATAATATATTCTTATTTATATAATAA
>VXAB01003400.1:0-29171 GCA_013399175.1 Odontophorus gujanensis | reverse complement strand
TAATAAATATATAATAAATATTCTTATTTAGAATAATTCTAAAGTTACCTGCACAGATGACACCGGCATCTTCCTGATGAAGGCAATTGGTGATGAGCCATCCACCATGGGAGCACTGCCAGAGGAGAGCTTCATTCCCTTGGCACTGCACTTCATCCAGCAGGATGTCCCCTGTGCCCTCACCAAACTGGGCTTTCCCCACAGCGCTGGTGGCCCGGCCACATCCGAGCTGAGCACAGACCACGTCGGCATCGTTCATGTCCCAGGAGTCATCACAAACTGTTCCCCATGCTTCGTTGTAAAATATTTCTACACGGCCCTGGCATTGGTTCTGCCCATTCACTAGCCTCAGGGACAGTTCTTTGGGAGACAAAAGGGAATTAGATCAACTGTTAGAGTGGTTGCTGTGTCTTTGGGACCGTGAAGCTACCAGAGGAAATGCTCTACAGCAGCTTTCCGAGGAGCACGTAAGCAAGGAAAGTGTACTCTGTCCTCTTCTGCTCACCAGACTTGAATTCCTGAGATTGCAGACCTGATTTTAAAGCATCATCCAAGGATGAGGCATTCGAGCATCCCTGTGGCAGTTACATTAGAATTATATTGACACAAAGACATCCTCATCTGGAGGGGACTCCAGCATGGCAGACTGTGTTTCTCCTGATCATCAGTGAATGAAATAAGGAAGCCAGCGCTCAGAATGTAGTAGCAGAAGGTCACTGCCTGCAGGGTCTCTGCCTGCAGTATTTCACTTTTTAGCTTAGTGTAAGGAACAGATCTGCCTGCCCTGGTGTGTCCAAAGCAATAATTTTGACCCAAGCTTTGTCAAACCTGCCACTTGTGTGCAGCTCACCATGCATTTACCAGAGCTTCTACCTGCTTGCTTGGGTCCTCTTTCAATGCATTATATTTTGTCTAATTCCAGTGCAATGAAAAACAAAAATTACTTATCCTATGTATTTTCTCCAACAGTACATTAAAATACAACACAATATATGGTTTCTACATTGCATTAAAAACACGCTCAAGATATGAATGGCATCACCAGCCCTTCAGTCCCACTAACTCCCAAGATATCTACCAGGTAGAGTGAGCTTTGCTAAGAGCTACAAAATGTTCAATATTGATTTTAGAAGAAAACACGAGAGAGGGAGGTAGGGCTGAGCAGCATTAGGCACAGTACCTGACCCCTGCAGACGCCCTCCAAGCAGCAGTAGCATCCACACGATGGTCAGTGTGAAATCCATTTTGACTGGGATCCCTGTCATGCTTGTAAAACCTGATTCAGAATTTATAAGCATGTAGTTTTAAAGGGGTGTGTTCTGCAGCTTGACCAGACTGATTTTATTAAAGTAAATTAGTGCTTTCATACAATAGGGATACTTTTAACTTTTGAAAACATTCTCTAGATTTTTTTTGGCAGGACTTTGTTTATAATAGCTTGATTTTTCTATCACCTTATCATTTCAATCCCTTCTCCTCTCCGGACATACTGGCTAAATCCTCCCTTTCACAGGTCCAGTGGCTCAAGAGGAACCAACTGTGTGCAGCCAGGGAGAAAATCAGTGAAACCAAGCAAAAAATGCTGACAGATTTTCTTCACGTCTCCATTTTTCCCCTGTCCAGAAGTGGAGGCAGGTGGCTGCTGTGTTCCCATCCTCTCTCATCTGCACCAGATGGCCACAGCTGTGTGGCTCTGCTTGGAGTACCAATGGAGGCTGTGCCCTCTATGCTCCTACAGCCTGCATTACTGCAGCAGTGGGCTGCATTATCTGCTGGAAAAAAGGCTTTTTTTTTTAAATGCATTGTCCAACACCCATTCAGACTGTGTTTTAATAGCTACTGGGCATTTAAACTATTGATTTTCTGTATGATCTGTAAGATTCCTCCTAGCCTCCATCCTACCCAGCCTTTGGGAAGCTTTTCATGTGTTTCCCAGATTAAACCCTTCAGGTTTGGTAGAGAGAAGAGCACTTGTCTTCCTCTGCATCATGTTCCTTAAAGACATCCAACAAACGCTTACGAAACAAAGAAGTCTTGTTCCACACTGGCACAGCTCACCCCAAGTGTTTACCTGACGTGCACTGGGGCAGCTTCCAAAAGCATGCTTCCCAGGCTGCCCAGGAGCTCCAAGAGAAAAGAGGAGCAGTGGGTTTTGGCCATCCTGCATCTGAGGCCTCACAGTTGGATGACTACACCTGAGGGCAACACAGCCAGATGTCACTGGGGGAGTCTGCTATAGCCGCCCAGCCAGGGTGATGGGACCAAAGAATTATTCTTTAAGGAACTAAGGAAGACCTCTGGATCAGCCACCCTTGTCTTGCTGGTGACTTCAACTTACCAGATACTAATGGGGAATACCACAGAGCTGATACAAACAGGTCCAGGAGATTCCTAAGATACCTTGATGATAAGTTATTGGTGTAAATAGTAGCTGAGCTAACTAGGAAAGCTTGTAAAAATAGATTCTTATGGAAGAAGTGACAACTATTGGTCATTTTGGCCACAGTGACCATGAAGTAGTCATGACCATGACCATGAGTTTAAAATCTGCTGTGTCAGGTGAGGACTGGGGTAAGGCTCTGCACCAGGGGGTGCTGGGCACAGAACAGCTGCTCAGGGCAGTGGGCACAGCCCCGAGCTCCCAGTTCTCAGGGAGCACTGAGACACCACCCTCAGGTATAGGGTTTGGGTGGTCCTGTGTGGAGCCCAGGGTTGGGCTTGATGCTCATTGTGGATCCCTTCCAACTTGGGATATTGTATGATTCACCTATTCCAGCCCTCATAAAGAAGGAGGAGGGAGGAAGAAGCCATAGAGAAGATACAGTTTCTGGAAAGTGAAAGAAAAAAAAACAAGAGGAAGAAGGCAACAGTTGTTCAAACTTGTCTTCTTAAGAACAGTGCAATTCATTTCTACTTTACAGCTTGTGGCTAATTAACTTATTTGAGAAAGAACAAGGAAAAAGCTGCTAGGATGAGTACAAAGCAGTTCAGGGCAGAAGAGGTGATCCAAATGTTATTCCAGCATATGAAAACAGATGTCACTCCCAGTGACCTAGCTGGGCTTCCTCAGCTTAGCATGACTTTGTAAAAATATGTTTTTCATGTCATAGTTCTTGAGCCTGAAATAGAAAATCACCCAAAATACACAAACGACTGTGAGAATTTCAGTATCGCCTGGGTTTCTTTTCAGCAAGATAAAAACTGCCTAAATAAATAAATAAATAAAATTAAAACCAAGCTTTTATTGAAATAAAGAAGAACGAATAAATCAGGAAAATCAGCTATCCCTGCTATCCCTACCTGAGTTGGAACCGTGAGATGAAATTTAAGTTTAATTCTGTATTTTAAACCATTGTCAATTAGTATCTGTGGGCTTGTGTGGTGAGGCATGGGGAGAGAGCAATGAAAACAAGAAAAACTGGGGTTCTCACCCATATTCTACAAAATCAAATTAGCTCCTCTAAGTCTCAATCTACAGAACTTGGGGATTTGTTACAAACAACTGGAAAGTGGATCTGTTTGTTAGCTATGGGATCCAGAAACAAAACAATGTTTATTTATACCCTTTTATAAATATTTTCATAGTATGTTCCTGGGAAGAAGGCCTACAGAGTCGAATTATCTGCTCCATACTCCAAAATTAGAATAGAAAGATAAACAGGAGAGTAAAGCACGGGAAATTTAGCATACAAACAAGCAAACAAGAGCAATTTGCTGGGCTTTGCTTTAACCCCAGCACTGGACACATAGATTACATGATTGCACTTGGAAAATCACACTGGCAGAAAACCAGACTGCTATGGCTCCATCCTCTCTCCATGAAACATCTCCAGATACCACCTTGGGGGGTTGTTGCATTCTTATCAGATCTACAAGCACTTCTAGTTTCATGGGATGTACATGCATGGTATAATTCATTAATTATCTTCTCTCGGCCCAGATCACACTGCAGAGGTTGACACTCATATTTCAGCACAGTGTTGCAAAAACGTTTAGTCGATGCTGGGGCAGTTGGTTGAGTGAATGAGAACAGACTGCATGGCTGAGTACATGCCACTGAATGACAAACACAAGGAAAAAATTAAGTAAACTAATACCAAAGTCAGACAGTTATTCAGAGCAAAAGCCTGCCAAGTGAGGGTTGGTTGGTCTTCTCTGAAGGAGGAGCAAACTCCAGGGAGCTCATGTGAACAAAGGCAGCGCCGGATTTCGGTACCACTGACCCACACAAAGTAGATAACCCAACACCCCAAAGAGGTCAAATAAACAGTTTTAGTTTGCATTTTGGTTTTAATTCCCTGTATTTTCAACTAAGACATAAAAGGCAGAAATCCAGAACCTTGCTTTTCATGTCTTCATGCACCAGTGGTAAATGCTTATGTGGGATTTGGTTGTTTCAGCGTGTTTAAATCGGATTTATGAATGTATGTTACACACTCAGAAGGTCTGGGTAAGTTCTGACAAGTCAGACTCCTCACAGCCACAAAGCAAAGAGACTGTGGGGAAAAAAAAGAAGTGAAATAATGTTTTTTGTGATTGGCAACCAAAAGTGTTGAAAAATGAAGAAGGATATTTCTTCTGGAAAGGAGGTGTGAGATTTCTTTGGACAGTGAGATGGCAATTTGGTGAGACCTTAGAAATCCTCTGATTGGAGTTGAGTCTCTTGAATGAGATTTATAGTTTTGCTTGGTTTAGGCTGTAACCAAAAGCTGCTGAGTCAGTGGGAAGGCTTCCAGTCGATTTGACAAGATTTTAGATCAGATTGTGTAGTTCAAATATTGCAAACAAAACACCTTAAACAGCTCAGTGTTTTTTAATTTGGATTTCTTTGATGTACAGAATAGAAAATGGAATGGAAAAGCATCAACAAAATGCACCTAAAGAAAAAAGGTGAGAAAATTTTTTCCCATGGCCAAGAAAGTGGGAGCAAGAACTAATGGGCTTGAACAGCAAGAAAGGAAAATGAGAGGGAGCATTTTGAAAATGTTTTCAGCAGTGATGTTAGTTTCATTCGTGGGCCTTGTTTAGCAAGAGGAGAGATTGCCTTGGCGAAATGGAGGTTTTGGAAGAGTTCGGCAAAATTTGTTAGGAAGATGTAGGGGTGGTGATGATGAGGGTAACACACAGAGACTAAGTTGGTCATCTGCTTTGGAAGGAACACTGGGATGAGGGTACTGACAGATAATTCCTCTGATAGCCCCAGAATAACAAGTCATGTAGTGTTTATGTGCGACACTCAGGAGAAAGTATTGGAAAACCAAAAGAGAGGGCATTTCTACATCAGGCATTACCAGTCTACTCTCTGGCTTCCTAAGGGCAGAAATTGTCTGTCAATTTGTACATGCTTGGCAAGTTTTCATCCAACAGACCACACTTCTCAACAGAGGAAAGTATTCATTTGTATTTTAATCACATGAATATTAATTTGAAACCAAAAGAGTGAATTATTGCTTTGTAAACATTCATTCCTTTGATTTTAGATGACACTCCTAATGCAATAGAATTCGTCAGCTTGAAAATCTCTCCATTTATAAATAAGCACAGATCTATTATTGTTCCAGTTAATATTTTAGCATTAAAAACAGACTTCAAAAAACTAGAACAGGGTATAGCTACACCAGCAAATGGCCTATTTTTAGTCCCAGAGCTAGGTCTTCCTCTCTTTTAATAAACCTTGAAACACTTACATTAGTGTTTCATTTGTATTTTTTTTCCAGCTGACAGCATTTTAAGGCGTTTTTGGGAAGACGTGAGAAGATAACTAAAGAGAAATATTACATAATGGTTGCACCAAGCAGCTTGTGAAATGATTGTTGAAACTATTCCTAAATCATTTAAGAAGAGTTAGTATTACAAAGTTATTTTGCAGCTTGTAACAGGTTAGGATTCATTCCATCACAGCTTCTTACAAATGACACATATGTGATCGTTGTCAGTGAAGCATTTTGGTGGCTCACACGATGCGATTGTCTTCTGATTGGCCTTTGTTTCACATTATCCTCTGCAAAAGTGGTTTCTTCACTGCACGCTTGAGCAGAAAGCCAGCAAGAACGAAGACAATGGTGGCCAGAATGGCAACAGCAGCAGTGAGAGGTCCGAGCACATTAACAGCAATGGGAACCTTGGGAGGAGGTACGGAGGCATCCAGCTCTGTGAGGGAGGAGATAAGCATTAGGTCTTGTGGTGCTAAGGAGGAGGGCACAAAGAGCTGCTGCACTAAAAGTGATGATTCCTAGATCACAGTCTGAAGATAAGTTCTAATTTCATTGCCCTTTGAACAGGCTTTTTGGTAGCAAGGAAGGCAACTAAGCATACATCATGAGCAGAAGACTGCTGAAGAAATTAAACTTTCTGAAGAAATCTGGGAATGTGCTTCTCAGGAGCAGAGCTGGTAATCAGCTCACACAACCAGACTGGAACTAATTAGTCCAGTGGAATTATGGCATTACACTGGGTTACTGTTTTGGGACAACCAAAGAGGTGAAAATAGTTTGCAAGGTGTTGAAAGAAGAAGGATGCTGTAGACAGGGTTCTATGTTCTTGACTTAGCATCTGACAACTCTGCTCATGGCAGAGGGGTTGGAAATGGATGGTGTTCCAACCCAACCCATTCTATGATTCTACAATTCTGTGACATTTGAGCCAAAACATTATTTCCTGCTTATGGTGAAGTTAGCATAAGCAAATTTCAAGGACAGATGTCAGAAACAAACAGAAATATGGTTTTTTTTTTGTGTGTTTTTTTTTTTTTTTTTTTTTTTTTATGAAAAGCTTTGTTGTCCTAGAGAAAATAAGAAGAAAATTTTTTTGCTTTNNAAAAAATTAAAGGACAGAATGCAAAAAAAAAAAAAAAAAGGTTTTTTTTTTTTTTTTTTTTTTTTTTTTTTTTTTTTTCATGAAGAGCTATGTAGTCCTAGAGTAAATATGAGAGAAATTTACTTGACTTTACCAGTATTCCTGTTCTGAACACCTCCTTCTCGAAGCTTCAGCGGTCCGACAATGACATCGACTTTTTCCTGGTCAGAACTTGCCTCTGTCTCCTCCCTCTTGGAGCGGCTCAGACAGCCCTGGTAGCAGCGGGAGGAGTAGTCCCCCAGGCGGCACACCGCCAGCTCGCACCGCAGGTAGACCGACGAGTGGCGGTGAATGAACTCAAAGGCATTAAACTTGAAGCGAGCAAAGTGGCTGTAGGGGGAGTAGTACGTGGCATAGGAAGAATCTCTGACACATCTGGAATGAAGTAAAGAGAATTAGGCTTGATCGATTTACACGTGAATTCCTTCAAAAATACAGTAAATTAAAACAAAAGTAATGCTACTTCTAGACTGTGTCTAAACATACTTAAGTCCTATGAAGAAGTTAGAGATGGAAGTGTGCCAAGTGATAGAGAGGTGAGATTGGGCTCCTTGCTCAACGTCAGTTCTATATGAGGCACTACATATGGGCCTGATACTTGACCAGGTTCTGCAGATTTTATTAAAATATGAACATCTATGACAATAGATTTCTGCTGCCAGGTTTTACCACCTCATCCATCTCACTGCTCACTACCTCACTGAGTTTTGCAAAGTCAGTGAAACAAAACTTTCATGAGGTTTAAATTTCATTTCTTAGGCCTGGGTTGTAAAAATAAAAAACTATTCTAACAGTCCATTGATAATGAGACCCAAACCAATTCACACTGCCTCTATTCCTTTAAAATAAATGTAGAAAGAGTACCACCACTACACACTTAATGACTTGAGAAAGTTCTTACCCATTCTTGATTATATCATAGGCCACAGTGCTAAAATCATGAGGATCAGGTGATGCTATACACGTGTCCACAAATACCATCAGATTTGGGTCAGAGCTGTGAAGATAAGCTTGAAGGTACAAATTTTGATTCAAGTCAATGTAGTATGGAGACTCTCGCACTGGCCGCAAGAACGAAGAGGAATCATAAAATGTAATGTTCACAGCATATCTTCCAAACTGATTTTCATTCATATCTACAGTATCATCAGCAACATACATCACTTGCAGCCATGTGTTCTGTAGCATTTTGCAACTGATATGTATCTGAAGATCCTTTTTCCTCTTTATTATGTGCCCAGAAGAGGTAACTTTGATTATGTTGGAATAGTTGATTGTATCGTTGCTTTCCTGTAATGTAATTTAAAATGAGGAATTGCATTTCTGACACATTCCATATTCTAAGCTTTGATAAAGTAATATGCAGTTAAAAGAGTAGTTTCATCTTAAGCTCTTTGAACTAAGCTTGTTGTTGGTCTTTTCTGCTCAAATGTAAATAAACTTACTGATATTTAATTTAGCAGAAATTAGTGGAAAAGAACTTCTGAATTCATGACAGAACCAACTTGTTGCACTTCTGTACAGTGACCACGTACAGTCACCCCAAACTTGCATGGCACTTACAGCGATGATTTTCCTCCCTGGAAAGTCATTTCTAATAAGCTTAGGAATTCCATGAGGCTAGGAATGCTGAACCATTTAAACCTGCAGGTCTCATTGCACTTGGCACTAAGGACCACAACAGCCCTTTCCCAACTCATTTCGGTGTGCCCCACAGTTTGCTGTGGGGCTGTAAGCATACCTCTCGTGTCATCCCACAGCTGTCATAGGGAATGTTGAACACGACCTCTTGTGATGTGAGTGTTGGTTCACAGCCAGTGTCGTTCAGGGTGACCGCCTCTGCAGAGTAGCCCTGGGACTGGAGATAGTCCCTGCTAACCACTGCGTGCATGTAGTCTGGGAAACATGTGAGGGCTGGTGAAAGAAGAAGATATGATATATTCCTGAATTAAGCTGTTTAATGATTGAAGGGTACCATTGGATCAAATGCTGATTTTTACTTAAAGCAGTTCACATACCAACCCAGAATATTTTCCACACATCATTTCCTTTCCCTTATATCTTTAAATACATGCACGTGCTTATTTTGCAAACAAAATCTGTAACAGGCTTGTCTGTTGAATGGTGGTTTTCTGATCTGAATGGGAGCTTACCGATGTTGTGATCTGCTGGAATGGAGGAGTAGTGGGCCTGGAACCCTCTGGATGTGTATCTTGAATCGCTGTGAAAGCGAACGCTCATCAGGTTTGAAGATGACGTGTACGTGAGAAAGGAACCAGCACAAATTCTCCCAAGAAGTGGAGAAGAGTGTGGGGGCCCATCGTAGATTTCAATGTAGTCATACTGGCACCTGCTGCTCTGCATCCTGAGGAACAAGCATCAGCACCTGTCAGTGTGTACCAGAAGCTCTGACTGACCTGCCTAGCACCTGATAAAAGCTTTCAGCACTTTGAGCTTTGGAGGCAGAGGCTTTGTTCATTCTGCATGTAGTTGCAAGCAGAAAACACCTCACTCATCCAATCTGTTCAAGTTGGATGATACTGAAAACAACTTAAAGTTGGGAAGGTTGCCTGTCTCAAAGATACTTTCAAACTCTTTAAGTAAGTTTTTGCTTTGCTTTCTGCCTACGGAATTAACGATTTTACTTACGCAATATCTCTAAATGTGAGCATAACACGGAAATTATTCTCTACTTGTATTTCCCACACACAGTCAGCGTTGTTTGGATAATTTTCAGGGTGGTTTGGGCTCTGCAGAATCCCAGAGGAATTTGAAATTAAGCCGCCGCAAAAATAAGGTGCTGCAAAAAGAAGTGGAAGAGAATTTACTCACAGTAACCTCTACAAAATGGAACTTTTGCTTTATGTAACTGATCTGCAGCTGCTGAAAAGCAGTTCTCCTGCTGGCTTCAGGTCATATTCAATATGTTCCAAATCAAAACAAATATTTGGTTTTGCTGAAGGTTTAATTCCACGTTGCTGGATCGTTGTCACATCCGTGGTGTCAGACCACCACCTTCAGGCTGCTTTGGTCTCTCCTTCCTGCAGTCAAGGTCTGGTTCTGGGTGGGGTCATGAGAATCAATATGGGAACACCTTCCTGAACAGACAGCGTCCCCTCAAGACAGAAATAAGCACTCCAGGAAACTGGGCAAGCCCTTAAATGTAACATCTCTTGCTTTGCCTATGACGGTGGCTGCAAAATGCCAGCATGAATGCTTTCTTACAGTAAGCACACATAATCCTAACGGCTTCCTCGTAAGAAGCTGGGCATAAGTTCTGAACTCCATTCCTGCAGCATGGGACATGCAAAGGCAATCCCCCATTTTGTGTTCTGTGAACACTCAAGTTCTGAATTCTGCTTCTCGCTGCAAAAAGAGCAGGATGAAGGCCATGGCAACTCTGAAGCTGGACAGGACCCACTGCTAAACTACCTGCAAGTGTGAATGCAGATGGTGAACATTTCAACTAAAACTGCATCAATTTGAAAAATGCTTTACAAGCACAGTGTAAAAATCGTCACACTAAAGAAAGTGTACTACACACAAGCAATTAATGTCAGTGGACTAACAGCATGCATACAGTCTTGGCATGCCCTGATGATACTGCACTTTGGGTCGTTAGTTCTGAGCAAAGGAACGTGAACGCCTTGGCAATACAAATACATGCTCTAAGGAGTTTGAAACTGAGAAAACACTTCTTAAGGTGTGATCCAACCGAAGAGACACGGGAGAGCTGGGAGAGCCTTACCTGCTGCTGGAGCTGGGGTGCTCATGGCAGCTGTAGTGGGAGAATAGGAGCCACAGTTGAACAGTGGTACTCAGATGAAGGAGCATCAGGATGGGGTGTTGGATAGAGGGGATGGGACATGGTGAGGAGCTCATGGAGCCAGACCCCCACTGCCCACCTACCTTGGCAGATGACGCTGGCATCCTCCATATGCTCACAGTTGTGCACAGCCCAGCCGCCATG
Source organism: Odontophorus gujanensis (assembly GCA_013399175.1). Classification (NCBI taxonomy): domain Eukaryota; kingdom Metazoa; phylum Chordata; class Aves; order Galliformes; family Odontophoridae; genus Odontophorus; species Odontophorus gujanensis. The sequence goes on along the minus strand of VXAB01003400.1, from coordinate 18,346 downwards.
CTGGCAGCTCAGCAGGGAATCCTCATCCCCACGGCACTGCACGTTGTCCAGCAGGATGCGACCTGTACCAGCACCAAAGCGAGCACTGCCTGGGGCAGCGATGGCGGGCCCACAGCCCAGCTGGTGGCACACCACCTGCGCATCCCTCAGGCTCCAGAAGTCGTCGCACACCGTGCCCCAGCTCTGCCCGTCCTGCACCTCCACGCGGCCCTCGCAGATGTGTCGGCCGTTGGCCAACCGCACACGGGCACCTGGGATGTGGCACAATGAACACCATCAGGGTGTGCCAGAGCCCCCCAGCAGAGCCCATGTCCAAGGAGCTCCCATCCCGTGGCACATCTCATCGTGCAGAGCAAGTCCACAAAATAATGATGGCAATATAAATGCATGAATTGAGAGGGCAAACACTCCATGACCCTCTGTTGCAGTGACCCCAGCTGCCTTAAGAAGAGATCCCCCTACTAGCAGTTTCCTTGCCCAGTAGATTCTGGCCCCAAGATACAACCTCCCAAACTGCCAGCTCTTCCCCATGCTCTGTTTGCATCCTCCCTGCAGACACTGCTGCTAGGAATGTTTAACTGGAATGGCCCAGGGCTGGGGCTGGGAAAACACCTCCATTGATACCTGATGTGAAAAGGGACATCAGGGGTACAAGGGGCCCAGTGGGTGACATTGGGCACAGTTACCTGCTTGGCTGACATTCACTGGGGAGCTTGTTTCTGCCAAAGGTATTTCTGGTACTGGGGAATTTGTCTCTGTGGTGGAGGTCACTCCTACAAATAGAGAAGATAATATTATCCAAAAGAGAGCGGGCACTGTGATGGGAATGTCCAGTATAGGCTATAGACCCAGTCTCCCAGGGATGTAGTCAGGACAAATTAGTCTTCCATTATATTCCACATTGGCTGTAGTTAACAGAGAGAATGCTTGCGGGTAACAGCGTATTTGAAATTATTATTAAATTGTAAGTGGTATTTTCAGATCACGATGGCAGAGAAGGGCAATACTGTGGCACCTGCCCTGAGGCATGGGACACCATGGGCCAGATGAGGCTGGGGCTCTCCCTTACAGTCTTTGGAAAAGTAAATTGTTCCAGTACCTGAACAGACAACACCAGCATCTTCATAGTGGCGGCAGTTGTGCCTCCCCCACCCATTGTGACCACAATGCTGCAAGGCCAGCTCATTTCCTTGGCACTGCACATCATCCAGCAGGATAGTGCCTGAGCCTCGACCAAAGTAGGCACTGCCTGGAGCTGCAATGGCCTGGCCACATCCCAGCTGCCTGCACACAACCTGGGCATCGGCAAGGTCCCAGAAGTCATCACAGACCGTCCCCAGCTGGCCTTCATAATACAGCTCTACACGGCCCTCACATCTGTGCCTTCCATTGACCAGGTGGACGTTGGTTCCTTTGGGAGAGAGAATAGAGCACAAAGTTGGATGAATTATCTGGGAATGCCCTGTAGATGTTGCTTATTCTGTCTTCCTTGCTCAGTGTACCTCCATTCCCCGTGTGTGCCTGTCTGGCCCAGTCTTAACCATCTGTGTGGGCAGAGATGGTGGAGGGAGAGACCACATTTTTTTCTTCCCAGAAATGGGAGATATCCTCCAGAGCAATTGAGTGTACAAAGTTAGATCGAGGGCATTTAGGTGCTTGGTGAGTGGCATTGGGCATTGTTACCTGCTGTACTGTTTTCCACTGGGGAGTTAGTCCATGTCAACAATATTTCTGGTACTGAAGAACTTGTCTCCACTGTGGAAGTGATAGGTGTGGAGGTACTCAATCCTGCAAATAGAGAAGATAATAACACTCACACCAGGATTGGTTGTGTAAAAGGCATGTCTGATGTAGACTACAGACCCCATTCCTCAGGAAGGAAGTCAGGACAAATTAGTCTTCCATTATATTCCACATTGGCTGTAGTTAACAGAGAGAATGCTTGCGGGTAACAGCGTATTTGAAATTATTATTAAATTGTAAGTGGTATTTACAGACGGCGATGACAGAGAAGGGCACTGCTGTGGCACGTGCCCTGAGGCATGGGACACCATGGACCAGATGTGGCCTACGTTCTCCCCTATAGATTCCTGCCCTGGAGCTGGGAGCTGTGGGATTGTAGGCAGATGCAGGGCTTGTTCCCATCAACACCACTGGAGCATTCCTGCAGCAGCGCAGCTCCTTCCCAGAAGCAGCTGGGTGCTGGTTGATGTGGAACGTGCTGCAAGGCCAGAGGGGCATGACACACCTATTGGATAGAGCCAATCCGTAGAACTCAGTACAGATGCCGGGTAAGAAAAACATGTCACTTAGTACAGCCCTGAAGAATGTGTGCATACAGAAATAGAAATATCCCGGCAAGTCATATTACTGTCTTGGTGGAAGGATGCCAGAACAACCGTATACTTGATTGTATATATTGGTTATACTTTATAGAAAAAGACTTTGGAATAGTATATTGTTCCAATACCTGAACAGACAACACCAGCATCTTCATAGTGGCGGCAGTTGTGCCTCCCCCACCCATTGTGACCACAATGCTGCAAGGCCAGCTCATTTCCTTGGCACTGCACATCATCCAGCAGGATAGTGCCTGAGCCTCGACCAAAGTAGGCACTGCCTGGAGCTGCAATGGCCTGGCCACATCCCAGCTGCCTGCACACAACCTGGGCATCGGCAAGGTCCCAGAAGTCATCACAGACCGTCCCCAGCTGGCCTTCATAATACAGCTCTACACGGCCCTCACATCTGTGCCTTCCATTGACCAGGTGGACGTTGGTTCCTTTGGGAGAGAGAATAGAGCACAAAGTTGGATGAATTATCTGGGAATGCCCTGTAGATGTTGCTTATTCTGTCTTCCTTGCTCAGTGTACCTCCATTCCCCGTGTGTGCCTGTCTGGCCCAGTCTTAACCATCTGTGTGGACACAGATCACTATCACGGAGAGACCACATTTTTACTTCCCAGAGTTGGGAGGAACCCTCCAGTGCAGTCAGGTGTGGGAAGGAAGACTGGAGGAAGGAGGTAGCTTGGTGAGTGGCATTGGGCATTGTTACCTGGTGTGCTGGTCTCCATGGCCAAACTCGTCCCCAGCACTCCACTTGTCCTTGTGGTGCTTTTTGTTCTGGAGGTCACTCGCACTTCAGTACTTGTTTCCAGAGTGGTGGTAGGCTGTGCAGTGGTCGTCTCTAGTGTGGCACTCAACTGTGACTCGTTGGTTGCTATCAGTCCTGTGCTGGTCTCTGGTGCTGTGGACATCCATTCTGTTGATGCAGAGGTCATGGGCCCTGAAGTTGTCAAATCCAGAGTGGATGTCATTGCTGCTGTGGTGGTCTCTATAACAGGGGACAGTTCTGATGTGGGGTTTGTCTCTGACAACCAGATTGTTGGCAGTGGGGTGGGTTCTGTTGTGTTCCATTCTGTGAATACAAATGAAAGACACTTCCCCCGTAAAGGACTATGTTGGATTAATGAGTATGTCTGTATGCAAGCTTGAAACCCAGTTCCTCGGGAATGAAGGCGGGACAAATTACTCTAGCAGCACACTGCATCTCGACAGAAATCAACAGGGAGAATGGAGGCAGCTAAGAGACGTTTTATAAAATTAATATTAAATTGAAAGTGGTATTTACAGATGGTGATATCAGGGAAGGGCATTGCTGTGGCACCTGCCCTGAGTTGTGGGACACCATGGGCCAGGTGAAGGGAGGCTGCGTCTCTCTTCTAAATACTCCTGCCAGTGATAGATACCATCTATCTGTCTGATAGATACACCTGTCTGTCACTTACAAATGCACTGACCACAAAATGCACAGAGAAATAGAGATATCGCAGTATGGTTTTTTTGATATCTCAGAAGCATATCTGAGTAACCCTACACCCAAATGCCCATGTTGGGTGCAAATCATAGGAAAAGAATTTGAAAAGGTAAAAATGTTCCAGTACCTGAACAGACAACACCAGCATCTTCATAGTGGTGGCAGTTGTGTCTCCCCCACCCAATGTGACCACAATGCTGCAAGGCCAGCTCATTTCCTTGGCACTGCACATCATCCAGCAGGATAGTGCCTGAGCCTCGACCAAAGTAGGCACTGCCTGGAGCTGCAATGGCCTGGCCACATCCCAGCTGCCTGCACACAACCTGGGCATCGGCAAGGTCCCAGAAGTCATCACAGACCGTCCCCAGCTGGCCTTCATAATACAGCTCTACACGGCCCTCACATCTGTGCCTTCCATTGACCAGGTGGACGTTGGTTCCTTTGGGAGAGAGGGAATAGAGCACAAACACAGTTGGATGAGTTGTCTGGGAATGCCCTGTAGAAGTTGCTTATTCTGTCTTCCTTGCTCAGTGTACCTCCATTCCCCGTGTGTGCCTGTCTGGCCCAGTCTTAACCATCTGTGTGGACACAGATCACTATCACGGAGAGACCACATTTTTACTTCCCAGAGTTGGGAGGAACCCTCCAGTGCAGTCAGGTGTGGGAAGGAAGACTGGAGGAAGGAGGTAGCTTGGTGAGTGGCATTGGGCATTGTTACCTGGTGTGCTGGTCTCCATGGCCAAACTCGTCCCCAGCACTCCACTTGTCCTTGTGGTGCTTTTTGTTCTGGAGGTCACTCGCACTTCAGTACTTGTTTCCAGAGTGGTGGTAGGCTGTGCAGTGGTCGTCTCTAGTGTGGCACTCAACTGTGACTCGTTGGTTGCTATCAGTCCTGTGCTGGTCTCTGGTGCTGTGGACATCCATTCTGTTGATGCAGAGGTCATGGGCCCTGAAGTTGTCAAATCCAGAGTGGATGTCATTGCTGCTGTGGTGGTCTCTATAACAGGGGACAGTTCTGATGTGGGGTTTGTCTCTGACAACCAGATTGTTGGCAGTGGGGTGGGTTCTGTTGTGTTCCATTCTGTGAATACAAATGAAAGACACTTCCCCCGTAAAGGACTATGTTGGATTAATGAGTATGTCTGTATGCAAGCTTGAAACCCAGTTCCTCGGGAATGAAGGCGGGACAAATTACTCTAGCAGCACACTGCATCTCGACAGAAATCAACAGGGAGAATGGAGGCAGCTAAGAGACGTTTTATAAAATTAATATTAAATTGAAAGTGGTATTTACAGATGGTGATATCAGGGAAGGGCATTGCTGTGGCACCTGCCCTGAGTTGTGGGACACCATGGGCCAGGTGAAGGGAGGCTGCGTCTCTCTTCTAAATACTCCTGCCAGTGATAGATACCATCTATCTGTCTGATAGATACACCTGTCTGTCACTTACAAATGCACTGACCACAAAATGCACAGAGAAATAGAGATATCGCAGTATGGTTTTTTTGATATCTCAGAAGCATATCTGAGTAACCCTACACCCAAATGCCCATGTTGGGTGCAAATCATAGGAAAAGAATTTGAAAAGGTAAAAANCAGTCTTAACCATCTGTGTGGACAGAAATGATGGAGGAATGCACCACGTTTTCTTTTTCCTCTGTCAGATCAGAAAGTCAGCTGTATGTATTTCATGCAAGATCTGTAGAAGACTTGACAGGTTAAGAACAAACTATTTTTGTAAGAAAGGAAATTTTTTGATGGTAGGAGACACACATTAAGTAAGGAGAGGAAAGAATTTGAATATCAGAATTAAATCCCAGGAAAAAATCCAATGGGAAAAAATATGTGGTATATGAAATGACACAGTTTTTTTACTTTGTTTACACGAAGAAAATGGCATGTTTTAGGAACATATGTGTGTGGGAACTGCTCATTCAAAGACTCAGCCACTGATTGAGCACCTGGAGAAAAGACCTGGTCAGCCCTGGAAGCACAGGTGAAGGCAATTCACCTGTGTGACTTAAGGACTTCATTTAAGGGCTGACTGCCCCTAAGGAAGTATCTCTCATTGAAGATCCCTTCTTTGTGAAGTTTTTTTTCCTGTGAGCCTTGATTCTCTGAGACAGGTAAGCATTCTTTGTTTTCGTAGCCTCTTCTCACTGTGCTAGTCTGTCTGCTATCTTAATGTATGTATGTTTTTCTTTTCTTCATTGCCATCTTAATGCTTTCTGGTGAAGAACAAGGTGACGGAGTAATTTGCATTCAGTCCTAGGTTAATTTAGGAAGTATGGCATGGCTTTTCTTCCCTCATTCTTTTTTTTTTCTGGAAGTGTGTACATGTAGCATTTCAATGTGAACTAGAAAGAGTCGTGAGCTGGAGGCAGATGCAAAGCAGAGCTGTGGCTCAAGGAATTTGCTGAGGTTTCTGGGATATGACAAAATGCTGCAAGAACATCCAAGACCACTTCTTCCTAAACTTGTGCTCATGGGGTATCCACAGTGGTACTATATTAAAGTTACCAGGCAGATAATTTGGAATTCATAAGCCCTTCCACACACTAAGGACACTAACCTGTGTAGCACATTGCTAAAAATGATGATAAATGAGACCAAATTAATAATTCTGAAAGAAAAAGAACTTCTTTTTAGAGGAAGCAATAGTCTTTCTTACCTCTTCTCCCTGGTTTATGGAATTTAGATAGAATATGTCTTCCTGTAAAATTGTAAGAGAATTTAAATATCTAGAGTCCATATATCACAACAAAATCATGTAGTTTTTAGGAGTGATTTTACAGGATTTCCACTAAACATTCAAAAATTTGGACAATGGACACAATTGGGTTACAAGAATATCAGTAGGAATCCACTGTATTTTACTTTCTTAATAAAAACACATTGGTGTTAGAAAAAAAAAAAATACTCAGTAACTTATCATGAACACACTTGATAGCATGAAACCTATCAGCTTTTCAATTTGATATGGCTTTTTCATAATTGAGCCATTCTGCATAAAAAGCCTTAAAATATTACTTTCTAGATCTATTTTTGGTGAAAGAGTTTATTAAAGTGTAAGAAAGTCACCAAATAAATGCTGTAGTATAAGATCTCCAGGATTTATACTTTAGAGATCAAACAAGCAAGCTGCATTTGTCATGCTTTGTCTGTCAGTTGAGTAGATATTTTGCTTGTTATTAAGCTCTAAGACATCCAAAGCAAAAGGCTCTTGATGTTATCAGCTCCAGGATTTCTTCACTTTATCTAATTCTCAGTTGATGGACTAGAGGACCTGTTAAGACAGCACCCAAACTAAATATTTCCCTATTTGTGCACTGTTAACTGTCACTTCAGAGTGAGGAGCCACAAATTTGCCCCCTGATTTATACGTATCTGAATTGTTTCTCCAAGTATGTACTTGGAGATGCGCTTTTATAAACTATACCCACAGGATTTCTTTGAACTGGAGGAGCAAACTTTGGGTTAGGAAATTAAAACTGTTCTAAAACAATTTTACTTTCACTCAAGCAAAGTAATTAGCTGGGCATGTAATTAGATAAGCAGGATGCAGCCTTATACTTCAGAGGTGCCAAAAATGGGGAAGTCTCCAGTGCTACAAAGACAGCACTTCCTGTGACCCAGGAGACAGAGGCAGGGCTGGGGAATGAAGGCAAGAGCACAGAGTGTGAAAAAAGGAGTGAAAGATGGCAAGAAGAGGACAGATGAGGGCTATGTTAATAGCTACAATGATACTTAAATACCTAGTTAGAAAAATCACCTTGAATTATTGTAGGGTATGCAACATACTGTTTAGCTTAAAGGCTCCTAAGTTGCTTAGGAGACAACAACTACTGTGCAAGGAAAAAAGACCAAAATGTTGCATGAAAATAATTTCATGCCTTTGATTATTTTTACCTATCACACAGTGATAGTTGATGGAGGCTAACCTCTTTTATACTTCATTTAACTGTGCAAAAGATGATGTATAATTTGAACAATATTTTACATGTAGCACATGTATTCACGTATATGTTCTGCAGTAAGTATCTATTTTAGTAATAAATGAATAAATTCTGTAATTCCTAGGTCAAGTTTCCATAACTAGAAGAATCCATACTTACTGTACTCATATATCATACTGTACTCGTACTCCATGCATATGTAATATACTCATAGACACAATTCTAGCAATGATTCAAGGCAGACAAGGATTGCCCACAGGTCCAGAATGTACCCTGCTAAAAGCTTTAAATATTTTGCTATATATTACAATTAAGCACAGTTTTGTTCTACTAGAATTGTTAATATCAAGTTGCATTCAGTTTAACCTTTAGTCTTCTGCCCAAATCAATATCAGCATGACTGTCATTTTTAATGCAATCAACAGCCTTTGTATTTCATTTTCTATGTGTCCTGGAACAAATCTAAGTGGTTTACCTTGTCTGGCCTCCAGAACTGCTGGACCAAGCAAAAGTAGGAACATCAGTATCATAGTGGTACCCATCTCATCAACAGCTGTTGGTAGAAAGAACCATCAGGATATATAATCTCTATTTCTGAAGGGGAGTGGCTTTATAGATCTCTTCCTCTCCAGCAGGACAGTAAAATAAGCATGGCATAATAGTCAGAAACAAAAATATTTTTGATTTGTTATTCAGTATTTTGTCACATCCTGGTTTCTGCTTGAAGATAATATCTCAAGATTAACATTTTCCAATGTTTGGAAGAAAATATTTATGCTACTATGGGTTGTACAATCACCTCACTGTTCAAACAAAATGAGTTCTTATTCCAAGATACCTCTTGATTCTGGCTGATGAATCTTATGTTTTTCTTTTATGGTGACAATCCTTGACAAGTCTGAGGAAGGTAGTGGGATCTTGAAATTCAGATGGGCTTACTGCCAAGGAGGTTGTTAAAGAGCTTCATACCTTGGTTCCTGGTAGTGAGGCAAGCTCCCTGGAGAGTCATTAATTGGGTACAGATTTAGCATACTTTAAATGCAACAGAACAGCATCGTGTTCAAGAATGATGGGGAGACTCTGAACATAACCCACCAGAACTGTAGCTGTTGCTAAATGTAAAGTGAAGATGACCAACAGACACCTCAGCTAGACACTTGGGTCCTACCAGCGTTGCCAGCTCCACCTCAACTTCACTGCTTCTACCTTCTGCAGCAGAACTAACAAGGAGCATGCTGCAAGTGCCTTCAGACTCTTGCTGGTCATAGCAGCCACTAAAGGGGCAACAAGAGGGAGATGTGGAAAGGAGATGGGGCAATCAGTGGTCATGGGCTGAGCTACCAGTTGCTAGGTGTAGGGAAACAGAGCGGACCTCAGAGAGGCATCAAGACTTGCTTGCTAGTTTACTTTCTTGAGCACCTCAGCCATAAGCAGAGAGGCTCTCACACCACTGTGTGATGCATCCTTTGCCATGCTGTGTGGGCAACCTGCTCCGGATAAAAAGAGAGGCTGTTCCAAGGCTTTTTAAGTGAATCACTGTGAGATATATGAAGAACTTTGTGGCTCCAGTATGAACATAATTCCCTTTTGACATTTTAAGTTCATGTCAAAATTCATACACTGTGAAACTCTTAATGGCAAGAAAATGTCAAGAGAATCAAGGTCTGCTGATCTCTTTTTGTGAGAGCCAAGCAGGAAAAAAAATCAGTGGATTCCCAACATATTCAAGTAAGTTAGGTTTCAAATTTCAGATCAAATATAAGTTGTAGAGTATATCCAAAGCTTTTCCACAACGTAAAGTGGTGTTTAATTTTTACTCATCGTTCTCTTATAAGAGTGGCTAGTAGCCTCACAACTGCCCTAAGACTGAGGTGCCAAAACATCATTCTGCATCTGATTCTTACCTTTACAGTCATCAAGGCTTGGATGGCGTTATCAACAGTCAAAATCTGTGGCACAGTTACTGTGATGTACAAATCCATTGCAGCTGGGGCAGAGATGGAGACTGAAGTCAGGAGCCTGAGGGGGAAAAGGATGACTTAAAAGGTCTTTCCACAAAGGCCAGTGTTATTGGGATGGAAAAAGAAAGTGCAGAACACAAGAGGCCAAAGATAAGGTTGGAACCCTTGAAAGTAAACATAAGTGAAGAGTAAATATATTTATTCTTTATCCAAACAACCGCATTCACATGTGAATGAGGAAATGTACTCATTACTTGGTATTCACTATTCATATTCTTCTGTTCTCGATGTTTTGGCAAGAAGCAGGAAAAAATACAGTACACTTGACTGACCAATCCAATGCTGCCGTCAGTGAAGCAAAAGTAAGTGATGGACAGCAATTCTTCTCCAAACTCCTGTAATAACTGAGAAGACGTAGGAGGAAGGGGAACACAGAAGTGATTACCATATGGCTCAATGGAAAAAAATACCCACTAAGCTGTTCAGGTAAATGAACAATGCTGTTTATTCACTTCATCATTAATTCTTTATGACAAATGTCAAAGTTCTACGTATTTCTAGAGCTCTTAATCATTAGACAATCTGCACGGTAGAAATGGATTACTATGTTCAGATTAAATTAATTCATTCAAATACCATAGAGAGGATGCTTTCAAACTTCCCATTGGGTAGAAGGTCTCTTGCAAGCATGTCTTTTTGCTCTCTAGGACTTTTTCTGGAAGCTTGAAGTGTTTCTTAGCATATTACTCTGGGAAAAGCACTTTGAAAACACTTTATCTCCTGATGCCTATTAGGAGATTTCTGTAGATGTTTTGGCTTTTGTGATGTTTGATCCCCTATGTCCTTTCAGTTGTTTTCATCCAATCAGCTTTCTTCCATGACTACCAAAGTATCTAAACTGGAATGAGGGTGTCCACAGACTTCTGCACAAAGGGACAATTGTCTGAATGCCTGCATTATAATTGGATGAGGCAGTTTAATCTAATTTATCAGGTCCCTTGATAGCCTCTGGAGCTCTGTTGCCTGTGTGACATGAAGTATGTAGATACAAATCAATTTGTGTTTGTTTTATGGTGAGGAAACTAGTGGATCAGAAAAGTTGTGACTCACATCCATTGGATTTATCACTAGAAGAGCTCCTGAGTGTGGTGGGGTAGGAGGTTAGAGGGAAAGTATTTAACAGAAGGGCCATTCACTGAGTACATTTACTTCAGAATGTGATTTTTTGTTTGTTTGTTTCCTTCCTCACTAAGTAAGTCTATGTATATATATATATATGTTTAACTCCACAACTCTACAATACTTGTAGAACAAGAAAACTGTCGGGAGATAGGGACAGTGATTTTAGGACATCAAACAGTTGAGCAGTTTACTAGTGTCTTTTTCCACAGCAACTTTAATATGGTACTTGTATTATGTACCAAGGTACCTTGGTACTTATACTCTGTATTCTGGTACAACCTTGGTTTATCTTCATCTACAGCCTCCGACACAGATGTAGCATGAGAAAGCAGTCTGAAAAGCACAAGCGTGTTGCTGATTGGAGGTTTAAACATCCTAGGCCTAAGATATTTTTTCTAGTCTGATTACAAAGATACTCTGGGAATGTGAGATGTGGAAAAAGTGCCATCAGGCTATGTCCTGTGAAGTTATGGGGTAGTACAACAGAAGGAGCTTGTGCAGGAGAGAAAGCAGTAAATCTGGGAAGAGCAGAAGATGGTCCTTTTCCTTGACTGCTCTGCCTTTCACGTGTGGTTGTACGGTGGTAGGTTGAGAAGGGGAGGACCCTCATTAGTCCTTGCTCTTAATGTATGGGTAACAAAATTCATTTCCATTCACTGTGGGCATTGCCAGCCCATCCTTGTAAGGTCCTTTCTCCACAGCATGGGGTGGTGAGAAGATCCCTGGGGTCACCTAGAAATAGTCATTACAGCTGGTACCATTTCTTCCCGCCTTTTCTATCTACCCTCATTCTCCTCACCAGAACAAGATATAGCCTGGGGTATAAGAAGTCACTACTTTGTCTCTGGCTCCCTTCACAGGTAGTACTTTATGCTGTTCCTAACAAGTTTACCTCTGTCATTACTTGCTAGAAAACAAAGTCAAAGTCTAAAGAAGAGTGTTTTTCGACTAAATAGCAATGATCTTTTCCCTGTAGTAAGTGGATTCTTCTCAGCAGGTTCTTTCATTATTAATACCATTATTTTTTGTTTTCACATGGAGATAGGAGCCTGGTCACACTTTCTTATGGCAACTTATGTACATTTCCCCTTGCTTGGTTTAGAAATACGTAACAGCTGGAGTACAGATCATTGCTTGTCAAAGTCACTTTCTCAGAAACCATGTCCTTCAATCTGATAGAGTATTAGGAGTGAGCTCAGACACACAGGCAATGTATTTGCAAGTATGAAAAAAATTTATTTCTCTACAAATGCTTCCTCCCCTGTATTTTTTCCTTACACACTTAAATATAGTCAAACCTGTTATGTATCTTCTACACAAAGATTTACAAATAGGTACATTTTCTCAGAGAAACATCTAAATGTGAAGAACCATGTCCCCCCTAAGTAAGTAACATTGTACAGGTACAATTCCGTATATGCAACGTCTGTGTATTTTATTTTATGACTGATTATTGAGATACTTCTCTCTAAAAGAAATATTTTCCTTGGACTACTCTCTGGAGTATCTAATATCAATAAAACACCACACAAGTGTTTTATCTGTACAAAAGCAATGGCGAAAGAAATCAGTTCTTTCTCAAGCCACCAGAATCAGTCTCCTGAGACACTACATCAAAGCAGAAGTTCAGTTGAAATGCTCTGGAACATCCAAATTGCACCCTCCACCTGTAGGCTCTTGATCACCTCTCACATTATCTGGTAGGGAATGGGTTCTTGCAGTTTGTGCTTCAGAAGAAGTCCTCCCACAGTGAGGACAGCAGCTGCCAGCACTGCAGCAGTCACAGCCAGAGGAATGTGGGAGCTTGCAGCAGATTTGGGGCTTTCAACCTCCCCTCTCACTTCGGTGTTGGAGGCCAGCTCTGTGCATGAGAAAGAGAGGGGCTTATATTTGTTTCCTGAGCTAGTTCATTCTCAAAGGCAAAGAGAAATTGATATAAAATGGATCCGATTAGATCTGCAATGCTGATCTGAACAGAAAACAACTTATCACTTGTTTATGAAATGATTCTGTGGTCATACCAAACAAAGATTATGGCAAGAACTTAAAAAGTAGCTAAGAATGACTGAGCTGTAGCTGTCCTTGTTCACTGCAGGGAGTTGGACCAGATGGCTTTAAGGGTCCCTTTCAACTCTAATGTTCTTATGAACTTATAAGAATTGTACTTTATGTCCAAAAGATGTAACACCAGTTACAGGGCAATGACATTTTCAAGGGAACCTACAGAGTGGTTGCTAATAAGAGATATGCAAATCAGATGAAGACAGCATTGAAAATCTAATACAAATGCAGTAGGTAGATGGGCAAGTCTCACTTCTTTTCTAGCAGAACTAGATAAATTGCTATTTGACGTGTGCAGAACAAATAGTCAGTTTAACTATGATAAAATGGGAATTGTTTGTAAATATTATGGAACTGTGTGTATATATGTATTTAAATAACCTTAAGAATTATAGTAGGGTTATGAATAAGCCAGCAAAGAAATATTTCAGAACTAGGTTCTTGAACTGATATGCGAACATGCAGCATTATACAGAGCCCTACTTTAATTAAAAGTGCAACTAAGCACTCACCAGCATTCCTGTTCTCAGTGGGAGCCTCCTGAAGCTGAACAGGTTGAAGCTGAATAGGTCCAATGACAGCACTCACTTTTCCCTGGGAAGATCCTACATTCCTCCTGAACCTGCTCACGCAGCCTTGATAGCAGCGGGAAGAATAGTCACCATACCTGCACACCACCAGCTCACACTGCAGGTAGACTGATGGGTATCGGTTGACAAAGGAAAATGCATTAAATGCGAACCGAATGACACCCGGAGATGGTGAGTAGTAAGAAGAGTAGGTAGGATCTTTAATACACCTAGAGAGAAAGAAGATTAACAGATGAGAGTTCATTGGGCTCATTTTCCTCATAAAGATCCAAGAGTTCTCACAGTTTATTTTATACTGCAATGATATCCCAACACCTATGATATTTACAGAAGAATTTTACTGATTTTAGATTTAGTAAATACACTTTCTTTTGACACAGTTATGTGTCAGATGAATAAAAATTAACTAGAAAAAGGACCAGAACCTATTTGACCTGTGGCCTGTGTGAGCATCCTTTCTGTTTCTGCTTAATGAATATGTGTTTTCACAGGCAGAATTGAAAGAAATCTCAACAAGAGGAAAACCTTCCTCATATTCACTAAACATTTAAAAGGAGGCACTAGATCATTTCCTTAGCTTATTACAAGCAATAGACTTCCTGCTTAGTGGTTGGTCACTGGACTCCTGCCTTGCTAAGGTTACCAATATGAATGCCTTCTCAAGAGGTTGAAAGATTCAAATCTTTCTGAGCACAGAAGGGGAATATATTAGCCAGATATCTTTTTTCTTTTCTGGAAGAAAATGGGACACCAAAAGCGATGCTTTTATGCTTCTAGCTCTTTGTCCACTTTGCATTATTGATAAGAGACCACTAATACTCCATTTCAAATCAGAAGGCAAATTTTGTATTAAATCAAAGAAACAATATATAAAGAATTTTGAGTCGGGTGTACAGAACCTGTGACATTCCTACCTTTCATTCATCTTTGTCAGAAACAAGTTCAGATCTCAGATTCTACACTGCCTCCCAGAGTGAAATTAGAGCCTGGCTGCTACTTTTCAATGGGATTTCAACTGTCATATCTAATTTTATTTAGGTTTCACCAGAAATTTTTTCTTGAAAGCATATTTGTATTGAGAATGGCAACCAATGCGCATTGGTCCTAAATTATATCTTTCATAAAGGACTTGCTTTAAAATCTCTGTATCCAGGTATGTTTAAAATCATTTCTAAGAAAATTCTTACCCGCTTCTGATCAATTCATAGTTCACTGTTGTAAAATCGTTAAGGTCAGGTGATGCCACACATGTATCCAGAAACAGCACCAGATTTGTGTCATTGCTGTGAAGAGAAGCTTGAAGGAACAAATTCTGATTCAGGTCAACGTAGTAAGGAAAGTCATACACTGGCAGAAGGAAAGAGGAGGAATTGTAGAATGCTAAGTCCACTTCGTATCTGCCATACTGGGTTTCATCAACGTCAGCAACACCATTGTCATCAGCAATGTACATTACTTGGACCCAGGTTTTCCGGAGCATTTTGCAGTTCACATGCAAGTAAAGGTCCTTTTTCCTCTTGATGATAGAATCAGTAGCAAATATTCTTATCACATTGGAATAGGTGATAGTCTCATTGTTGATCTGTTTGACACATTAGGTGAATGCAAGATTATTGCATGTAGTTATGTTCCCACTATGAAGTACAAACTTCTGTATTAGCATTATTAGTATTCTGACCAGTATTATTCAGACAGAACATCATACTCAAAAACCCAAAACACCCTATATGTGATTGTTCACTCAGCTCTATCCTACACTTTCTTCTCTAAAGCATCACTCTGAAATAAATACAGATATTACTTAAAATCTAAGAAGGACAATTAGGTAAGTTTAATTAACCTTAGCCTCTAGAAACACATGCTGCTTATGTGTGTTTTGAATACAGCAGTGCCCCACATGAGTGTTGACATTTTTCCAATGACCAATTAAGTTTCTGTGCCCAGAAATGAAGATCTCTCCAAAATACATTGGCACTCACCTGTCTAAATGTACCACAGCCGTTGTACAGAATATTGAATATAACCTGGGTCGATGTAATTTCTGGTCTACAAGAAGAGTCAGACAAGCTAGCATTCCACACAGAGTAACCCTGTGACTGGAGATAGCTTCTCTGTACAATGGCATGCATGTGGGTTGGGAAGCAAAAAAGGGCTAGGGAAGAAAATATGAATTATTAGTGAATTCATGTAATTAATAATGTTTGCATGATAAAATTTCCTTAAATGCAAAAGCTTCTGCAATTTAAGGAAGGTATTTCATTTTTACACCTTACACTTAGATATGAATAACCTCTGAAAATCTTCAACTGACCTTCAGTTACTCTCCTAACAAAAACATGTAGTATACAATAATATTCTGCTGCCACCTTGTTCCAGTATCATCACTCATGCAAAAATGATACTGGATGGGAGTCTTTCCTAAATAGACATCCAAAAGCTAATGTGTAAGTTGTAGAGATAAACTTACATTGTTTGTAGAAACGCTACTTGTATTAGGAGGAGACCTAGAAACCATCCTCATGACTGGGTCCATTACATGAAAAGGAACGATCCCAGGGAGAGTTTGCCTTCTGGCAGAGAAAAGTGTCTAGGGACAACAATATGTGTATTGATGGCCACTATTTGTGCCTGAGGTGACTGTGAGAACACGTTAGAAAAATTCACATGCTGGACTGTGGGACAGCAATGGAAGAGGTCACTCACTCAGAGAAGCTGTGGCTTTGAAAATTTCATCCTTAGCTGATTTAGAAACATTGCAACTGATCATCAGGTCCAACATTTCATGGAGTAAGGAAGCACAGATGAGGTTACGTAGCAGCCTGTCCAATCTCATCTTGAGAAACTCCAATGATAGGGATGCTAGTAACTGATCCCTCTCACTGAAAAAAATTCTTCTACCATGACCTCTAACAGTGCAAAAAAAGCTCCTGTTCCCTGCCATCTCCTCTATGTGGTCCTTGTGAAAAGAGCTTCCATCCTCTTTTTAGCCACCCTCTTAGTACAGCAATTCTGTGTGAGGTCCTCCATCTAGCTCTTTCAGTCTTTTCCCCTAAAGCAAGTTCTCCAGCCTTGACCATCTTTGCGGACCTCTCCAGTCTGTCTGCATCACTTTAGAATTGGAAGGACAAGAACTGAACGAAGTTCTCAGGTTGCTGCCTTGCAAGTGCTGAGTATGGGGAAATGATCACACCTGAGTCTCTGCCATTAAGACCCCTGGAGGTGCATCTCAGAGCCCAACTTTACCTTCATTGCTAGATAAATTCATAATGGACCTGATCTAGTGTTGGTAATAGTCCTGTTTAGAAATAGTTGGAGTAGGAAAAATTCAAATATCCTTTCTAATTAATTTTTCTATGATTCTACAAAAAAATGGCCTATGAGAATAGAAAAAAAAAGTGAAAATAATGAGGTGATAAGAATAAAGTGAGTTTAGACTGGACATCATAAAAAAAAGTGTAAGAGGAATTAATTTGATACTTGTAGGTCTTTTTAAAATGAAAAAGTAATTACTGTCTGGAAGTGATTAGTTAATAACCACTAATGAAATTCAAGTAAGAAAGGGAGCGGTTCAACAACATTAGCAAATACTTTGGCAAATAAAATCAGGATACAAAAACCTTTTAGTCAAGAAAATACCATAAAGTGAATGAAAACTTACCAGTGTTCTGATCTGCTGGAAAGGACCGATACTCAGCAAAAAACCCTCTGTTTGAATATCTAGAGTCACTGTGAAATCTGATGGTCATCATATTTGATGTGGATGTGTACATGATATTATAACCAGAGCAAATTCTTCCAAGCAGAGGAGAAGTATTTGGCGGACCATCATAGATATCAATGTAGTCATTCTGGCATCCACCTTGCAACCTGAAGAAGGAGCATGAATATGGGGTAAAGTGCATTTGGTAAAGTTCAGTATTATAAATGCTGAATAGACAATAAACAAAGATACTGTACTGACACAATTTCAAGGTAATATTTGTAATACATGCATAAGTATTGGGAACAAGTTTGAGAAGTGTGTTTGCAGTTGAGATTTTGGTCCCATTTACTACCCAGAAAACAAGCAATATACTTACTGAATACTTCCGAATGTGATCATGATGCGAAAATTGTTCCTTACTTGTATTTCCCACAGGCAATTTGCATTATCTGGATAATTTGAAGGATAAAATGGACTCCGAATTGTTCCAGATGAATTTGTAAGGAAGCTACCACAAAAATAATTTCTAACTAAAAAAAAATAAAATAAAAAAGGTAAATAAGATTCACGTACACTTCCTTATGAACAAATTGATAGACTGAAAATGGACACATATCATAGCAAACAAGGGCAAAGTTACCAGAGAAAGGGAACAGATGTATTCTTCCTACCCAGGCTATGGATGTTATAATCACAGAACTATGAATCTTCACTGATACATTGCAATTGATGGGCTTAAGGCATAAATGAGCATGAGAAAAATGAGCAGAGGAAAACCAAAAAGGCATAAAGCATAAAAAGCACAAGAAAATAAAAAAAGGATGAAAAATACTCACAGCAGAATCGAAGTAAAGGAAGATTAAATACTACAGTTTAAACAGATAGTAGACATCATACAAACTTCACAAGTTATTGAAGAATGTAAAAGACAAAACTCTGGGACATAAAATAAATAGCAGTTTGTAAAAAAAAAAAAATAATGAGGAAAAAAATAAAAATCAGATACATACCAGGAGTGCTGGTTGGTGGAACAGGGGTTGAGGTAGATGGACCTGTTGAGGGAGGAAGAGAAAGA